>CABFWO010000028.1:635542-710852 GCA_902155825.1 Timema genevievae
TGGGTTGGTGGACACATCCCCCAATTGAGGGAGGCTAGAAAAAATTCTAAATAATAGACAGTTCTAGAAGCTATCTGAAGTGATTTTTATGTCGACATAACCCTCTAACTGCCGGAGGCTAGGAAAAATCTATATATCTAAACACCTATAGAAGTTCTCTAAAGTGTTTTTATAGTAACATAACCCCCTAACTGCTGAAGTCAAGGAAAAATTCTAAATATATAAATATAAATAAATATCTAAACACCTCTAGAAGCTCTCTGAAGTGTGTTTTATGGTAACCAAGCCCCCTAATTTGTACTTGTGCCTTAATTTTGATATTGTTTGAACCATAAATAAAGCTATATATATATTTTGTTCATTAAATTTCGGAGGGGTTTTGAACCCCCAACCCTCCCCTTCCCCGACTACGGCCTTGTGTGAACAAATACACTTGGCATTCACCGTCCTTGTTGTTACCTTATAGTGGATAGGTTAAGTTACTAATAAGCAGCTGTGGGATAAGCTCGTAATAAAAAAACAACCCCAGATAAAATTAAATATCAAAGTCAGCAGTGCGGCGTGACCTTGAGAAGCCGATCTGCCGTTAGCTGAAGATGCGGCCGTTTTGGCGAATCTTCTTGACGAAGTTTTAACATGAGAGTCACGTCTTGAGCTCCACCTTAAGTCCCCTATCAGTGTGACTGATAGTATTCCTCTAACCTGGTGTTGGGTCACGAGTGGCCCATATTCAATCCCCTCTCCCACTCCCCGCGTTACGCCACTGTCAAACTTATATCACAGGCGGGGGTGAAGACGGGCTCTCAGTCGCTGCTCAACGTTGGCTCATTGGTTGAGAGGACATCCGTTGCGTGTAGCTCTGGTAAGACTGTAGTTCACATATTCAACGTGCACTTTCTAAGAATAGTGCCACACCAGACCAAAGGACTTTATTGCCACCGTGTATTTACCAACCATCTAGAATATTCACATTAAATATTCTAGTACGCTAAGGACAAGGAAGGTAACATTTGAGATGGAATGTACCTGCATTTTCTTCTAGGAAGTGTTGGAAACAATCTATAGAAAACCATGCTCGGTAAAGTCAGCTGGGATTCAAACTCTAAGCTCTCCGTTACCAGATCTAACTAGAAGAGATTGACACCTTAGTCACATGTCCAACACTGCGGATTAGTTAAACACAGTTGTTCCTCCAAGCAAAAAGTTGTAAAGTCTTAATTTGAGAATAATCGGGTGAATGGAAACTAAAATCAAATATCTCAGCAGCCGGCCAGTCAGAAAGTCGTAGATCAATTTCAACTGGAAAATGGTGGGCAAGGGAGGGCCGGACCCTTACCTGGAATCTATATGTATGTATACACACTTTTATTGTCTAAAAGTGTGATAAAATTCTCTAGTGGGAAGCCTAGAAAAATTGCAAGGTGTTAATGGGTGTGAGAGAGAGCTTCTTTATTTCGGTGCTATCTTATTTTTCTGTGGTGTTTTGGGTTTATTTAATCTGTAGACATGCTTGACAGGCTCTCACTGGTGAATCTCTCTTATTGGGACGGGTGAGTTATTGAGTCAACATCTTAGAGTTTAGATTAATAGGTAACACGTATGCCTACTAAAGGTCTCGAGTGCGAATCCTGGTATGGCTATAACATTTGGCATCGGTTAAATTGGGGTTTCATCGTTCACAGTGATTAATTAACTGCTGGGAGAATGTGTGTTATATCTATTCTAGAATTGGGTTAGTTTGTGAGTCGCGTCACTTGGTTCAGAAATGCTGCTCCTAATATTAACAATATTGAGACTTAATTAATAATATTATAATATGAACTTTTCATTAAATATGTACAAATTAAGAGTATTTGTTTCAATATAAGTTTGTATGATTAAGGTTTTTTGTGTTGATTATTAAATTTAATAAGTACTGTGTTTGTTCGCGATGTTGCTGAAAATGACCTGTGGAATATTCATTATTTTGTTCGTGTGTCTTCAGATGAAGATGAGGTGGTTACTCAGCACAGTGTGTGTCCTCGTGGCGCTAGTTCAACTGTCCAATGGCCTCCCCCTGGAACAAGACTCCTCAGCTCTGGAGAGGCTCAGCAGGTTACCTCAGCAGGTAAGAATATAACCTCTGTCTCCGGGTTGAACGCATCGCTAGGTACATTGAATATAATATACACACACCATGAAGTCACCAGCTCAGCGAGGGAGTGAATGTCGCTTCCCCAGGACAGCGAGTTTTTAGACCTAATATAATTATGTTTCTCTCATGCCCATTAAGCTTCTCCTTTTCTATTTGTATCCCCTACCACCCCTTTGGCCTCGAAGGAAAGGATGAATCCCCCCAGCCACATCTAGTCTCATCATCCAACTAGTTCTTTCTAGCGGTGAGATATACTTAATACTTAGCACTGCGTCTTACTAACCGTTTGGGTTATATGCTTAAGTACTAATTACAATAAGGACGGAGATATCGAGGTTCGAATCTCATTCGGGTGAACTAGGGGTAGTTTTTCCTAAATAATTTTTCACTCTCCCTCCACGCAAATGCGGGTTCACGTCATCTATATTCAATCTTCCCAATTCCTAGCCCATAAGTACTAATTACACTAATGGGCTAGGAATTGGGAAGATTGAATATAGATGACGTGAACCCGCATTTGCGTGGAGGAAGAGTGAAAAATTATTTAGGAAAAACTACCCCTAGTTCACCCGAACGAGATTCGAACCTCAATCTCCCCGTCCTTGGCAGTCTAGCTCAACACTAAACCAGCGCGTTAGCTAACCACGCCACTGAGGCGGGTTGGTGAGATATTGAACCAATTTTTAAATTTCAATAAAGCATATCAACTATTATTCCTTTTTAAACGTGTTCTTTGATTATACATTCAATGCCAGATATCCAACTCACCCCCAGGGCCCAAGGCATCAAAAGCAGGATTTAATTACCTTACTTTTTCCATAGGGTGTTTTACACTTTTTCACTGGCAAAAACTAAAATTTACAAGTCTGGTACGCACATATTATTTTACTTAAAATAATACCAAATTCTTAAGTACTTGTATACTTTTAGTCTTCTATGAAAATTGTAGTAGGCTATTATTTTTATAGACCATACCATACCATTATTTAACCTTTCTTTCCCTGATTTCCTTCTATATAATAGGGAAAGTGGATTATTGTATGATTTGTATTATTTTGAGTTTTGTGTTCGTAACTAACCATGAAAACTCTATTTAAATTACCTATGTTCAAAAATCCGTGGTGGGAACAAAAACGGAAAAAAGAGCGCGCGTCTTGACTAATAATCGCATTCTTGCGTTTTAAGATACAATTTCATCGGCCTTGATATTAATTTTTGGAATGTAAGCCGGAAGTAGGTGTCCTCCAATATTTGGATCGCACCTCATGCCGTCCCCTTGGCCGCTGATAGCATGTGCTCTTGTGCTCTGCAGATTACAACTAACATGTCTTATCAGAAGTCAGCAGTTATCCCACGAGTCTCGCAAGGTCATGCTTGGGAAATCGTCACGGCCAGTGTTTACACAGAGCGTGTGTGGTTTTTTATGAATTGTTTAAATAACGCGAAGGTCGAAACACTTGCAGACAATGACGTTCAGGTGAGCGGTCATCTTGAGAAGACACTAGACCCCGAGCTTCTGCTTTTGTTTTCACATATTATGTCTGTCATCGTGGCAGAGTGGATAGAGTGGTCGGAAACATGTAAATAGGCCTTGGTTTGATCCTGCGTGGTGCTGAGGAATACACTAGTTGAATATGTCCGTTTTCGTAACTAAGTGGTTGGAGTGGTTGACCTCAAGTAAAGGAGGGCCCGTGTTATTCTAGGTGGTTTTGACGAATATATTTTCTAATTATACATGCTTATTTTTGTAGATAAGTGGTTAGAATGGTTGACCTCAATTCTTAGAGGATCCTGGTTTGATTCTAGGTGGTGTTGACGAATGCTTGTCCTCATGGATAAGTGGTTAGAGTGATCAGATACAATACAAGGGGAATCCCGGCGCAATTTGAGCTGACACTGACGAATATATTTACTATTTGCACATAAACGTCATCGTGTGGATGTGGTCACAGGGATTGATTNTAGCGCTAACGAGTATATTTACTATTTATACATGTTCGACGCTCGTCCCCGTGACATCATGATTAGAGTGGTTGACCTAAAGTCTAGGGTCTCTGGTTCAATTCAAGGGAACTTTGGATTGTATATTTACTGCTTGTTTGAGTGTTCATCAAGCTATTGAATTAATACAAACCTAGGCTTTTAGTTTTAATTATTATTGCGGATATTCGATGAGCATGGCTTACAAACTAACTTAACTCTAACACACACATCACTCACCCAGCTAACTGGTCATTGGTTAATTGTTGCGAATGTGTAGAAATAAAATTTAAAAATCTAATTATAATAATTGACTATTTTATTAAGTGAGAGGAGAAGAATGGAATCAATTAAAGGACGAAGAACAGTGGAAGGATAGAGGAAGATTGAGTCATTTTACTAAAGTGACCCGGCTGCAGGCTGGAAACAGTTGATTATTTTCTAGGCTGGGGTCTTGTAACTCACTGTAACTTTATAACATACACAAAACACTCACGCAGCTACCTGGCCGTCAATTAATTGCTGCGAAAGGGGAAATCTCCAATTTCACCTGTAATAATATTTGGTATATTATGAGACTCGAACCTGAAACCTTCATCTCAGTAGACAACCAAGAGATCAAAGATATGAGTTGGACTTGAGGCGCTAGTATCTGGTGTGTGATATCGGACGACGCTCTGTCCCAGGTTTAGCTAGTTTGTAAGTGATGCACTGATATGATCCGTGTGTTTAGAAAGCAGGTGTTTAAAAAACAGACACCGCGAGAGTGTATTGAGACGAGAGAATCTTCCCTGGGAGAGTAACTCGCCCATCTAAGCGCAAAGTGCTCTCTCTGTCTTCTAGAACAATGGAGCTCTTAACGAGATTAATTTACACGCTCATATCAAGAGTTGGCGCGAGTCACCCGCTCCACTTGCTGTGAAACAATGGAGTGGAGATAGTCCACATTCACTCACTTGTTTTTATTTTCTTTTACAAGCTTCGGTAAGCGTGAAGTGTAAATGCCACGTGCAAACGTTTCACTAACTTAACCTACAACAGCATTCAACCCACTCAACAATAGAACTTAAAATGTGTACTGCCTCCCGATAGTTAAGTCGGTAGAGTATATTTTAGCTACTCTAACGGTCCAAGGTCCAATTACCGGCAGCATCAAAAGTATATCAATATAATATTTACTAGTTCCCCCCCTTCCTCCCAGCTCCGACGCGGTCTCCTCGACAAACGCACTCACTTGTCATGGTCTCGTGCCATTAACAGCTCGTCAATCCTAGGAAAAAACCACCCTCAGTGCACCAGACCGGGATCGAACCCAGATCTCCCCGACAGTCTAGTCTAACACGAGAGTAGCGCGTTAGACCACGCGGCCACCGGGGGCGGGTATGGTTGTTGTGTTATAATGTGTTCAATTTCTGGTAGCACTAGCGCTATTTAGTGGGGTTCACACGGGGATAGTTGAGCGCTAGTTGATAGTTGCGAGTCGGTCACGTGACGTGCCTCTACATTAAAAAAAATCCATTATTTATTTTGGGAAAGGTGGCAACCCTCTCCCTCCACCTCTAAATTGAATCCTAGACACGTGTCTGCTTGTTAGCATCGAGGGGACTTGTTGTAGATTGTTCCAAGTGAAGTAGTCCGAGCGAGCTACTTCCGTAAATTACCACTCAGGAACTTGAGACCCCGTCGCGTCAACTGACAAACACGCTTCCTGCTGGCTGAAACCAAGAGAAACTTAAACGTTGGAAAATCAACTGATGAGTAAATACTGCGTCAGCGAGCACGTGGACTAAATGTCAACCTCATTTAGTCTGGGAGTTCGAATCCCGGTAGTGTGTACTGAGGCTGAATGTTTCTAAATGTTTTCTCCATTCCCGCCGCGCAAATTCAGGTACATTTCCTCTAAATGTTTATCTTTCTCAACTCTACCCCAGCAGTGTAATTAAATACGTATAATCGGAACGTAGTAAGACTCAATGAGTAAATAAAAACTGTTGCCCTAAGGTGAAACGGGAAACTGTGGTTTCACGAGTCCCCTGGAGAGTGGTTGTGAGTTTATTTGCACGTAATACTACCCGTTCGAGCTACTCGTAGATGTACAATAATATAAGTGTAGCCGCAATTGTGTCACGAAAGAGTGGGAAAACCTTTAGAACATCCACTCTAGTTACATTTATCCGGGATTCTAGCCCTGACCTCCCCGTCATCGGCCAACCAAACTAAATGAGCTTGACACTTAAGATCGCGTGTCCACAGGCATGGGTATTCATCCATTAAAGTAGTTTAAGAGACCGCCTCACAGCCGATTAACCAGAATATTAGGTACAAGATTACTCTCAAACCAGTATTACATCATTGTTCACTTGGCAGCAGCTAAATCAGGAATAATGACATGGTTTATGAATGTCTCACCAAAATGAAACGTCTGTATCGAGTTGTATTACCAACCTAATGTGTAATATAAAGAACGTACTTGGATGTTACAATTACTTAAATTGATTGGTATAACTTCTTTCGTCAATTAAACAAGATAAAATAAGCAACATAACATGAAGATAATTTATTCAAGGAAAAACTAATTTATCATTAATTAAGTCAATTAAAATAGGTACATTAACATTTCTAAAAAATCATCATTTTGATTGTTACAATAGTAATGTTCTGAAATTAAAAATTAGCAAAAAACAAGGAAAGAATAATAATTTGTGATGATAAAATATTTTAAGTAGTAGCAGGTTATAGGATTAGCTGATAAGCAAAATGAATAGTGAAAATTGGCAATTGGCTAGATAAAAACGTTAAAGACTCTTAAAAAAAATTGAATACTTGAAATAAAGATTATAGGTTATATTAAGGGTATAACTATTATTTTTTGTATAGTCATACCCTTCATATAACCTTTAATCTTTATTTCAAATATAAAAAAAAGTTTTTATCGTTTCTATTGTATTAATAACTCCAATCTAATTGCCAATTGTCTAAATTAGCCCGCTTGACAACATACAACAAAAATAATACTGGAAGAACCAACACAGCTCAGCATCTGCTTCTGAGTCTACTGGTTCATTGAAATAGACTGGATTGCTGATGATGGGGAGAACAGCATTGGGGTAGTTTTGAACTGAGAGACAGAAAGTAGTGATGACTCGGTTTGAGTTCACATTTTAGGAAGTGAATTGTATTACGTGCAGAGAGAGAGAGATGTTGACAAAACTGGTCCGTAAGGTAAACCACCTTCACTGAACGGCAAAACAACATTCTTTTACGACCTTCTCTCGCTATTCACACTAAATACATTTCCTTTCGGAGTCTCGTGATTTATTTATATTTCCTGCACGAGCAAAATAAAACTAAAACATGTCTACGTACCATAGTTGTCGCTTTGAATTGTTCAAAAATTGAGGCAGTTGCGACTTTATTCAAATCTATAGCATTAAAAAAATCTACTTTCTAATTTTGGGTGACTTGATGAATATGATAGTTTTGAAGAAATACACCCAGACTATCATGAAGAGAAGGATGGTAAACATGACAGGTAAACCACACGTGGAAAACCAACCTCTGTGCATCTGGCCTGGATTCGAACCTTGAGTTCTCGTATTAACGATAGTCAACAGCAATCTCAGATTCTTAACCCAATGTGGGTGTTATAAGGGGGGAAAAATCGTTTTAAAAAAGGAATAACACTTTAGAATAACCCGCATTTGCGAGCACACAGAAAAAGACTTCAGCCTCGTTTTGACTGGTTTGATGGTGACGGCAAAGTCGGGGTTTGAATCCCAGCTTGATATACTGAGGTGATATTTCCTAAAAAAAAAAAGTTACATCGCATGCTACTGCTCGTTTAGGACTTCACTTAACTACACTAATGGGCTGGGCCTGAGAAAGGCAGAATTGAAAGGAAATGTACCCAAATTGCGTGAAGGACAAGTAGCAAACTATTTAGGAAAAATAACCTTAAGTGTGCCCATTTGGGATTTAAAACTAGACCACTTAATCGTAGGCAAACCACGACCAGAAGAGACCAACACCTTTGTCTGCGCGTCCACGATGTGGCCGATAGCCTGGAGTTTCAAATTAACGGCAAGAAGAGAAAACTAAACTAGTGTCGATGTTTCTCGGTGAGCTTTCACATGCGTGTTGATGTTGATGTTGATGTCGAGAATAATCGGCACAACGTCCGGGGAAGTGAACGTAAGACTATGTTGAGGTAGCTTACACAATTAAAAACAAAACTTTAGAAGAATAGATTACTGTAAGATGGAGTCAGACACAATTGTGACTCAAAACTCAAAAACGTTGAGGTTTAAGTTTTAACTTTTAAAATGTTGAACTTGTTGTAATGTTGATAGCGAGAGTCCATGAATATAAGTGGACATTGAGTTTTGCGCTTACACGGATCAGGATAGGAAAAACTGAAACAGATGCAAGCGTTTTTGTAAGCCATATAATTATGATTTTTGATTATTTTGAAATATTTCAAACTAGCTTAACCTAATCATAAACACTTCAACGTTAAGGCTAGGTTGAACTAATCTAGGTTGTGTTGGTATATATTGTAATAATCAACGTTAACACGGGAAGGATTGTATTTACCAGGCAATATGACGTACTTTTAAAGACGGTGGAACTCATTAAAGTGTATTTCTGATTTTATATCTGCGCATACGCACAGCTCAATGTAAGCTTTTATCCACAAACGCTAGTGTTTTATTTAGCTATTCAGGAAGAAGTATTTTTAACAAGGGTGTTTATGAGTGATGAGCCAAACAAAACTTTTTTAAGGGGAGTCATATTTTTGGTTAATAGTGAGTGATGTCTATTTCTAATCGAATTATATTTTGAATTACCATCGAAATTGTTAGATACTTTTATTTTTTCAATGGTCCATTATATACCAAGTCTTAGTAAATGAGTTTTAACAGTAAAGATTTGCTTAGTAGACAATTATCCAATAGATGTAAGCAGGCCCGTCGGGTGATCAAACCGGGCCCGGTACTAGGGAAAAAGCGTGGGCCACCCTCTCTCTGTTCTACTCGACGTTAGGGGGGGTGGAGCCCTATTCGCCTAGTGAGGCAATTAAGAAAAAAGAAAGTGATTTAAGGGGGCTTTGACCCCCAAACTATAGGGAGATCTGGGGACCCTCCCACGGGAAATGTTTGAGAATTGTATGCAACTAAACGATATTTTGAGTGATCATCTTCCAGAATTAAAAAAAAATTAGAATGTCCCTAGAAGATATTTAGAGTGGTCTTCACCTGGAAATTTTTGTAAAATAGGTACCCATTGTAGAAGCTATTTGAAGTGGTCTTTCCAAGGCGAATTTTTGAAAATTTGATGCCTATATAAGAACTTGTAGTTCAATACAAGGGCAGTTTTTAGCTTAATGTCCTAGAATATCAAAGTGGTGTGTAATAAATATAGAGGGGGCAATAGTTCCGCCCTTTACCCCCCTTCTCCCTAGGGATTGGCTCGGATGTAATATTCTTCACTCTTTGACTTTCATTGGATGAACGTTTATTGTAAAGTCTTAAAAAATTACATTCTGGAAAAATCATTTCAGTACAAATAAAAGCTAAAAGTTCTCGTTTTAGATTGTATGCTGGCTATTAGCAAATTATTTCAATTTATTCTAGGACAAACACAACAACCAGATCCCACCTCGTTTTATCTCGGGGTGACTTCCATTCCACCTTAACTAATAATATCTTACATATGATCTAATTAGCAGTGATTTCTCCGTCCCATCTTAGTTCTTGATGACTTCCAACAGCCTCAAGGCCGGCATACACAGAACGCTAAGCTGTGCTCTGACTTTGTCAGGTTGGTTTCACACTCAGTGCTAAGCTAAACTAAGCTATGGTCCCTCTTTTCCCTCCCGAATTCATTGGTCTGCGCCAGTGAAGTTTAGTTATGGCGTTCTCCAAAATGTCTTGTTTTAGTTCAGTTGATAGTACTAAGGAAGAGAAGATGATAGTACTGAGGAAGTGAAGATGATAATACTGAGGAAGAGAAGATGCTGCTGTTAGCAGCTGTTTTGGAAGATTAAGACTATTTAGGAGCTAGAGGTTTGACTTGTTCAATAAAGCTTCCATTTTAATATAAAAACGTTTATTAAATATAAAACCTAAATGATTATTACTTAAATACACGTAAAACAAACTGAAACAAAAGTTCAACACTTATTTAGCTATTTTAAACAATCCAGCACTGCATCTGTTCAACACGGAGCCCAAGCTGCGTTATGCGCATGCGCAATGTAAGATGGACCCAGATGGGAGATGGAAAAATTTCCCGGCCAGCAATTGGAAAAAACATAGCGCAGCGTAGTAAGGCATAGCTTAGCTTAGTTTAGCTTTCTGTGTGAACCAACACATTTAAATACATGGTCCACTATTTTTCTAAAGAGTTAGCAGAGCAAATCTTAGCTTAGCTTAGTGTTCTGTGTGTACCGGCCTTTAGAGTTACGGAAACTTCCCTACCATCATAATGGATAACACAATATACACACACACACAGTTAAAATTACTTGGGAAAATGCACTTGAGATTAGCTGGAACTTGGACTTTTAGCAGAGGTTGAGATTTTGTAATGCAGTAATTACTGTGAAAAGTTAAAGAAAAACTACCATATAATTACGTTAATACCCAAGCAAACCCCAGAGTTCATGACAGTCAAGGCCAGTTTTCGGTGGTTTACGGTAGTGACGAAGCATCTCTTAGTAATTTGAAAGCTGCGATGAAGCATTGAAGTCAACACCATGGTAAATTGCTGGCTACCTAGATGAATCAACCGCCACCATCTTCCTTGACCTTGGCAGAACCGCCGGGGCTTGACAAATATGCTCGCGTTTCAACCGTTGAGGTCTTTATCATCCCGCCATCTCTAATACATCCTTGGCAACACAGCCGATGTTTCCTTACTCAATTTAACAGATAAACTTGTAACGCTGAATGTGTATTCTCAAATAACACGCTACCAAAGGGACAAAAGTTTATACAATTAGTTGGCATTTAAATTATAGCTACATATTTCACCCCTAAATAGCACACGACGTGATACGGGGTAGGGGGTCAAATATCAAGTCACTTTTGTTGACCTCTCACCCCTTAAATTAAAAATGAAAATATACTATCGTTTATAATTTGTTTTGCACCCAATTATTCCATTTTTTACTCCAAACACTTTGGTTCGGGAGCAGGACAAACCTAAATATTATAACTTTGTTTTACATAACGGTATTCACTTATAAGCTAGATAAGGCGAGAATCACGCCTGTGTCTACGTATCCACCGTTGCAATTTTTAGCACAATTTTTTATTACCTGTTCAAGTTATACACATTTGTAATAATTACGGTTGAATTTAGAGGAAGTGCACTTGCATTTGCATGGAGGTAGAGTTAAAAACCATTTAGGAAAGACCACCCGACCGGGATTTGAACCCCGATCTTCCTGTATTCGGCAGTCTAGTATAACACGAGAGTGACGCCTTAGACCATGTGGCCAGCGAAGCACTGTTTCATGTTACAAGTAGCGAACAATCATAAAGGTTACGAAACCAGAAACACTTGATATAAACAACGCCAAAGTTACGTTTAATGGGATTTAGAATAGTGATAGCTATAATACTACACCGCACACGTAACTACCAGTTATTAGACCAAATGTAATTGCATTCTTCAAGAACGGCAACTTATCCGGGAGTGAGTGAGCTACTTTGAATGTTCTCTCTCTTCCATCAACTCGTCCACCGGCTGTCCTCGACACCGTACAGGTTTATTAATGTACACAAGGGAAATAATACGTTTACTATCAAGAGAGTCAAAGAAACTTTTATGTAAGTATTAAGTAATATCTGTACATCGACTCTGAGAGGCATTGATTTTCATTCTTGTGAAATACAAGTGATGCCATCTATTGACGGTGTCTAAACTACTGCGATTAGTATAACAATCCGCCAAATACGTTTTTATTTAGTTTTTTTCTATAATAAACTCAAACAACACAAGGTAACTATTGGGTCCATAATAATAAATACTGATAAGAATGTGGAAATTCCCCTGTAATGCAGGTAATGCCTATTTTTAGTAGTAAATTCAGTAGGCATGCAAGTGTATTAGTAGACTACAGTCTATCCGTCGTCGGAGGGGTGGTCACTCACAGCTAGCAGATTTTATTGCAGATATTGGTTGAAAGTAACTAATATAGACCTATATGGAAATCATTATTATTTTCTCAGTAATACCATCCTATCAATCAGAAATGTTATCAATCGCTTCTAATAATACTTTCCTAAGGATTACTGTATAACTGGCTTTTTCAGGAGTAATTTAAAGAACAAAAAATATTAAATAAAAAACATGTTTTTTGTGATGTGGTTGTGGTAATATGAAATTAATGAAAAAGTATTATATACTCACAGCTTTATATTTTTATAACTGGACAAACAAAGGTATAGAATTATTAAGTAGTTTTTAATAACTTATAGAAAAGGATATTCAAAATATTCGTGCTAGAATATAAAATTTAATATCTGTAGGTACGGTTGCATGAATACCAGTTGTTAACACGTCATCAACCATTGGTGCACCATCTTTGTTTTTTAGTAAAGGCAACCTTCTATAAGCTCTCGTACACATTAAAATCATTCTAACTAAACTATAAACGCTAATTCCAAAAGAAAAGAAACATTCAAACAATTACTATCTTAACCAAAATTTAATTAATATAAATACACTACAAAAATTATATGGTAATATCTTGTTGTCAAAGTTTGGACTTCCAAAATGGACATCTGCTCAACATATGGTTTTGCAGTTCATATTGTTTGGCATATGAATTCACAAAAGTAGATATGGCAACATTCGCTGGCTGTCAGCTACCACCACTCCTAGGAGGGATAGGCTTTAAACCGTCATGGCTGCCACTAGCAACACTAGAAGTAATAATGAAACTTTTTGCCTGATTTCAAGAGAGAATAGGTCAAACACTATTTAAATATATGCGCTGGAGAGATACGGGTATTTTTAACTTCAGAACACGGAAAAGTGGACTTATCTTTTAAAGTGATTATACAATCGAGAAAAGAAATAGCTCTGTTTAAAGGAAAGTGTATTTTACTTCATGGTTTGTGTGGATTTATTCTTTGGTTAATCAAAATAGTGGATTGATCCATAATATCCCTTGAAATTTGGAATTATACCTATATCATTTTCTACAATTTATTTTAGTTTTGCTGGTCTTTATCTATTTATTTTTTTAGCCCTGCGTATTATTACCCGTTTGGGCTATACGCTCAGTTATTGCTCAGTAATCAGCCCCAAAAAACAGATTGAAAGAATTACCTCGGGAACGATCAAGTTTTTTTTTTAAGTCTATGTGGTTTATTTGTTTTAAATGAAACCGAATTAGCGTAAAAGAGGGATTAAAAAAAGCACAGTGAAAATGTGTAAAACTTCTCCAAGAGCTTTCAGCCGAGATTCCAAGCTAAGCCTCTCCGTTACCAAAATTCCAGTCGATTGCGAGCCTGACACCTTAAACCGTTGATAAATCACTGAAACGGGTTCCATATTCATCAGCTTTCCAAATGGTATGTCAACTTGACAAGAGTGATGTAAAGTAAAAACTTGTCAAAATGACCATACGTATTTACGAAACGGATGAATATGTTTTTAATAACGTTTCAACTGTCAGAAAAGGCCTAAGTTAGAGTGAACCAGCTATATATACATTGAATCCCGACTCCCCAAACAAAACTTTGCCAAGCAGGTGTTCGTTTCCCCCCTCATTTATTTCACTAGAAAGAAATCTTTGGAGAGCTATAAAATAAGTATAGAAATGTTTTAATTTTGAAATTTGGTCATGTGAGACATAATTCTTGTCAATTACTAAATTGTACAAGATATATTTATCTATCTACCTGATACCACATTTGTCCGAATCTTGATTTCTTGTTTAATCTGGCGCAAAAGAGAAACTCGTCAGGTTTTTGTAAGTATATAAAAACCGGTTGCTAACCTAAAGTGACGTAACACCCAATCTCTCATAAACCTCTTCCAAACTATCCTAAAGACCATAGAGTCACCCAGAAGTAGCAAGGTATGGGTGCCAAGCTTGTAAATCACCACACGTGTCCAATTAGAGTCGAAAGCTTTTAGCATCAAATTATGGCCAATCAGATACGATTTATTCGGAATTTACTATAAACATCATCCCAGGCCCCAAAATACTCTTTTAGCTGTTAGTCTCCTTATACAACTATAATAAATAAAACGTATTTAAGTAAAGAATTTGATAGTCAGTGTCAACCCAAAATATAACTGCTCGCAAAATATAATTAGCCATAAAATACTGATCCCCACAAAATATGAATGGTCGAAGATATATTAGTAGTCGCAAATAATGAATGACCACCAAATATTAAAACCATAACATTTTAGTGGACAAAAAATATGAAGGGCCACAAAACACTAATGCCCAAAATCTAATCAGCCACAAAATGTGAATGGCCAAATAATATGAGCAGTGACAAAACATGAATAGCCACAAGCTTATACTAATTCCCACAAAATATATTAGCAGCCACAAAACGTCACAATACAAATTCATTCAAACCTTTGATTTACCAAAGTAGTGACATATTGAAAGCGTAGGCTGTATTTTTCAGTTTACATGGATTGACATTTTTTTAAATATATATATTTTCCATATCTTTGTACCTTCAAGTTTATAACATAAGCATCTTAAACTGTTTTGGTCGGAATGGTATATGTTTTCTTAAATATTGGGCCAGACAGAGCTTGCAAATGAATGTGGCTCATGTTAAGAAAATAGTGGCAAGGGAATACCTACTATATCAATCAAACAATTAATATAACTGATATCATCCTTTGCCATCAAGCCGTCTGCTCTGACGTCACAAACCGGTGGAGAAAGTTCTAGAAGCAGCTCTTACGATAGAAACAAAAAACTCATTCGATATTGTTTTGTAACATGTGCCCGCCGCGGATTACAAACCATGATATGATGAAATATTAGTTTTTGTCGATAATGGAAATTGGAACAATATCTACATCTACATCTACAATAACCGTTCACTAATGTATTTTCACTATAGATGTTTTTACGCAATTGGAGCTACCGGCGCCTGGGGGCACAAATATAGTGAGCTCCCAAATTACTTACTAAAGAAAAAACATTTTACCAGTCTCTTCGTCTTGATATTGATCATGGATGATATCGATTTTTTTACATGACCCAAGTCTTACCACCCATTCGGGCTATACGCTTATTTACACTAATGAGGTAGTGATTAGAAAGGCAGAATTTATAGAAAGTGTACCCGCATTTGAGCGAAGAAAGTCAATTATCAAATTAAATGTAGTTGAACCACATGCTAAACAGTCATATCCTTTTGATTTTAAGAAAAACTATTGTATTTATTTTTTATTTGGAAAGACTTAATATATGAAAAGTATAAAATCTGAAAGCATGAATTTACAATAAATATTAATACAACGTTTATTTTGATAATATTATAGCTTGAACATTGACTGAATTTTTTTTAAAATAAAAGTTTAAGATTCAAATAAATCTAAATTAAAATATTGGATAAGGGAATCCGGAACACATGGGCGAGAGCGCTATTCAGGTCGTACATTTCTTAAGGCTGAGTCTGTAGTTGACGTGGGTGATTTTTGGTTACTTAGTAGCAATCTAGATTTCGGTTCGGTGTCCTGGTGCCGATTTTATCAATTTAAGTATTATTTCAGAATGGCAGACATTCGTACCAAATGTTAAATTCAAAGTATTAAGTACAAAATGTTATGATAAATAATATTTTTTATCTCTTTAAAATGTTAATAATTTGCATAACAGCATGTCCTCCGTCCAAGGATGAGCTGTCATAGGCTCGCACTAGCTCATTGTTAAATTTTCCTGAAATTTGTGAGTCCACTGTTAAAAATGTTATTTATTTCATGCAATTTTTATAAATATACTATGTTTTCCATAATATTATTACGTAATAATCATTAGTGGAACAAATCTGTTGTATGGGTTGCGTCGCACAATATGAGTCATAAAATACCGACAACAACCACGCAAGTGGAGGAGAAGGAATGGACAAACTCAAACCGGAAACAGTAGGACTTAGATGAGCTTGTGCAGTTGAGAAGTGTGTATTAGCACAGTAGGTTCGTGTTAGAATTGGTAAGTTTAGGTGGTGTATTCACAAGCTGTGTCACACATGTTCTGTACCTGTATTATTTTGTAGATAATTAGAGTTTTCCAATCATTTGTGCTGTGTTATCTTTATCTATATTGAGGATTATGTCTTATTTTGTGTGACAATGTGAGGTTATAAAATCACGCATATAGTGACCAGGAATAGAATGAACTTGAATAAAATATCTACAGTTTATTTATTCAATTTCGGTGACCTGGCGGTCTAGGGTTAAGGTGTCAGACTTATGTACTGAGGGTCCGGGGTTCAATCCTCGGTCCCAGCACAGATTTATTTGATTGCCAAACCCTTCCTTCACCGCTGACAAGACGTGTATTAATCACACCTTGTGAATGTGTGGAATGACAGACCTCCACCGTGGTTCGGATCCCACGTTAAACTGTAGGTCCTCCATTTCATCTCACAATCACCCTACCATTACACATTAGCGTAAGTGCGTATAGCCCGAACGGGTAGTAAGACGCGGTGCTAATAATAATAATAATAATAATAATAATAATAATAATAATAATAATAATAATAATAATAATAATGTATTTAGTTTGAAGTGATTTTTCATCCATCAGATATGAAAACACTCTATTAAAAAGAATATATTAACATTTTTGGAAATAGAACGAGATTAAAAGCGATTATGTTGAGTGGTTTTAACATTCAAAACGGTAAATATGGTTGTTCTATTTGTTCTAAATATATAAGCTTGGCCGCTAAGTGAGATAAACATTGCCACGGCTCCAAGGAATGGATGGAAGTTAAGTGGAACCGGATGGGAAAAATAAGAGCTCAAGAACTGCGCCTTAAGGCAAAAAGTTACCCATCCACAACGAGTCAATTGCGCATAGTATGTTCCTGAAAATAAATTAAGAATGTAGCAAATCAATACTACTGAATACAGGTTGACAAACTACATGAAAAAGAAATTCTAACAACATCAAAAATGTTTAGTTCTTTCTATAGTCTGGTAAAGATAAACCAACCAATGTCTAATTTGCCAGATTTATTTCAACTCCAGACTAAAATGGTGTTGATCTAGGATTACCATTGCGTTCTAAATTGTTGGGCATTAGAATCATCGAACACATTTCGAAATAAATAAATTATAAATATTTTCCAAAAAATATAAAAATTCCATAATATATATAAAAATAGACGAGTCAACAACATTATCCAAACAAAGTATTTTAGTTATTTACCTTTAGTTTGCTGAACCATAACTATATATGAATTTTGTAGATCTTGTGGCGTCAGAAAATACTACTATAAAATGCACACATGCTACCGTACATATCTATTTTCTGACAGTAAGTTTATAAAACGTCTTATCGCATTTTGTTCCGATGAAGCTAATGTAATGCTGGAGGGAAAAAATAATGGCGCTTCAAATAAACATTAACATCAATTTCCCAATATCGTAATTTGGCATTTACTGGCAGTATTTATAAAACAGGCACACCAGGAAACATAGAAAACCTTGAGGGCACCCGAATTTTCCCATAAGAACCAATGAATAAAGAGCTGTCCGAATAGGCGACAATGTGATATTAGAACACATATAAGACCTTATGTCCTATTTCGACAAGTGACACGTAGGTAGTACATTATATTAAGGTAGGTCAGGTATGTCAAGCTCATCTGACTATAAGAGCCCCATTAACATTGAAAATAATGAGGGGGACCGTATTTCAGAAAGTTAAATATTGACACCATCTTAAATGGAAAAATATTACTTTAAAAATCCCTACTATAACAAAAATAAAATTAAGATTACATAGAATGTAAAGACTTATCCTCTATTTTTTACCAAAAATTTGATTATTTTTTCCTTGCATCAAGTGTATGAGTGGCCTTAGATCTCGTGTTGATATCACGTTCAAAATAAATGACATGTGCGTATCGATAAATGTGATCGTTCGGCTGTTTATTCCTTTTCATGAGCAAAAACCCACTTGTGTGCTGACAAAATTAATTTTGCACATTTTTGGTGCGCCATTTTAATCATTTTTGGGGATCAATCTTTGGTGAGTAATGAGTAGATTTCACCAAATAACGACCAATTTTCATCTCACATCCTGTATTCTAACAACGTTTATAAAAAGATGACATTGTATGTTGGTTCATCAAAGGTCCGCGGGCCGCAAGTTTGACATGCCTGAGGTAGGTGGTCGGCGTGTGAATATAACCTTTATCAAGTGGGAAAAACTTGAGACACACTGACCTAACGTGCCAAGGTAGCTCAGTGCTACCATTTCCTCAAAATTCCAACAGTTTAAAAGGAAGAGGACATCGAGACAAGGATCTGGTGTGTCGACTGTCGTCATCTTGAAGGATGCAGTGTAGCAAGGACTGTTACAAATATTACTTCCGCGTTTTCTTTGCTGTTATTACTACAGCGTTACGTAAATTGAAAAGTAAGAGCATTTAAATAAATGATTACAGGAAGTGAAAAAACCATTCTGACATTATTTTATGATTTGGACACACACAATAACTTTATATAGTAGACTATGATTGGGTACTCAGTTTGTGCGATGAATAATTTTGATATTTTAAAATAATATAGGCCTATTATAAAGTCATTTTATATTCTTAGGGGAGTGTTTAATGTACACTTTATAAACAGGCAGATTATAATAATCAGATTACTTAAAAACTAACATAACCTAGGTCCTAGGATAGCACGGCTGACATAACCTCGCCAGTGCCTGGATATTTACTTTAGGGCCTAACTTGATTTTGCTATCAATGGAAATTAGGAGCACCTTCTATAAAATATAATCATATTCCTCCGGTCAACATTAATAAAATTATGCTACTTTATTAGAGTTGTTTTAGTATAATTAAGTCTCGTAGACTTACCAGTATTGACCAACTCGATGGTAAGAGACCATTGGGAAGACCTAGACACAGATCACAGATGGGAGGATAACATTAGAATGGACCTGAAAGAGAGAGAGGGTATAATGAGGTGGACTGGATAGAACCAGCTCAAGATAGGGATAGGTGACGTACTTTTGTAAGTGCAGCAATGAAATTTCGAGTTCCTAATGTCATAGAGTATTTAAGTATTTTATAGGTATTGATAATATCTATCAAACGTAACACCTGCAGATCCATGACTTGACGTATGAATGCGTGAAAGTAGATGTAATACCTTGATCTAGCTGTCAGATATCACCGGTAAATTGAATAGCGTCCTCTAGAGTTGTAATTGACCACTGTAACCCACTTGGCCACTGCAACATGCTTTATTCAAAGGACATAGGCCTCACACACTTGATATTAAATATATATATAATACTTCCAGATGTCTTATAAAATTGTAATTTTGTACCGGGCCCGATTTACATGTTGACGCCCTCGACGACGTTGCGCCCACCCCTTTCCCCCTATTTAAAGACAGAATCCACCAGGAAAACAAAAAAGTTATTTTCCGATATTAAAAATAAATAAATACAAATTTTAGCTTGTTACTGTTAGGCCTCCTTTTTGAGTAAATAACATTTCCAAGTAATAAAAATAATTACCTTATAATTAGGCCAATTAAATATACACTTTTTATCGCCTGCTTCATATTTTTGGATATACTAACATAGTAAATACCGTATTATAAATTTTAAAAAATTGCTCTCTAAATAAATGCAATAGCAAGAATAATTTAGTAGGAGAACTGGCAGCATGCTCAGCTTCTTGTGTACATTATGTAACCGAATACCTTCAAAAGGGGTCAATGACGGATATTAAAGATCAAAAATGTATATTTCAGTATGTTAAATATAGCCTGTTCAGTGCCTTATTTCTACCTAGACTTGTTTATTAAATTATAAAAAAAAATCTTGACGGAAGTGCCTTAGCATTCGCCCTTCAAATGGCGCCTCCCAAAGAATAACGCTCTAGGCCCGGGCCTAGTGGTAAATACGGCCCTGATTTTGTATTTTTCTTGCAACACCTTCGCCCCAAAACGTATAGTACGGTTATATAAACACCATTATTAAGGTGTTATGCTTTTTTTTCCATAAAAACTAAATTTAAAAATAAAAGTACTTAGTTGGCTTGGTTTTTATTTAAAAAAAACAACTTCTTAAACTCCGTTTTTAGGTAAAAACACGTTTTTTTACACTTTAAATTTGATAAAAAGTCAATGTTTAACGTAGACTCCTCTATTTTCATTAAATTTTACCCTCAACCAACCAATGGCGTAGGGATATGGAAGGTTGAATTTAGAATAAATGTACCTTCATTCACGGTAATGGCGAGGAAGAAACTACCGAAGAAAAACAAGCTTAGTAAATCCATTCAGAATTCAAACCCTGATATTCCCAACTCCGGCAAACCAGAATAATTGACGAGATAAACAACTTTGTTCAACGGTGAGTGTTTCACTAAATTAACGTTCATAAAAAATACATCTCATTTAGCAGCCTTACCTATATTGATTACACTATGGCCCTGTACTACAGGCAACACCATAATGGAACGAAGCAAGGTAAGCTTGGTACCATTCAAGGTAAGCAGAATACACACCTTTTTTTTTCGTAAACACTTTGTATACCAAGGGTTTATTGAATTAAAAATTAATAAACTAAACGTTTAAAAATCTGTCTAGAAAGCGTTTACGTCAAAAACAAATAACGGCCCTTTTAATAAAAGGAGTGAGCCTTGGAGTAACAGGCTTGGATTTATCTCGTGGAGGGTTTAAAGTCCTGAAACACTCATTTACATTACGGTTAGCATTTACAGCATATGTGTCTGCATAATATATAAAGAAGAAGGGATTTTTTGATGTGTGAAGTTTATTAGTTGAAGATAAAGTAATTTTATTTTGATATGTCAAGCAATCATTTTTTAATAAAATCCTCTTTGAAATTATTTATATTATTAGACTTTAATGCCATTTTTCTGAAGAAAAGTAGTGACTTAAGGTGGAAGTATGGGGAACGCGAGCTGAGGTCAGTTTTTTTGCAGTTTTTATAGCAAAACATTTTTTGACTAAAACAAATTAAATATTACTCCAGTAGAAACATAGAGTTTAATTTATTTACATGGTGATATCAATAGTTCTTGAATATTTGTCATGAGCAGAGTGGAAGGACAAAACTTTTTAATAAAAAAAAAGTTATCGCTAAATTTCAGGACAGCCTTGATGGGTATTTAAGAATTAATGTTTAGGTAGTCCACCCCGTGGTCTAGTGGTCAATTCCGGATTTGATCCCCGGTTAGTAACTTGGGTACTTTTCTCGAAAGGGGAATTACCCAAACGGCCACCAGTGTTTGGTTGATTAGTCTTAAGTTTGGTTTGAGTGTTTCCACTGGTTCCACATCCTCATATTCACCATTATCATCACCTCATCTCATCTGGACATGGAATGAGCCTCCACGAAAGGATGTACGATTAGTGCATTCAACATTCCCTGGGCAACAGTACATAAGTACTAGCTAATCTTTCCACAAACAGGGCTACAAATGATGTGCAATATTATTATTCCTGTTGAGGTCACAACGTGGAGCACATTTTTTTAGTATTAAAACTGCGAGAATTCTGCCCTTAGCTCATGTCGCATACACTTCCACCTTAACCTCCTGCACTGGTGGCTAAGTGGGCTAAGGCGCAGACTCCCAATAGACTAACTAGATTGCCAGTGACAGGGGAGTTCGAAACTCGAATCTCAGCTGTATGCATTGGGGGATGATTTTCAACGTGTGCTTTATCATTGAGATTTTCCCATCACCTTTCAAAACTAATGTGAGTACATTTCCTGTTAATTATAGCTTCCTCAGCCCTACATTATTATTGCAAAACAATATAATATCTCGGGAGTGTATTGAGACGTTGAACACGTTGAAAAGATTCTCTCTCTCTGTCTTACATAGCCTACATTAATAACAGTCTAGAAAGGGCGGTATCTGACATTTGCTATAGTTATTAAAACTATTTTTATAACGTCACACGTAAAATCAAGTTAACCTGAAACTGTAACTATCATTACATAATTTTAATACTGATAAAATAATACTGACAATATAGTAAAATAATATTAACATCGACTGAAAATGATGTTTTAAAACAACAACTATTGTATGCATTTATTTTGCAACATTTTAACGGCAGAATATTAAACATGATTATGCAATGAAAGCAGAACTTTCTCTTGAAGCTTGAGAATATTGACAGGGTTCAATTTGTTTTGTCATTCATGATCGTTTCTCTGTGAGAAACAGGGTGTTGCTGTTAAATGCCCTGAATACTGTCATTAAAGGGCATCTGTAATACTGTCATGTTTCAAGTCGTGGCCAAAGCGTTGCCAATTCTACAATATGGATTATACAGTCCAATTTTCATAGAAATGGCCTTATTTGACAGCTACCGACAGACGTTACTGGATATACTTTCACGTACTCATACGTCAAGTGATTATATCTAAAGCTACAGCTATCACTTTTGATAGATATCACTAATAATACCTCTGAAATTACACAAGTACACGGGAATAGAACCCAGGACCTTTGGTTTATTATGCCAATGTTCTTATCACTGAGCTATTTAGAAGATTTCCCGTGCCCAGGGTCATTCTTTACTCATATATTTTATGAAATTAGTAAAATAGTATTAATATTGGCAGCAAAAAAGTTTATATTTTTCAAAAGACCCTTCCTGTAAAAATTGGATCGTACTTGTGATATATCCTATGTTGAAACAATACTCTAAAAATATTATCCTAGGGCCGTGGAGAGGTCAAATGGATTTTATCGTTCACTTTTATTTTCAACAACTCTATGGAAATTAGTACTTGATAATTGATGCATTAAAGTATATATTTTCTTTTGTTCATTGTGTTTTCTAAGAATCTAACTATAGATTCGGGATTCGTAGCTAAAATGAAGATTTAGAATTGTAAAATCATGGATCTGTCCCAACTCCAGAATGTAGTGTTCACCTATTATTTTTTGAGAATGTTGTTTGATATCATCTTAACGCTTACTAAATTTTCTCAAGTTAAACAATAATCATATGTAATATTAATTTATTCACACTTTATCTCCGTCCCTCTTGTTTGTACCTGTCTAATAAAAGTCCACACACACAGACACAGGATCCGCGGCGCTGCACCACTCGCAGTACATGCACGCGTGCAACCCTAGTTTTATTATTCAATGTTGGATGTTAATGTATCTTTATTATGTGAACAAGTTGAAAAACAAGAGGAACATCCCGACCTTTCTGGATATAATGTGAGACAAGATAAACGGAAGGTAAAATTTGCAACTTTTAACCGTAAATATAATTCAGAAACTATCCCCGTTCGTTCATTACTATCAACTCGGGATATAAGCATAGCTAATCTTCATTAAACATACTACACCGTTTTATACCACCGCGTCTTACTACCCGTTCGGGCTGTACGCTCATGTACTAATCATGCCAATGGTTTTAGGGATTAGGAAGATTAAATTTATAGGAAGTGTACCCGAATTTGTGTGGAGAGAGAGTGAAAAATCATTTTTGGAAAACCACCCTCAGTAAACCCGCCCGAGATTCAAACCTTGATCTCCCCGTCATCGGCAGTCTAGTCTCCTGCTCGAGTAGTGCCTTAGACCATTCGACCACCGAAGTGGGTATATCAATCAGTGATTTAACAGAACAATGTGTAAGTATTAACACAATTACTTGATTCAACCAAAAAGCGCTCAGCTCTGAATGATGCCATTGATATAAATGTGAAGAGTAAAGCGGGCAGAGGTGCGAGCTCCAGGCTGCAGTGAGTGGGAGTCCGCCATCACTTTCTCTTTTCCCGTGTGTCGAAAGACAACATAAATAATACAACAATTAAAATATATTATCCCGCCAGGCCAGATAGTATTCATTCAAGACCACTCTGTATGATCTCTTGGGTCGTGACAGTTGGCAATCCTGCGTGAGCGTCTTGAGATATATTATAGTCAGACAATCGCAATTCAGGAAGCCAGCGCTCACCGTTTAATGCGCATGCTGCCACCGCTATTAATCTAAAAATGAAACAATAACGCTTGTTTATTCGTAATTTTGTTGCACAACTCCCCCGACCACAACTTCGGATTTCTGTGGATTATAACAAACAAATTATTCGTCTGTTCGTAAAAGGACGGGCGTGCAATCATTTTAACGCGCACGAAAAAAAAAACCTCACGACACAATCTCTCACCCAATCTAATATCAAAAATATGTATGTTAATCAAATAGTTAAGCGTATAGCCCGAATGGATAGTAAGACCCGGTGCTAAAAAATAATTATTTTTTTACTTACTTATTTTTGTAGTTGAATTGTTATTTTTTTAATTATTGCTTTCAACACAAATATTTTAGTGGTTTCATATCGGTTTTTTGGTTGTTCCTCATGAGGACAAACGAGGAATTACTTGAATAAAAAATTAGTGGTTTCGGCCTGAAAAATAGAGATTAACGGCCAGAGGGTTTGTTGTGTTGACTATATGACACCCTCTATCAGCAAGTTGACACTATCTTCGTCAACAGACAACTATCTTCGTCAACAGACGGCGGCTGTTCGGTTTGTATGTCTCGATTGCGGGCTGATTCCATGGAGTTTTTTTTGGCTGTTTTTCTACTTCCTCTTACTACACATCCACATTATTCACATCATACTAATTGGGTAAGGGCGAAGCAGATATAATATAGATGAAAAGTACCCACATTATCCTGGAGGGAGAGTGGTAAACCATTCTAATAAAAAATCACCTCAGCCAATCCGACCGAGATTCAAGCCTTGCTTACCGGCAAGTCAGTCTGATACTTTGCACTGCGTGACCACTGGTATGGTAACCAAAATTTACTAAATTAATAGCAATACAGCCACACTGGTGGTCACACGGACAAAGGTATCTGTCTCGTCTTGTCTGGCTTGCCGGTGATGAAGATGGTGGTGTTAGAACTCCGGCCGGGGCTACTCAAGTGTTTTTGTTCTTTATATAACTGTCCACTCTTCCTTCACGCAAATGTGAGTACACTTCCTCTAAATCTTTTATTTCCCACTCCTAACCCAGGAGTGGTATTATTCTGACACACGCTTTGGTGCCCACATGGTCTAGGGCGCTACTCTCGCAGTAGACTAGATTGCCGACGACAGGGAGATCCAGGTTCAAATCTCGGTCGGGTGTACTGAAGGTAGTTTTCCCTAAATGGTTTTCCACTCTCCCCACGCAAATGTGGGTACACTTCCTCTAAATATAACCTTTCTAATATCTTAAACCATTAGTGTAATTAGTACTTAAGCGTATAACCCGAACGGGTAGTAAGATGCGGTGCCTAAATATACATATATACCCATTCTGCTAGCCTGGATGGGTAGCAAGACATGGGGCACGGCGAAAATAAAAAAATAGCCTCATGTGTCCCTAGCCCCTCGCCCAAATGAGTCTGAGGGTAATTAATCCCTCTTTCACCACTGTACATAGTCATATAGTGAACATGTTGTGAAGGCTCTATTTTTTCCGACCTTTCTACTTACTCTTTGAGGCGGATCATTTCGCTAGCTCTGAACGACCTTGATATAATGATCTCGAGTTATGTAAGAGGCTCACAGATAGGAACGTAAAAGTCTAGTTTGTAAGCGCTGCGTTGGTGTTTTTATCGACGGTGAATCAAGAAGATCAGCTACTCACACCCGTGGACACACGGTCTAAGACGTCAGGCTCATGATAGGCTGGATTGCCTGTGACAAGGGAGTTTGAGGTCCGAATCTCGGCAAAGTGTGTGTTTTCCACATATGATTTATAACTGTGGATATCCCATCACCTATTCACGCTAGTGCGGGTGCATTTTCACAAAGCTGCCCTTCTCTCTCTTGATGTTAAACGCACTGGGGTTTTTTTAGTAAAAATCATCAGGTTTGGGTTTGCATCCTCAGCAGAAATATATATATTATTTGGGGCAAACATAATTTTCTTGTCCAACTGTAATTCGAAGGTCTGATGATCAACTTCGAGTGAGGTTTATACACGTCATGGCTTCTGGTCAAATTAGTCAAGTCGTAGTTCAGACAATACTTTGGTTCGAATCCTTATGGGGACAAAAATATAAAATGTGGTTTCGTAATTGGTTTAAGAATTATCCTGAGTTCGCTATATTTGCGATTTAAAGAGGCCAATAACCCCACCCGAAAATTAAGCTCCTATAAAAAAAGTGTAGGAAATAAAATACTGCCACGCCTTCCTTGGCAACATCCCAATGCGACCGGTGCTCGAACCAGGCACCCATTGAATAGGAAGGTCTCAATTCACCCGCCTACGGGTAGTCTTGTAATATATGTCTTCGCCCGGTCTGCAGTGAAAGTCTTCCGCATTATTAGTTCGAAGGGACTACATTTTTTATCTGATGGTCTTTACTGAAAAAGGAATAAAGAAATTTGCTGAACATACTTTCTCGCGTACTTGCAGTCACATAGTCGGACACTTTGGCTCAGTCGGTAGCGCTAAGATAAGGATCCCAATTTCGATTCCCGGCATGGCCGTAATATTTATCTTTGTTGAAATCGGGGGTTCCCCTCTCATAGTAAATTCACGAACTGGATGATGTTTATGTTCTATATAAGTTTTGTAAGTCGTTTTCTGATATAATCAGTCGGTTCAATAAGTTCACGTTAAATACCCCTAAATAATCTTAGTAGGTCCATTCGTGTCCCATCTTATTCATTTTACACACCGCTTCTCAATACCCACATGGACTTGACACATTTTAATGATTCTAATGGGGTTAGGATGAGTAACGTATAATAAATAGACAATGTTCCCGTATTTACGTGGAGGAAGATTTTGGAAACCTACCATAAAAACAAATCTTGGTTAAGTCACGCCCTGGATTCAAACCTCGTCCTCCCTGTCAGCGGCAAATCAGATCATATGAGCCTGAAATATAGTCCGCTTGCCCATCGCTGCAGGTATAAACACAATTTAGGAAAAGAACAAGTACATACATTCTTGATTATACTAACATTCCTTCAAAGCAAATTTAAAATGTAAAAGCTTATGAATCAATATTATGACACTTGAGAATATTACTTCAATATCAAGCAAAATATTCTATAAACTATTCAAGGGTTGTAGAAAATGTTGTTTTAAATCGTTGGTGATTCCTTTTAGCAAAGCAGTCAACTAGACTTATTCGAATATATTCGAATATTTTGTGCGCGTTATTAACTCCATTGTGTCATCCCGAGATAGAGCTATAACGACCAGTGTTATGTAAAACCTAAAACCATTTTCTGAATAGACGAGAGAGATTGGACTAAATTTGTTAAATGTGTGTTCTTAAAAATTAAATGTTTAAATTCTAATATGTGAATTGTATTGCACCTAAGATATCCTCATACAGTATCTAGAAATATTAAATACATTGGGAGTTTTTCAATCCGTTTAAGATTACACAGAGAGACGGTCTCTAGAGTAGTAGTTAGGAGTGGGTATTATTAAATCAATTCATACATATCGGTTTATAACTGTCTACACTCTGCACCATCTTCAGATAGGTAAACCCAATTCCTAACGTTGTAAAATAAGTATACGCTCACAATATTATATCTATATTATTCTTAAGCGAAAGAGCAAAAATTCTTCAAGGACCTATGACAACGCTAAATATATTTTCATGTCACATAAAAACAGTATCTAAATAAGCTCAAACATGCCAAGAAACGTGCTGAAAAATTGCCACCCATTTAATTGTCTTGACCATTTCCAGAGTGAATCCTTGCGCGGGTATGAAATAGACCGGAACGCTCCTGGCTTCTCGTCTGCCAACTAAAAGTTACATCATCGCCACATGCGTGACAAGAACACATGTGATCTACAATCTCGCGTTATTTCATATGAACTGCATGGCTATTACAAAGTTACATGCTCGCATTTTCGTTCCAAGGCACAGGCTATCTTCTTCACTCAGCAGGCATAGGACACACATAAACCTGATCCACAAATAACTTTATTTACAATGGTACACAAAGTGCTTGGAGGTGGTAGGATGCTTATTTATGAGATCTAGCGCCGCTAAGATCAAGTCTAAGTTGTAAAAATATATTCATCAAATAAGTGAAAACATGCTTGTACTCTTTGATCAGGAGATTCTCAAAGAAATATTTGGTAAAACATTGTTATTGATCATAGTTAACTCAATGTTTCTCAAAGTGTGATTTACATAATAACAACGATTGAAAAAATATCTAATTCTTACCTCTGCTGGGGCCCCGCCCTCAAAATTCTTTAATTTACCACACCCCAAGAACTAGGGCACTAGTTATTTTAGGACTACGCCACTGTTGGTGTAAGATCAGACTGTTTCAAACGAGTAGGCATTTAACTAGTACACTGATTATAGAGCAGGGATGAGGATAGTATACCCGGCCGGGATTCAAACTTCGACCTACCTGTTAAGATCAATTTAGGCCAATCGACTACCAGTGTAGGTAACGCTGTAGTTACTTATGACGTAACGGCAAGTCAAGATGGGATTTTCCATGTCAATATTTCAGTTTTACACAACGAGTTTTCTAACTACAACAGTGAAATGTGAATTAGAGAATATTACATAATTTAATTAATTGCTGCCCGATTCGGTGGCCGCGTGGTCTAAGGCACTACTCACACAAGAGACTAGACTGCCAAAGACGGGGAGATTTGGGTTCAATCCAGGTCGGTTGCACTGAAGCTGGTTTTCCCTAAATGGTTTTCCACTCTCCCTCCATGCAAATGGGTTACACTTCCTTTAAATTCAACTTTACCAATTGCTGACCCATTAGTGTAATTAGTGCATAGCCATACAAACCGAACGGGTAGTATCTAAGACACGGTGATAAAAATAATTGTATATATTAGTATAGATATCGACTACTGATTAACAAACCATGTAGTGAGGTGAGGGAGTGCTCAGGTCTCAAACAGTTGCGTTAGGGCCTAGGGGAGATGAATCTCAAGACAGAAAGACCTCGAAAGCCCATTCTGAAGCTACCGTGAATAGTAGGATCGCTAGTAGAAGAAAATTATCACAAATGACCAACAGCATCGGAAAGATTTTTGTTGACATTTGCTCTTTGGGTGATGTGTGAGCAGTCGATGTATGTGTGGTGTAGTTTTCCTTTTACTGTGGAACCAATAGCCACGTCTGTGCGTTCAGCTTTTGAAAATCACAACCACAAAATCTGTAGATTTGAACAATGTGTTAACAAGCTTAATGTTTTTGTTCCAGAGCCCTTTGGACGATGTATCCCTGTCCGAATCTACTAATGAGGACTATAACAGGGATAAGAGGACGATTGGCACTTTGAGGTCACTATTTCCCGGGTTATCTCAGGTACGTGACGGCAGTATTTTAATCACAAGGCGTGGTTCATTGAAGTTACTTTGATGCGTCATCGTATTGCCTTAGTAGGAAATTATTGGCTTTAAGAATGGAAGATATGGCTTAGTTAGCTGTCTTTTGTTAAATTAGCTGTGTTGAATGAAATAGTTTTTAACTTAAAATGTAGCCAAAACTATCGATTTATGTATTTTAAACGAGCTTAAGATAATGCGACAGTTTATCATTTGTGCCAATCATCATTGTTATATGATTAGTCTTCACAAACAAATATAGTTTAGTGCAATAAATTAAAGACATTTCATTGGCAGCTATATTATGTGAAATGTTTTAAATAAGTTGTGTGGATTTAAGACGCAGATGTTGAACTGTGCACTTTTCTACCAGATCGTGAAGTAGTAATGTGAAATTCAATAGCCATCTTGTGGGGTGATGGCAGAGAAGAATATCACTATGAACATTTGACCCCCAACATGGAAGTGAGGAGAGTTAAACATTACTATTTGGCGCATCATACGCAATAATTCAATACCCAGTGATAATGGCATCAACAGAAGAAACCATTGTAAAGAACGAGCAACAATTGTTGCCAACAAAGTATTGTTACATCTCCAATTTGAGTGATACATTGATACATTTTCACAAACCAGAGGATTTAAAACTACTCATGCAGTATTCAAGTGTGCAATTATTAAGTGTATTAATATTTATTCATGCTGTTGTGTTACCACCAGTTTATATTGTTTAAAGCATTTATTTCGAGTCTTTTAGGGGAATTAATGTTGGTCGATAGTTTTAAAGGGTTAATTTTTGAATGTGATCCAGCTAAGAAGTTATTTAAAAGCTTAGAAAAAATGTCAAAGTTCAATCAAACATAGAATGGAGGACATGTTTCACTTCTCAGCAGCACACAAGGATAATACGAAGCAAGACTTAGCAACACATAATGAGTGACAAACATAAATCATATTTCAGGGTAGTATGAAGGCAGATTACAAACAAATGTTAATTATCTTGTTAAGTGTGCCGATAAAAGTAGGCCTCTTAGCTTAAACACCCTTGCCATTATACTGATGATCTCTGAAAGATACTCTACGACTACCACAATGTTATAACATACTTATCTCGTGATTTGTTTGCATTTAAATTATTATTTGTTATCAACTTGTTGAATAAGATCTTATTATTATTGATAGAATATAGTTTTGTGAAATTTTAAATCTGACTGGCTTAAAATTAGAAGAAAAAAAACTTTGAGAGAAAAATTAGTTTCATCTTTGATGAAGCTTTTGTTGAAGTTCTATATTAAAATTTTCCACATTAAATATGAATATATTTATTGAAGACAATTAATGTATTCCCAACTTAACTAGACAAAGCTAATTATTTAGTTAAAATTTGTATTATATATAAAGTATTTAGAAGGGTAAACTGAGGCCCATCCTTTTTTTTCGAAAATTTCTAAAAAGGATAAACAAAGATAATTATTCATCGAATGAAACGATAGTAAAAATGTTAACTAATTGTGATGTTTGTAATGATAGCAAAACTTTTTTTAAAAACGCATTTTCTTGGCGTAGCTTTTAGTGAAAATGGTCTGAAAGACGTGTCGGTCGAAAAAAACGAGTTTCTATTCGTCACATTTTGATATGGTTTGAGTAAAACTGTCCTTTTTGAAAATTCTGTCATATTTCCTTCTTCTGTCGACTAGTTAATGAAAGTTTCCAAGCCGCAGCACCTTGACCAGTCCCCCTGTGTGTTGTTTAATGAAAAAGTAAAGTATTTTTTACCCGTTTCTTCTAGATAGTCGATAGGAAAATACAAATGATAACACGGTTCTTGTTCCGTGTGATTGGCCGACTGGTACTCAGAGGTGGTATTCTCGGGGGTGGAGGAGGAGGAGGAGGCACCTCATCTTCCTCCTCTTCTGGAGGAGGGGGCGGCACTCGTAAGATCAGCATCACCCTCCCCACTTACCCTCCTGATGCCGACAGCGACGAAGATGAAGAAGACACAGAGGAGACGGTGTCTACTAACACTGATGCGGTAAAACAAAGCGCAAATAAATCAGTTCTGTAAATAATTAAGACATGATTTTAAAACATTATAAAACCTTTTTTGTAACACTTTTACTAACATTCTTGATGGCTTTTCCTTGCTTTTTCTTTTCTATTAAAACTTATTCCTTTTATTATTGCTTTGGTTCTTCATTATTTACACAGTTAAATAAAATATTAAAATAAATTGTTTGACTGTACTGTACATATGAATATTTTATCAAAGGAACCTCCAAACCATTTTAGGAATTTACTAATCGATTAACAAGACAGACTCATTCCCAAGTAGAAAATTGGTTTAGTCAGTATTTGGGGTTGAATCAAGCTCTATATTAGGAATGCCAAATTTGCATCCCGCATGTTCAGGGCCACGTTTAAGGGGAGGGGGAGGGGCAAAGGGGGAAATTAAACCAAGCCTCACATTCCAGGGAGCCAAATTTCCCCACAAAATTATTAAATTCAATTACAGTTATTATTATAAATTTCACATCAAATAGTGTACAGATAATTAACAGCAATAAGTATTCGCTTAGAGATAGGATTCCATTCCAGATTCCTGAAAACCCTAACTTTATGTAATTTAAGATTTACGTTATTCGAGTAATACGCCCTCATTGTGCTATCACTGTCGGTTTACAGAAAACTAACAGTACAATGATGCAAAGAGGAATTTACTTTTGCTAACTTAATTTGTTTGCATTTAATAAAGCACAGTCATTTAATGGGTTGATCGAAATTCCATAAAACATGAGAAACTATTAAGCAACATAAGATCCGAGTAAGTATCAATATATTATAACGGCTTAGTGCTAAAACTGATAAACTGCCATTCAAAGGGAAACAGAATTTTTTGCCCCAGGCCTCACATTTTCTTAAACAAGCCCTGCGCATGTGGCCATTTTCAGGATTTTGTGTGGCCCCATTTTATAAACGCTGAAGAAATACACAATTTGGGATGTGCAATTTGAGCTTTGCTGTGAGAATTTTAGTATGGGAGGATGGTGTATCAAATTTTCATTCTTTATTCATTAAAGATTAATTTTTTTAAAAAAATTGTTTAATTTGCACACCAAATATGTGTAAAGTTTGGTAGAATATAAATATGTGAACAGATGTTTTATCTTATATGAAAAGGAATGATTACGAATTAAAACACGCTCACAAATTATGGCCACATAATATTTATAATCAATTATGAAGATAACTTCAACACAAGATACCTATAGAGCCTGACATTCACACCATTACTGCAAATAAAGGGTTTCCTATTTCTCGGTTAAATTGGAGGGCGAGTCTTTAAAAATTGTATATGATATTAATCCGACTTTTATAGTAATGAGGATTTAATTATTTTTTTACTTATGATGCTCACAACATTTATATTTGTTTTGTTATTTGAAATGTGGCCCCTCAGTATTTTCATTTTTCAAGGTGGCACTTATGATCAAACGAGTCTGACACATCTGCTCAATAAACTTAAAAGGTTGGCCTGCTAAGCTAACAATGACTCGAGGAAAGGCTTTATTTATTAACTGCACAGTCATATTAGATTGGTCCAAAGTATAAAAATAAAATTATCAGGTTTTGTTACAAGTATAAATTTACTATTTAGATTATCCTTAAATAAAATGTAAATGGTTCATACTCATTGACAATGCAATCAATTTCAAGTTAGTAATAAAATTAACAAAACCAAATATATTTAATTAAAAAAATTAATATTGATCAAAAATATATCCACAGTGGTGCCAAAATGGGTATATTGCATTAGATTCACATTGCAGTCAATCTTTGTTGAAGAAGAGATAATGGGTTCAAATCTCATCTAGATGTATTTTCCCAGTTTATATCATGGTTAGTTTAAGTGCACTTTTTTTAAACTACTGATATTACTAAAGCAAATTATTACATTATCGGGCTGTAGAACAATGCTTGATTTATACAATACATGGAATTGTTTGCTTGTGCTTTGTTAATAATAAATTATTATTTCATATTCAACTCATTCATTCATAATATTCTACTTTTTGAAGTGTTGAAGGTTCACTTATAATAACTCCATGGTGTCAACCCACAAGTAGCTATAACAATTGAGGAGCCACCGCATGTTGGCGAAGATAGTGCCCATATTTGTGGTTAGAGGGTGTCATGTGGTCAGCACAACAAACCCATTGGCTGTTAGTCTCAGTTTTATAGGCTGGAGCAGCTACTTCTTTATCAAGGAAGCTCCTCATTTGTCCTCACGAGACAGACCCATTGCTTCAGAGAAAAACGTGGAGGTACCGGGATCAAACCCAGGATCTCTGGATCTGTAGCCAGGAACTCTGACCACTATACCATGTCAATTCACAAAGTATCATCAATTTAAAATATTAGTGGGAAAATTGCCTCCTCTCAGTACAAAGCAAGTTTCATTCACAACCCCTGCTTCGGCGACCACATGGTCTAAGGCATCACACTCATTTTCGACTAGACTGCCGATCACATGGAAACCGAGGTTTGAATCTCAGTCAAATATACTAAGAGTGGTTTTTCCCAAAAACGTTTTACACTTTCCTTTCACGCAAATGCAGGTACACTTCCTCTAAATTTAGCCTTCTTCAGCCCTAAGTCATTAGTGTAAGTAATACATACAGGTATTAAGATGCGAAGCTAAAAAAAAATCAAAATTTATTTTTAAAACAGACATTATCCGACACCTTAACCCAGTTGGTAACGTGTCTGTCTACTGAGTTAAGGGTCCCGGGTTCGATCCCTGGCATGGCCGAAAAACGGATCATTGGTGAAATGTGGGTTTCCCCTTTCACAGTGAAGAATTAACAGCCGGGGGTCTGGGTGTTGTGTCTGCTCTAGAGTTAGGTTATTTTATATTTATGTTAGTTTATAAGTCAAAAAAGTGAAAAAAAGGGAAAAATAAGTGAAAAAAAAGGGAAAACAAACAACCACAATGTTACACCAGTAAAACATTTTTTCTAAGCATTCAAAACTTCCCCAAATATCAACATATATATATAAACTTTTTTTAACCATTAGTGTACAGTTGACTATTTTGGTAATGTTAAGGATACAAATTTTTTAACATATTAACCACTAACATTAGTTTTAGAGATGACTAATAATTGTCTGGCCTTTTTTCCAAATAAAAATTATGTATTTATCAACTAAGATGCATGTGTTAACCAAAAACCATATAATACACTACCCTATCCTATTTAATTTAGTATTTTTTGGGGTGGTCATTCACTATTGTATCGTTTGATTTAGTCTTGAGATCCTTTTAAACTTTCATTAAAATAAAATGCCTACATGTAATCTAAAGTATAGAACAATTGAAAGTTAAAAAAGAAGTTTTCAAATAAAATTCCTACTGTTTACATTTTTGGGACAGTAATCTTTAACCAAGATTGAATGACCACACTGGAACTTGATTATGTAAGCTAATGTAAGCTAACTACTATTATTTTATTTATATATCCTGCTTAAATATATACACTGTGGCAATGTAATCTAGACCCTTAAAAAAAAAAAGAAGCATCTGTTTCAGAAACAAACCATTTGGGAACACTGATACCTTATCATTAGAGATGCAGGGGTGGATTAAACTCTACCACAAAGCATTCATGTTGTATTATGTAAGAGTTGCACCAAATAAAAATTTATAGAAAGCATGGTATATTTTAATGGAACAAAGTGTACCATTATTCTCTGTAAATAATATAAATATAGTCTAAACTTTAATGTTGTTAATGTTTAACACAATTAAAATATACTGTATATAAATAAAAGGCAAACACAAATCATTATGAAAATTCTTATAAATCATTAAGATTTTAATTATTTGTATAAATTCATTTTGGGTTTGTAGTAGTAATAGGTGACAGCCTTCTTCAATTTAATATTTCAATACTGGTACCTAGATTAGTAATCTGAGATAATGTACTGTAAATTATATATTTACAAAACTATTTATCTTTGCTATCTCCATAACCACTATTTCTAATTATAGGAAATAATAATTATGTAAATGAATATTGATAGTATTCTTAATTGCATGCTTTGAGGTGAATGGTTGGATAGTAGTTATTCCCTTAATTCGGCCAAGTTACTGTTCAATAGTTCATTAATAATACCTTTCATAGTTTTTAAACTTAAATTATAAATTGATTACATTTGGTTACATATTTACTAATAACCTTGTTCAAATTAAATTTTGTTATTTTGGTATAAACATGGATTTAAAAAAATAGAGTAAATAAACAGTTGATTTTTAAACATAGTAGGTAAAATGACTAAAATAATCAATCATTTATCTCATGGCCAAATTTACGTGATTAAACATAGGTATTTTGGTTATGTAAGATGTAGATTTAATAAATTTATCCGCAAGCAATTTGCATTGCTTACCTGTTTAAGTTTTGGTTGATAGTTTAGAAAAATTAGATTGCAGTTTTCAAAACTATTTTACAAAAGATTAAAAATCTATTGGAGTTTCTTAAATCAATTTTTATATCTCAACATCTTTTGTTAAAAAATGTTAAAAAACATATAAGCCAAATCATCATACTATGTATAAAATAGAATGCTTTGTTAAGTTATTAATTTGGTTGTCCCAGTGGCGCACCCAGGGGGGTAAATAGGGCAGTCCCCCCCTCCTACCACCAAAAACAACTCAAATTAATTTTCAAAAATTTGCCAGCAAAAAAGGATTACTCCAAATAGTTTATAGAGACATCCAATTCTCAAAAATTTACCAGACTAGAACCATACCAAATGACTTTTAGAGGCATGTAATTTCAAAATATCTGCAGGCAAACACCATTCCTAATATCTTCTAGAGGAAACTAATTTTTTTTAAACTCTGGTTAAGGACTACTCCGGAAAGATTATAGAATCATCTAAATTTTTTAAATTTTCAAAAAAAAAAGTCTTCTCCAAATAGCATTGAGGGGGATCAATTTATTTTGTAGCATTATTGCTTATGGCTTATTGCTGCCACTTGTAGAATTATTATAATTGTAAGGGATTGCATATTTATTAATCAAATAGCCAAAGCTATTATTTATGCTTTTAGTGAGGATTACTACATCTAAATATAATATTCTGAAAATTGAAAAATGACCCTGGGCACGGGATGATTCCTGATTAGCTCAGTGGTTAGAGCATTGGCGTGATAAGACAAAGTTCCCGGGTTCGATTCCCGTGTCCAGGTGTCATTTTTCAATTTTCAGAATATGATATCTAGATGGAGTAATCCTCACTAAAATAATAGCTTTGGCTATTTGATTCTTAATTTAATAGCTTGTTTATTCTTCTAGTAGATTGATAAATATGATTTAATCAAAACACCATAATAATTAAGGAGATTTCAAAGATACAATATAGAAATATTTACCATAAAAATAATTTGTAGAGGTAAAAAATTGTGGCATGTTATCAGATTTTCAATATCAAATAAAATAGACATTGATACCAATTCAACTTTAGAAAATCATGTAGGTGTAGTCCATTTCAAGATGAATAAAATCTGACATATTAGATATTATTCTTAAATTATTTTGTAAATATGAAATATCCAGCTTATTAGGGACAGCTTTTGTCATGAAAACACAAACATGGTCGTAAAGAACATTGCTTGGATTTATACATTATATTTATATATGTATAAACAAAACTACCTATTTAACATACATAACTATACTGTTCAAACTATATAAGAAGAACTAGGGATCTCCATGGGTGGTGTATTGAGGAGGAGACGGTATAAGAAGATTGCTTATAATTTTTAATTCATGATAAATGCCAAAAAAAGATAAGAATTTAAGTTTAATTAATAAAATTTTTTGAATTTAAGATATCAAATGCTATTATACAAAATAATATTAATTTAATTTAATACCATACAGTATGTATTGTTAGAAAGCTCACCAATGCATCTGATTTTATTATCATAAGACAATTACAAATTTAAAGAAGATTTACATTAACATCTAGTTTATTATTAAGAGATCAATTTGAAGCAAAAATCTAGTAGACAATGTAAAGTTAGTTTTGTAAATAAATGTACAATTACTACAAATTAGCTAAAATTATATTAAAGTCTAAAAAAGTTTTTGTCCAGGTGGTTAAATCAGGTACTAATCAAAATAGTGTTTAGCATTTCTTAAATAACTTAAAACTTCTTAAATGCAGGTTCCCCAATGATCACTTGGAGTGACCAGACATTTTTACAAATTCATTAAAATGTTGGCAGTAACTGGCAAATTAATGTTGGCATGATTATTTGTAGTAGACATATCGCTTTCTTGGTGTAGCTGTTTCTCTGCTTTCTGTAGACTTGAAGGCTTCTTCTACTTGTTCTAATGTAACAAAACTAACAATTAAAACATTCTAAAATGAACAAAGCTTGAAATGCATCATACTTTCCAAGACAAACGAGGTAAAAGCGTTTGGAAATGTGTGCTTCGTCGAATGTAACCAACCCACATCCCTTCGTTTTTCCAACAAACATCAACAAAAACTGTGCATGGCCAGTGATCTATCCTTTTCGGCTATAATTACATAGATTAATCAGCATTCCGCTGTGTGGCGTCCCATGTGAGTGACAGGCATGGGACATCTTCATCGCTTTACATTCTTGTTTGGTTAGACTGGTTACCGTCAAATACATTTCTTCATCCAAGTGTCTTCTTTCAATATTCATGTACGTTTGGTTTTTTTGTTAAGAATGTAGGCATTTGTGTGTCTTTAATAATCATCATCATCATCATCATCTTTAACTCTTTGACTTGTTGGTATGTGGTCATTTGGTTTTGAAATATTAATCTCCTTCATTCCATATGATTGACAGATATGGAAACTTGTCTACTGCACCAGCTATTTATTTTTAAAATTATTATTGCTTCTCTTGATGATCAGATTCATGTCTTGCTGCATGGATGATTATTGAAAAAACATTGCCAAGGTTGATTGAACTAATAGTGATTGGTAACATTTATGATATTTTAGATACAGGTTGTTTACACATGTGAAATAAATACTAATTATTTATGTTATATATATATTTAAATATAAGATAAATTCAACCATGTAAGCTATTAACACTATTAGCCAATACAAATTATTATAATGAATCATTATTTACTTCACTGTTCTTTTCTACAATATTTACTTTAAAAAAATCAATTCTTATTCATTCAATTATGCAAATAAATTCAATTTAAAATGGTATTGTTCACAATAAATCTCTAATTATATGTTATGTTTATTGTTTCACAGTGATGAAAAATATAAAATAATTATTCTACTTTTGCTAAATCTTATTTTATTAAAAATTGTGAAGATTATTATTTGTTTGTGTGATTTAAATATGTTTATAATTTTCTTTTAAATATAAATTATTCACAACTTGTGAATGTGTGGAATGCCAGGCCTCCACCGTGGTTCGGATCCCATGTTAAACTGTAGGCCCTCCATTTCATCTCACAATCACCCTACCATTACACTTTAGCGTGTGTATAACCCGAAGGGGTAGTAAAACATGGAGCTAATAATAATAATAATTTAAATATAAAGTGTGTTATAATTTATAATGTATATTTGCCTATGTTTAAAGTAATATTTACGTTAATACATTGAATTAAAAGCATTTTAAATTCAATTGTTCATGTGATCGAAATACATAAATATTGCACACCATTATCTAAAACTACTTCAAGCCCAATATTTTGATCATGTAAATTTGGGATTTTTATATATGTTTGTGCCTGCCTTGTATTATTATTTTGAGAAACCTATACACGATTTGCAAATAACTTTTTAAAACTGATAGTAATTACCATATCTATTGATCAAATAAACTCAGAACTAAGTTATTATGCTTGAGTGTAGAACATTAGACCAACTTCAAGGTTTTCTGAGTTGAAACTTCCCTTTTAAACTAAAATTATTATATTTTTATAAGTTTTAATACATACTGTTCCCATAGAGATCTCAAATAATGTAGGCTGTTACTAACAATATCCTACTTTCTAGATTGCTATTTGTTAGAGGGTATAAAATATATCAATAATATATTACAGTAACTCTACAAGTGTAAATTCGTTAAAATCACAAAAAACAAACTAGCTAGACATTTTATAGTCATATATAAAAGTAGTCACAAAAGTTTTTTAGTTATTAAACCAAATAGGCTCTAAAATTAATTAAACATTGACAGAATAAATGTTACCTTATGCGATATGTTTTTATCCTTATTATAAAATATTGATAAACACTACATTTGGGTTTTTTTAAGTTGTGTGTAAGGGGATGGGGCAATATCACCCTTGTCTTGCACTACTACTAATAATATATTTTTTTATTCCTAGTATTTAACAGGTACTTTCTAAATCAACTTTCATATCAGCACATTACTCAAAAACTAGCTTAATTTTAAAGCAAACACAGCCCCAAGTTTTTCCCTTCATAATAATTAGGTATGTCACTAAGAAATGAGATAATCTCAATTCTGCTAGTGATAAATGCTATGGCCATGTTGAGAATCAAATTAATGTGATTATCTTGATCCCTTTAGGTACCTTGGATTCAATATGATATTGTAATTTGTCTGTAAGAGAGTTGATTCCATTTATAATTATACTGCAGTAAGAAAAGGTAAAAGGATTAACGAGAAAACACTTTGAGTTGCATTTTCACTAACTAAAATGTATTTTGAAGGAAATAAATCAAAGTTTACAAATTAACATGGTCGGCCATAATAGCCTATTTTTAAACATTTAAAATAGACACTTTTAAACTCTTTTTTAGATATGTACAGTTCCCTTTAATTCCCATTGTAAACTGACCAGATTGTGTGATAAAAGGATTCTACTTATTAACTAAAAAACTAGATTTGAATAATATTCATAGCAATTTGTTAGTAAGGAGAGTTATAAAATTGAATAAAATTGGAATTGAAAGGAAGCTTAATGTTATATTCAACTAACTTGAAATTTGTAAATTCACTACACGTCAATTCATTAAAAAAAAAAAATTAGTAAAATTGTTACATATAATATTAATAATATATTAATTTCTTTAACTAATTGATGTGGAGTTTATTTACAAATTTCAAGTTATTTTAATATGACATCTAAGCTTTCTTTCTTTATTATCAATTTAAAAAAACTTGATATTCACACAAGTTTAAAGAAACATTGGATCTTAAGAGAGGCAAAATGGTTGGAAAGGGCAAGTGGCAGGTCTGGAGGGTGTTGGTTCAATAACAGATTGAACCATAATCTGGAAGAGTGAAATCTCTCTTTATGGACACCTCTGAATGGCGGATATTTCTTTATAACAAACAGCTTAACTTTACCCGGCAAAATAGCATGGGCTCTTATGGTGAAACAACCTCCCAATAATAGACTTGCTCAAGAACACAAACACTTATAGAGAAGCATATTTAAGCATAACAATCTCTAAAGAGCAAACAAAAATTAAAAACACCAGTCCACTTATAGTAGTCGATTGTAGGAATGTCAGGAATGCACATGTCTCATGTGAAGTGAGAGCAGTACAACCTTCTCCCTCTAGTTAAAGTTTCCAAGATAGTCTATGTAGAATTAACTACCTTACTTCAAGGTTGTATCACCCACACTTTCTGAGCCAGGGGATGTTTCAGCAATTCAGTCTGTGCTCATGCACATACGATATATACAGTAAAGCAGGTCTACTGTTAACATTTCATATTATTTCCATATTGTTCTGTGTATAATTCAATCTGTACAGTGAGTTACTTACAATATTTATTCACTTGTTATAATTATCCTGCACACAATACTGCACAGTGAAATAGGCTCATACAGATTTGTTCTAAAGAAGTATGATTAAAAAATATATATTTTTCCAGATAATTGACACTTCTTAATAATAAGTATTTTTTTGATCCTGGAAGGTGTCCGCTATAAAGAGATTTCACTGTATTTGTGCATGGGTTTATCCAATAGCTTATCTAATAATTATTTGTATGCTAGATTTAGGGTGATTAGTGTTCGTGAGGGTGCCCTAGATTGAATTAGTTTTCAGATAATGTGCCGTTATAATATTGTGTTTAGAGAGTAACTATTGAATACTGCCCCAAGAATATAAAACAGATTAAAAATACCAGTACATTATAAAAGTGACCTCAACAATGACTTACCTAACAATTTAAAATACAGGCAACCTAACACCAATGCCATCTCATACTTACCCAATGTTTTCTCTTGGCAGTCATTGAGCCCAGAAGAGAACCAGCTGTCAGGGGCAGAGTCTCAGGTGTATGAGACCCGGGTCATGCCTGATGGCGGTGCGTACTATGACCTACAACCCGCAGCCAGTGATGTAAACCAAGTGGTTGACACATCAGCGGCCTCAAGCCAGGAAGTTGGACAGTCGGCTGACACCGAGGAGTCAGAGGACCCTCGTAACAAGAGGTTCCTAAACTTCAATCTAGGGGGCAGTGGTAGCAGTAGTGGCAGTGGAGGATCTGGTGGTGGATCCGGGAACTTCCTCTTTGATATTATCAGGGTAAATATATCATATTTATTTTGGGCTGTTAAAGAAAATTTAGTCTATTTTTTTAATATAAATTTAAATCATAATTAATTAATACACATGTAGTATGGTTATGTTAAAGTATATATTTCTTCTTCTGTTACAAACATTTATTTTGCCATGATAATATAAAGTTATGTTTGAACTTTAAATAATTAATAATTATTTGTAACTATTCATTAGTTCATTGAGTGGCCATTGTAGTGATTACAAAAATATGCTACTCCATTCACGGTAGGAATTACTCTCTGAAAGGTCTTTTTTCCTACCAATATCCTATTATATAATAGATTTCTAATAAGGAAAAAAGCCTTTCAGAAAACAATTCCTATGCTGAACAGATTTTACATTGCTTGTTTTACTAATACCCATTTAAGAAATGGTTATGCACGCCTACTTGGTTTGAAGCTTAGGCAATTCAGTTAAAAGTTATATATTACAAGTTCCTATAGGGTAGCTCCCATCACCCTTCTAGGAATTTTCCCACTATGTTAATTATTTTTAGTGATGCAGACTATATTAGAGATGATTTAATATTCTTTTGATATAAAATAGCAAAAAAAAGTCTCAATAATGGTTAAAAATGTTGATACCTGCATCAGTGGTCACAAGGTCTAAGGCACTACTCTTAAACTGGATTGTCGGTGACATTGAGATTCAAATTTCGGCTACCTGCTTTAAAGGGTGGTTTACCTGTTCCTTCATGCGAATGCAGGTGCATTCATGTAAATTACCTTTACCCATCGTGTCAAATGCAACAGAAAGAAAAGAATATCTATGTGTTGTGCTTTAGACACGGATCAATAATCTCTGAGAGGGCTCTAGTTTGACTCTTGGTTGAATCAAAATTTAATTGTCATCTGGTTTGAAAGCAGGCATGTTAAACGTTTTACAGAGTTAGCTGAAAGTGATGTCCTAAAAACTTATCTCATTTGCATCCAAGCACCTATTAAAAACAATATTATTAATTAATAATGTGAATAATTATCTATAGCATTTGTGAAGTTGACATAACCGAATTCATGTAAATGATTTAGTTCCTGCTAGAACTATAAAATAACCAAACAAGTTGAAGTTGACTGTTAATGCACAGTGAGAGTGTGTATTGTTTACTGTGCGAATGAATTCAGCGGACAGCAGACCGTGCTGCTCGAACAGCGGGCACGGTCTACCGTGTGGTGACCGGCACCGCGAGCCTTGGCTTGGAGACTCAGACCACCACACGGACCAATCAGACCACTTTCCAGACCAACGCCACTTCCCGAGCGGTAACAACAACACGACTGCTCTACTCTCACTTTACGCTTGTCCTTCACTACTTGCACCACCCACGCTTTCAAAATTCTGCTTACACCACTGTGCACATTCTCCATCTTGCATTCTTCACATCACTTAGCTTGTTAGGGCTATTTCCGAGTTTGCCAGCAATCAATGTTTATACTCAGTTTTATCAACCGATCACTTTGAAAAAATTAAATGATTTAAAAAACCTAAATTGAACATGTCTAGTTGACACTTCGCAAATAAGAAAATTTGCAAAAATAGAGGCATCACAATTTTTACACTGCATTACTTGTGCTCTTTTGTTTAATAAGATCCAACCAAATTAATTTATTATTATTTTTAAATGTGTTTTTATATGTCTCAAATACTAAACGTTTAGTTGAAGGATGTATATATTTGTAATACTCTACAAAGGGTGGATCTTATCTGGCAAAATTCGATCAACAAATACATTAAGTTTTTTTTACATCCATTACTGTTTCCAGCCTGTGGCCTGAGTCAGTTTTTTTTATTCAAGCCATATATTTTCAACTACCAGCTTGCTAGGCCCGTCGTAGCTTCATATGTCTTATAATCTAACTTAAGACTAGGACAGGCACAACATCCAGTCTCGGGTCATTAATCCATCACTGTGAAAGGGTAAACCCACATTTCACCAGTGATACATTTTTCGGCCATGCCGGGAACTGAACCCGGACAAACCGCTACCGACTGAGCTAAGGTGTCAGGTTCACGTTCTTTAGTTGAACATATAATTATATACTTATGCCTAAAATGATAGTGTGTATTGGATATTCGGGACACTAACCTGACTTAACTCTGAGACAAATAACAACCATACCTCAGCCCACAAATGTATCACTTTATAAATATAAAACACACTAAAATTGACACCAATAAGGTTTGATTCTAGGAAAATAAATAAACTCGGGAATCTTAAAATCAATAGGTGAATGTTTAATCAATCAAGTTAAGTATTAGGTCACTTGGGTAATGCTTTGACTTTATTTAAGGTCTATTTTATTTTGGTATTGCCAAAATACTATTATATCAATTTTATATTTACTATAAAAATAAGAAAGAATAAAGGTTTGATCATTATAAGTTAGTATGAAAAAGATATGATTAGCATATAATTTTAGGTGAAAATTCGAATCACAGAAAGAGCAATATTACAAAAATATAAATATCTAAAAGCAAGTACTTATACAAACCTAACAATGAATATAGTGATTTTAGTTCACATGTTTTTTTCTTTCCATAAAATTAATTAAATAATCAAGTCCTAAATAAAGGATAAAACAGTGTTGGTACTTTAAAAATCTACTGTGTACTTCTATGATTGTATTAATTTAAACAACACAAAGAAATAGAATAAAACGACTATTTCAACCCAAATCTGGAATATTGCTCAAGTTTGGCATAACATAAACCAATAACTAGGTGGTTCAGATCTTGGGTTGGGTGAAGCAGGGTTATTTTCCTTAAATAGTTTTCAACTCTCCATCCACACAAAATTACATTTGACTCAATCCTACCTTCCTAATCCCTACCTGATTAGTGTGAATGTGAGGATAGCCCTGACAGATAAAGAGGTGCATGTCATGCATAAAAATAAACTAAGAGAACTGGACAGTAAGTATGAGTTTCAACGAAAGCACACAAACTTGCTTAGAATGTTTCTGGGAGGGAAAACTATATATATAGAACAAAGGGTCAGAATCAAACCCTGGTGCCTCAAGTTAGAAGCTAATACTTTTACTGTATGCCCACACAATTCAGTAGGTAAGACCTTGAGAGAAGTTCTAGCTTGTCAAAAAATATTGTGCATGGCAAATAGAATATGCATGCAAATCTAGCTCTTTTTTTTTAATTGGCTATTTCTCCACTATGTCTTTCTTTAATTTGTGATTTACTTTATTCCAGAGTGGTTGTATATAACATCCGATCTATTTACTATCATGATACAATTAACTTTCTTGTTTATATCTTTTCCTCTAAACTAGAGTAAATATAACTTCTAGTCTAATTTACTATCTTTAAAAATACCTTATTTTTTCTTTTAACTTTATGTTCTGTTTATCTGGACTTGCCTGATTTTTCTTTTTTCAAGTAGGTACTAGACAAAACTTCCATGGAACGACTGACGACCTGAACACAATGCTATGGTTCGACAACATGACAACTATTTGACAAGATGACCAGAAATACTATTTGAAATAAATGTTAATGCATATATATTTTGTCTTTTAGATACAAGTGTTTACTACAGAATAATTAGTAATTTACAGTGATCTTGTGTTCAATGTTTTTATGAAAAGGTAAAAAAACAACACCAAGCTGCTTGTGACTTTGAAAAGGATTAATTTTCTAACCCTATGATTATATTGAAGTAAAGTTTATGTTGTTTCATAAGTTGTAAGTATAGAATCTATAGAGACACTTAAAGAGTTTAATCATCACTTAATCCTCAGAGAAAGTGGTTTTGCAATGGGAACCAGTGCTTTTGGCTGTATTACAGTTAATATTTTCACACACAGGTGGAAAATAATATTGCTATGGATGTATCTGTATAGCTGGACATATTTCATTTAAATTAGTGAAAAAATTACACAGGATGCGCAAATTTAGCCCACGACCTTTGGGTTAGTGTGTGGTTCAGTGATAGCCAAGGTAGTGAATGAATCCACACATTCATTAACAGTCTTGCCTTGAACTTTGAGTGAAGAATAACACCGAGCCAAAACAAATATCTTTGATTGCTAAGTGGTAGAGCATTGACAAACTAAGCTAAGGCCCTGGGTTTGTCTCCCAAGTTCAAGTTTAATTAAATAAAACTGTAGGTATTCTAGTTGTTAGAGCATCAATAGGTAAGCTCACAAAGAATTTATTTTAAATCCTAAAGGGGTCAAAATATATTCACAAAATGTGAGGATGGATGGAATAAGATTGATATTAAGAGAGTTTGTAAAATGTGTATATTAAAAAAAATCCTTAACAAAGGAAATTAATATTAGTTTATTTATCATAGGAAAAAAAAAGGAAAAAAACTAAACTACATCTATCCTTAGTAAGATTCATTACCCATACCCAAGTATAATTGGTCACAATAAATCACAACTATATTAAAATATATACTCATAGTAGAGTCTCATTGTGTATACAGTGGACCTTATAATCAGATCTTTCAAAAATAATTTGACAGCTTGAATTTCATTATAAAAAATGTCATAATTTTTTCTGAAACTATATAATAATGTAAATTGAGACATTCTTTTAGTTGAAAGATATTCAATAAAACATATCCTACCTTTGTCACGCTTTGATAGATTGTTCATACTTTATACTATAATATGAGTGATGAATAAACTAAGTTAAGTCACATTTAATTGTATTCTGTTTTTAAATGATTACTAACAAATATCATACCCAGCAAGGATTTAGCACTCTGATACTAAATTAACATATTTGACTGTGTGTGTGTCATTTTGTTTTGTTTAACTGTACCTTACCTGCACATTTAATAGATTTAGTTAAAATAAGGTGAGTTGATTATTTCTAAGATATATAACAGAAACTTCCTGGCCAAACCTCCTCGATGCAACATTGCCTGAATGTTAGTATCAGTGTTTTGATATATTATATAAAAAAAGAGTCTTTGATAGTGACTTATAAAGTCTCAGCAATTTATAAATGAAACTATAGCAGGATATATGAAAACAAAATCATTTCATAAACATAAATAAAGCTTAAAAACTCTAGGCTTAAATAGATTATAAAATGTCTTAGTTACTGTTCTAAAAAAATATATATCTAGTTACTTACTGTCCTAAAAAATATATATATCCAAACATAAACATACATAGATACATCTGTGCATAATAATTCAATAGTTTTGAATGAATGTTTGTGAACGCCATAGCTGGTCGCTGGTAGTGGCAACACTGAATCTACCGAGGAAACTCATGCCTCCGCAGTAGCCGGTGGGGAAGCAGCCGTTGAGAAAGACGATGGCTACCAGGCGGGAATTCCCGGTCCCATCACCAGGCTTTTCATCATCGCCAACAGGGGGATCGCCAACCTCATGCAGGATCTCATTTTGGTAAACCATGGTTATATTGTGTACATAAAATTAGCAACCAAATGTATTAGCATTTTGTTGTTAGTTTGTTTAAATAATGAAGGAAACCAAACCTTATTCTTCCCAAACATTTAGCTTCATCTGGTAAAATGCACATATTTGGTTCGTTACTTATTTCTTACAGAAAATCTATCCAAACAAATGAAACAATTTTTTCTCTTTATATAAATAAAAACGGATTTTATTAAATAAGACACAAGTTGGACTGTTAAAAATACATTCCAATACATTTACAGGGTTGCTACAGATTTGGAAATAGAAAATTCCCTGTTTTTCAGACCTTAAGGTTAATTTTCCCTGATTTTTGGGAAAAAAAAATCTACAAATGATCTATGTACATTTTAAGAACAAACGAGAAATTGTTCAATTATTAAGGGTAAAAATGAAAAACGTTGGTAAGCATTTAAAACAACATTTTTCAAATAACTTGATATAAAGTGCAAAAATAAAATTTATTGAAAATTAACATCAAAGCCACAGCACTTCAGTTAAGTTAATTCTAAAAGCACATATTAATTTACCATACATTAAATAAGATTTTATGTAGTACCTACATTTTTTTTCTTTGCTCCAAGTTCTTTGACTTGGTCACATACACTTTTGACTTCCAAGTATTCCTTTTCTCTGTCTTCCTTCTTTTGCTCAAGAGCCATTGAATAGATTGCTTTTGCATTTTTACATAATTTTCTTAGAGATCTCGACTTTATCTAGACCCCCTGCTACTTGCAAACCATCGTACACGTGTTTCTGGGCAATAAGTGGTCTTGGTATCTGATTTTTCCACCACAACTTCTTTGTTGATCGAGAAGCCTCTTTCAACAAACACATTTCCATGACTTATAATGAGGTCGTCTTTCTTAAGAAAATTGATCAGAAAGTCTGAGGCATACTAGTTTCTTAAAATTTGTTTCCAAACGTGGTCAAGTCATTGATAACTTTTGTATCCCTTCATTACATGATGGACAACTGGTTTGTCAACTATAACTTTGAAGTTTCTTTCAATTATGTCACATACATTCCCTGTGAGCCACTTCTTGTCCTGGAAAATCTCCAATGTCATACGAAGGCGAGCCACGGTAATAAACAGTATATATATATATCTAAAAGTCAGTTCACAATAACTTTACATGTCATGGTAACTGGAATGTCACTGAAAATGTACGTAGGCCTATTTATAAATGATGTTTCTGTCACTTAGATAAGCAATGTCAAATTAAATCACTTGTCAAAGCGGTGAAACATATTAAATAATTCTGCAAGGCTTGGGTTGGGTGTAAAACCTTTCAACGTCAAAGAAGGGCAAAGTTATCATGAATGGACTATATATATTTCTTCTTTGTTGGTTTACAACCCGCTCCCTCCCCCCAACCCTAACCACAATCAAGGGATTGCGAGCCAATAACTCACCCCTAGACCACTGTTGCGTGTTAGTTATACTCAAAATAGAAACAATGTTTATATTTTTGACACACAATATTGGCAAACTAATGCTTGTCTTGGGGATAGTTACAGAATAAAACAGCGCGCAAAGTGAAAGCTGCCTAAATGTGGCAGTATATGCATACTAAACAAGACGTAAAGTAGATTTTAAATAGCCTATACAAATAACTAATACTTTTAAGTTATACTCACCTTTATTAATTTTACACAGAACTAATAAAACATGGAGTTTAATGCGCCTGTCATAAATATGATGCACGAACCATGGAATGATCAGTTGACATCAAGTGACGTCATAAGCCCGAGGATACCCGAAAACTTCCATCAGTTGACATAAGCCCGAGAATACCTAAAAGCGAGTGTATTGTCTCACCATTCGAGCTTGAACGTGTTTGTTTTTATTTCAATACTGCAGTTCAATGTTATTTTTTCGTCAGATCATGGTGGTGGAATGTTGAGTCATTCCTGCAGTCTAGGAGAGGGTGGAGAGAAGACGGCGTGAAAAAAAAACACAGTGCGGAATGAATGTAGGGGAAACCAGGAAAAAGGAAAAGGATCATAACGCTGTGTGGTTGACTCCCAAGAATTCCAGAACTTCTTTGCATTTTCCCTGATTTCCCTGACCCTTTCAAAATTCCCTGGCTTTTCCTGGTTTTCTATACCTGTAGCAACCCTGATTTAAAATTAGATAAACACTTTTCAATCAATTTCAAAACTGATGTTATATCTTGGCCTAGCTTAGAAGAGCTTTTGTTGTCACATAATATGTGGATGTGATTGGCAAACCAAAAGACTAAATTAAATGTTAGTAGTATATGTACATTCTTAGGGAATAACTTATTGATCTATGGATCAGTAATAATAATTATTACAACTAAAATATGGAGCAAATGGTATTTCATATAAAAATGAAAAGATATTAAATAATACCAATTTAAATAATGAATTTGAATTTTTTTAAATGTACAGTTTAATTAGAATCAAAATAATTAGTATAGTAATAATAATAATAATAATAATAATAATAATAATAATAATAATAATTGTGTCCCTTTGTTTTTTGTGATTTTGTTATTTATCAATTACACAAGTCATGTAATTAATGTTACCAGTTGCTTAAAAGTGGGATTTCAACTCGAGGCCTTTATAATTGTATTAAGTTAATGTTTTGATATTCTTATGTCCCATTTATAATGTACCCCCGGTAGGAATTTCTGAGCACGCATACTAAACATCAAACTCATCTAGTCTTGTTAGCAGGTGGTGAGAAGGTTGGGGTTCAAATTATGGCCAGGTGTATTAAGAGTTTTTTCCTAAATTATTTCTTACTCTTCCTCAACAGAAATGTGGAAACATCTTGTTTAAAGCTTTAACTTTATCATCCCTATCCCCTAAGTGTAGTTAAATGCAGATATACCCAATAAACAGTCAGACACGACGAAGAAAAATAATACACTAGCTTAAGTAACTTCACTACATAAATTGTAACAATGTTTTCTGTTCTGTAGCGCCTAGCCCAGACTAGTGAGAGGATAGTCAACTTCAAGGCAAGGCTCATCACCTCCATCATTTAGAGCACCTTCACAATCCGATTGGCCGTTGTGTTGCATCAACACTACCCAGACCTTCCGACATGAAGAGTTGAGCCATAAAACTATTGTTGAGCACATATAGAGGAAACATGTCAGTGTCAAAACGAGTTGACCATTTTCCCCCAACACATCCAAAAACATAAGTTCTTTTCATTTTTCTTGAATATGTTTCGATTATAAAGCCCTCACATGGATGCGAGTTAAGAGAGCAACTCGGTGATATAAGCATGTTTTCTCTATCAGTTACACTCAACGGCTAAAGTCATTTCAAAAGTCGCAGGTCTTTAGAGATTCAGTGGCAGTAGAGACTCTTTGGCAAGTGGTCACATAGAGCACAACTCACATGTACATATCACCCAGACTTAACCCCAGTTTTAATACTATACTTAAATTATGTTTCAAAACCCATAAAGTAACAGGCTATTTGCAAGTTTATAAACTCCACAAAAATTAATTCTGAGATCCAGCACTACACTGAAATTCGTACTTATTTAATTCAATCTTACAAAATGTCCCATTGCCCCCTTCAGTGGGTTTTCAAAGTGAAAAAATTATTTTCAAATTGAAAAACCAAACACTAAATTCATCTCAAATATATTAAAATGACAGTTTTAAACCCAAATAATTTTCTTCAAGAGAAAGCGTTTTTTGTTTTGATGTTGTTTAACTAAGGTGGTTTTATAATCTAAGTTTTTGTTCTGAAAGACACTTGCAGATCACTCGTAACATAAAAGAATGAACTATTATTTTAGAGTTATTCACAAAACATAAAACTAGTACACCTAACAGTCTATGAAAGTTGCCATAAGTGTGGGAAAGGGTAATGAAGTGGCAGGTAATACTTTCCCAGAAATGTACCTTTGAAGTAATATTTTATACATGACTGCTTTTACATCATAACTTTGTCATTAAAAAAAATCATTATTTATCATTAAAATAGGGTTAGACATTACCCCCCTTATCATTTATATTTTTAAAATATTTGACTGTTGAGATAGATATATATATATATATTTGGTATGCGAAGTGAAGTGATATATATATTTGGTATGTGAAGTGAAAATAAGAGAGGTTTCACTCAACAAACTTTGGAAATTAATGAAATCGTTTAAATAATGCCCATATGCTATAATAATAATTATATATGGTTGCTAAAATAGTTCAAAAACAATTTTTTTAACATTTCTGTTGGCGATTCTCTGTGCAAATATTCCTTCATTCATACTTGATTCAGAACTAGTTGACTTTTACCTCGTGAATGGCCAAATATAATTAGAAAAACTATAAATAACTAGAAAAACTTGTGTATAATTTAAAGATTGAGTGAGTCATATTTTATGCAATATTTAAGTACAGGTATGTGCATAGAAAAGAAACAATTTTCCAACATGTGCATATCGAAAAGTGACTAATCTTTTAAATTAAGTAACCACACAAAATCCAAACAACTTTGGTTTGAGTAGATATTTAAAGAAAGTGGATTTAGACTAGTGTTTTGTATGATTTTAATCACAACTTAATTACATACGTCAAGTTAATCCAAAGTTTCCTTCTAGGATTGTCTTGAATCCACCACAGAACATTTTCTAAATGTAGCTTCCAATTAATTACAAAGTTCCACAAACACATAGGAAAAGTATCGCAATGTGAATGCTTCAGGTTTTTGTAATAGCTTTTGTACTATTCCTTTCATAGTAGTTGCCATATTATTTTCAATTTAAGTTTTCATCGTGAATTACTCATGAGAATGTGACTTGCTTCCAAGCTGCTTGTTTCATGTTGTATGTAGCCTGGACTAGATAGTATGTGCAAAAACATTTAACATAATTTCAGTAATTTGTTCACACATAAACCATAACTTTTCCCTCAAGCTTCAATAAGACATTACTAAACCATTAATAAATTATTTAAATCTTAAAATGGATCACTTTTATATATGGTATAAACATTTGTTAATGTTTCCAATTTATTGTTGAGACATGATACTTGAAAATGATTACACAAAAAGATGTTCTTCCAATGTTGTTCGCATATTTTTTTATAGAAAAGGGATTGAATCGATAGAAGAAATTCTAGAGAGAACAGTGTTTGAACAATATCTTTATAAGGTGTTGTTTACATTAAATTAATTTGTATAATCAACCTAACAAAGATCATTGGAGTTAGGAAGATGACCAAGCTATTGTATTAATTTGTAAACATGTGTTATACTAAATGTAAACAAGGTATTGATATTGTATGCACTTTTCATTATTCTTGATGTAATTGTAAATAGTGTAAAGAATATGTTGATAAAGTAAACTTTCTTATGATAACTTACCAAAGATTTTTATTTTCCTATAATCGAGTCTACTACCTCAAAACTGTCTAGCACTTTAAAGGTAACGAGTTACTTCCAAAAGCATTATCATTCTAAGCTGGTAAATTAAATATTTTCTAATTATCACTGTCATCAATGATTGCACACACTAATCACAAATGATTAGTAGCTTAAACAACACTGAACGGTTATTGCATATTTGAACAGTTCACTCTTTAAGAAAATACAGTTACAACTATATTTCTGTGTAGTTAACATTGATTACTGTTAGGTCTGTGCGAGAATGAAATTTTGACTTCAGCAAATTTTTAGGTGGGAAATTGATATTTCACACGAGAACGGGACGAGAAACAATTTTAAAATAATTTTCCACTTTAGACTTATATTTATTTTTCAGATTTAGAATTTTAGTTTAATCTTAGCCTTCCCATTCATTCTAGTAAGAAAATAAAAATAGTTTGATAAAATTAGAAGCACAGGGCAATTTGATCCTGACAAGCGTCTGGAAAAAAAGAGGAAAAACTCTGATTTGGGTGTAATTTAGAGGCCTGAACAATAAATTTTAATTCTGAAATCTTGTACAATTTTTAGAGACAAAAAATGTACACTAAGTTTGTGTAATAATTTATTTTTAAATATTAAGTTTTCCAAATAAAACTAAATAATATTTAGTCTAACAAATGGTGAGTTGGGTTTTTATGTAAGGTTAAATAAAATATATCTAGGCCTAGTGGAACTATTATAATTGTGTATTTTTAATCAAGCATTTGGTATAAATATAAATAAATTCTAAATATAGATTTTAAAATTGACTATAAAAAGTTCATAGTGTGATATTTAATAACTACTAACACAATAAACCATCAAGATATTCAAGAGAATCTGAATGAATAAAAGTGAGCCACAGTCTTGTCCATAAGAATACCAAAAACATTTCTTAACTGGGTCAGTGCCTAGTTACCTCTTACATTTTAGTTACTAAACCTCTCACAAAAAGCAAGGGTGGATTTCAAAAATACAAGTTTACCCAACTATTGTTATTTAAGATACAAAGGAAAATGAATGCTATTCCAAATAATAACATTAATCTAATAAATGTGTCTTGATGCAAAATAAGTGTGAAGGTATATTTTGTGAATGATTTAGTATTTAATAGCCACTTTTTATCATCTTCTTTCAACAAACCTATGTTTTCCTTCTTTAAATCTATTCAGGGATAAATATTACTATCAAGTAGGCTAGTAGTGTGATTGTTATTTAATGGCTGTCAATTGTGGTGACTAGGTATGGTAGCTGTAAAATAAAAGCAGCTGAAATTTTGGTTATGTTTAATAAGGTTAATTTAACTTTAGTAAATTAATAATATTGTTAAAGCACATTAAATACAAACGTCACATTGAGAGAGTCCATAAATGTAACCTTTAAATACTAATTTTTCTCAATCGAGTTTCAGAAACATCCAATTTCTGGATTCTTTCCCCAAAGTTCAGGATCCCGAACAGGCCTAGTTTCTATGTCAAGTGCTCTAGTTTAAGACTTGACTTGTTTCATCTAGCTCCGTCCTTCTCGCTCTTAGCTTTCCTTTTCCCTCATGCAATGTTAATGGGCTGGGTAGTATCTAAACCCTTAAATATGTAGTAGCTTGTGGATATTTTGCAGCATTGCATCAAGAGAGCACACACGGATAGATTTAGAACATTTGTTACACGATAGTAGCAATAACAGATTCTAAAATTATTAGTTCATTTGTATCACAAACTGATATGTGATGGTTATCTACAGGATTAGTCCTGATAGCTGAATCAGATTCAAAGTGAGAAATTACAACTTGAACACAAGAAATGAACCTGGGACCTTAGGTTTCATCAACGTTAAGTTGATCATGATTCCAACATTGGATAACAGCACTTAAAAACCTCATGTTAGTCAAAAATTTTTTTGAAAACTACTTTATTTAAAATTTTGTAAATTTACAATAATTTAGATTACAATAGAAAATTAACTTGACTTTGTTCTGAACCTAACAAAATAAATGTGAAACACACAGCAAACAAATTACAACACTACATATATGTTCCTTCAATTGAATGAACAAGATAAAATAAAAACAGTAAACTAGATCCCAATATGTGTATCCATAGAATGCAGAAGAACTTTGATAACATTGACACTATATTAAAAACCACCCCCAAATAATAATGTTTGTATATAATTAGATGCATTCTTTTTCACAAATAAAAAACTTTCATACCATTTCACAATAACATCTGAAAAATTATAATTAAAAATTGACAGATTAGAACTCAAAATGTGTGCGCTTGAAGGTTTGTAGCCCTCACTATTGTAGTGAAAGCTTCAGTTCAAAAATAGTCCCAGATGCAGATTTTGGACACAAAGTTTCAACTAAGAACAGTTTTTGGTCTATCATTTTGAATCATGCACAAAGTCACCAAAATGTTGTAACAAAGTACTTATACCCCAAAAACAGTCAAATGTAAAAATTAGACATTAAAAAAATTAAGTAGTTCTAATCTTATCCAAAATATGTATATATATGTATATATCTTATAAATCCCTTTCAGGCGCAATTAGTTTATATGGTAGTGGTACTTGTATTTGAACAAACATAAGACAAAACCTAAGTTAATAACACCATAAATATGTACACCAGGAATGTTAATATAAAGGAGCATTCTAAAGATTGTTTATATTACAATGTGATGAATATAAACAAAGATTATAATATAGGGTGTTCATTAAGTTATCTTGGTTATGAGTGTAGGATGTTTATTTCCAGCTGCAAGCAATGAAGCGAATGCATCTATAAAATTAAAATTACAAACAGGGATGAAAATGAGGATAACACTTTTGTCTATTTTGAGACACTAAAAAGGGTATCTAGTAAAAAAAAAAGAAGTTAAATAATTCCCTCGACTTTTCCAAGAAACACATTATAAACATTTTCATAGTATATAAAATATAACCACAACATGATACACCCCCCCCCCCCCCCCCCCCCCCNTATTTATTTTTGGTCATTTGGCTAGCACAAAAACAAATAATTGGCACAATCAAGATTCTAAAAATATTCCTTTAGCTAATTTTCAATTTAATAAATGGTTATTTGGAATAGAGCACCGGGCTAAATCATGGTTCTTAGTGATACTGGAGAAATATTATTTAAAGGCTTAGATGAAACACAAACACAAAAACACATTTTTGAAAACTAGCTAGCTTTCACCTAAAACCTGAAGAAGCTGCCTGTGGTGTTGGAAACTAATTTTTTTAATGTGTTTTTGTGGCTACTCCTTTTCTATTTTGTTTTCTAATTTTCTGGACACCCTACCAGTACTATTTTAAGTTAATATTTATTTCCCCAGCCCATATAAAATGTTAGGTTTGATCCATTTTCATCCCTGCAAACACAACTAAAAATAAAAGTGATATATAGATTTGTAAACGCGGCACATACACAAAAGAAATGGGCACTAAATGAACACCCTGGGTTAAGTCTCACAGCAAAGACAGAAATATTAATCTAAATCAGCCTCAAATAGATCTCCATACATTGGATGAAAATCAATGTTTCGGTACCACAGTGACAAAAAATAGAATCAATAAAAACATACAAAAAGTGAACCAGGCAGCCGGTCCCTCTTATCAGCGGAATGCCTTTATGCTGCCAAGCGCAAACAGCCATCAATGCAGTGAGGCAAAACATTATTTCCTTCACTCATCTTTGGGTTTCTCTACAGTTTCCTGTTGACTGCCATCCTCTTCCTCGTCAGAATAGTTGGTGGGCTCCTCTCCGGGTCTAAGCAGTTTTCCCACATACTCGTATTTCTCTGTAACAAAAACAAACATTTCCAGAGGGATTAGCAGATAATATTTATAACCTGACCCAAGGACTGAATTTTCACTTATGCTAATCTAGGCAATACCCTAGTGCAGTAATTCTCAAATTTCTTACCAGGTGACACCTCTGATATGAAACATCCTTAAATCCAGGTGCTTTGAGTTAAGGAAGCCCTAGGTAGATAGCACACTCAAAATAAATATATTATTTTAAATAAGTCTGTGCAAATACAAGATTTTCAATTTTGTATCAAATTTGAATCTTGGCTAATCAAATTGAATCTCATACCTAAAAAAAATTTCAAGTTGGATATGACTCAAATCTTATATGTTAGTCATTTTTTTCAAATCGAAAGATGGTTAAAACAAATTTGAGCATTTTATTTATTAAATAAGTTAAAATCAAATTATTTAATTTAGGAATGTTTGAGATCAAATTTGTGTCGAACATTTTTCCTAACCTCAAAGGTGAAATATCAAATATCACACCACTCTTTTAATCATAGTGTAAAGGTTGATTATTATCTATTAAAAGGTTGGTCTACTTTTTTTAAATGCAAGATATTTTCACAGTCACAAACAATTGTCCCCCACGTGATTCCTTTACGACCTGCAACTCCAGCTAATTTCTCTATTCACTCTACCACACAAATGTTTTCCACACTGATTTTATTAATTTGTTAAGCAACTATGAACTATAGATTATAACCTATAACATGATAGGGCCAAATCTGAGTCTTTTTAACAGTAAGATTTGTAATATATATTTGGAAGAAGGTACAGGAAAGGTGGACAAAACAACATAAAATGGAACAAACACAATATGGCAGTCACATTTCTTGTACCTTCTTCCAAATATGTATTACAAATTACCTCAAAAAGTGAAAAGAGGTTTTCCCTATAGCAATATTAAGATTTGGATTTAAAATTTTGAAGCTTTACACAGGTTTATTCTTTCGTGATTAAGGTTGTGTATTTTAAAATATGAATATATTTGAATTATTCATATTCAAACCTCGAATATTAAATTCTGAAATTTCTAATTATTTGTCCAATTTCTAATACCTAAAAAGAGTGGTTCATTTCATTTAACCACACATTTTTATATATAAAACAGTTATTATTTGAAGTGATGTGTATTTATTATCTTTTCACTAGAGGGCCCTCCACTTAGCAGGGCTGCTTGGTGATCCAACAACACTACTCACAAGTGTCGGTTGAGCTGCTATTTTGAAATCATGCCTAAACCAGCTATATCTATGAGTAGAAGTCAGTCTTCAAGTGAACATGGAGGTGTCTAGTTTGGCAATATTAATCTCAAACCATGTTGTGCATTTTTGGATTCTATAGCTGGTTACGCGAGACAAGAGCATTTTTAGTGTTATTAAATACAAAATTAGTGTTTTTGCAGCTTGTTTATCACAAAGATACTCAGAATTGAGTTTCTGATTAAATATTTTTGTTTTAATTTATATGGTCGAGTTTTGCAACTTAACCTTAAAGTGGCAGGTACAAAAAATCAAATGTGTACAGAGTTCAATGTGATGTACACATGCATGCCTGCCTGTGTCTTAAAAACTATTGGAACACAGAAATTTAAATATGTAACCCATATGTTTAAAAAGAAATATATATGTATAAGATGGTGGTGTATTTAATATGTCATGTTTCTATTGGTCAGAAAACTCAAGTTTTACCATTTCAAGTCTAGCTAAAGCCTACATTTTATAAATCTTCAAAGTATTGAGTCAATATGAGCTTGTCTTTAATAAATCTATGAATTTATTACTGATTAGTTAAATAAAAATCAAATTATTATCAATTTTTTTTAATACTTTAAAATGGAAATAAGATTTAAATGTATTTAATATAAAATAAAAGATAATCTTTGAAATTAAAATAATATTTCTAGCCATGATGAAAATAACAATGCCAACTGCACATTAAACAAAAAACATCCACACAAGTAGAAACTTGAGAGAAGTGTTAAAAATGAATGAAGCATTACCAGACACACAATACAGCACAGTCTATCATCTTAAATTGATGTAGCTTTTTTCTCTACCCTGCAAGATTAAAATTAATCCTTTTAATGTAACTAATATTCAAATTTCTTAATTTTATTTATCTTCTAGAGTCAGGCCATATTTTTTTATTTTGCACTTGTGAATATTCGCATCAGTCAAATTCCGGTTAAGGTGTGAGTGATACGCGATAAGAGCAGGCAATCTGGCTTCTAACATTTGGATAATTTTCCCGCTTTACAACTCATTTTATTGGTAGATGGAAGAAATACAAGGTTTCAACCAAAGAAAGCCGAATGATGTGGTTGGCTAGTTGAGTTGCGTGAGAAATCTTAACATAGCAAGACCAGTTTTTGATTGTTCTAAGACGTGATACTAAGTTTATATAATTTAATAAGTGGGTCATTCCATGTCAAGTCAACAAGGTCCTCAACCTCACATTTTTTTATTTTTTTAAAATTTGGTATAGTGAAAGAACCACTTGAGATATATGCCTATGTAAAATTTCATGTCCATATCTTTTTTATTTATGAAGTTACAGAGGTGCAAAATTTGCGATTTCGACCAATTTTGTCACCATCTTGTTAACTTTAACATTGAATATTTCAGTAACCTGGGCACCTAAAGAAGCGATTCAAGTGTTTTTGGAAAGGTCTTGAATAGCTCTTTCATATGAAATTTTAATTGGCCATATTAAAAAAAGGATATAAAAAAATCTTTATAATCAATAATTTGGCGGCCATTTTCTCAAAAACGGGTTTTTTTTCCTCCTTCAAAAAAATATATGTTGTATATATACTATTGCTTAGTAGCTATGAAACATTTGAAGATGGGATGCAAATGGGTTCAGGAGTTATGTTAGATTCAGTAAAACAGGAATTTCCATTTACATTAATTTCCTTACGTCACACAAGTTTGCTCCATTGTTCCTTGAAGCTAATTGACAAGAAAGCTAAAATGTAATTAAATGTAATATTAATTAAACCTACAAATATATTACCAGTACTAAAAATAATAAACATACCTGAAATTTTTACACTTTTAAACACATAGGCATATTAGTTTTTTTTTATATGTATCCAGTTGACTGTGAACAGCTGAAGCTTCCTGTTTTGTCTAAACATATGTTCTACCAGTTGCGGTCAGGGGGTCAACTTTTGTAAGAACTGATGACACATGCACTACTTAAATGTCAGGAACTTGTACGTAAACAAATGATGGAGCTGGTCCATGTGTCCACCAGTGTCCATTATATGCGCAAGTAACAAATCCATGTATTTCATCCATTTCTAGCTGTACTTTGACTTGCGTGATTCTTTCAAGTTTTGACTCCTCTACTGAAGAATAAACCTTTATCAGTTTCCCTGATTGCAATGGAATGACACAGTGAAGCTTCTGTGTTCCAGGAATGTATCTAGAGTTTGCAAATCTCTTCTGCAAAAATATTTGTACATTTTCATATTCTTCTATTATCACAAACATGAATGTTATTCCTTCTATATTGTGACTTGCCCATTCATATAACTGTCTTAGTGTCATTATTTGCTTTGTGCAGGGCTTTTATAAACTGGCTCTAGCAACAAGACGCTTTACAGTTCCCCCTACACCATCACAAGCATTTTTACCATGTTATGTGGCAAAGAAGTGCCACTCTGCTTTGCATCAAAAGTATTGGTGATGTAAACTCAAATTTGTAAAGTTCTTGCGATTTTTATACTGTGATGCTGCCCCATCTGAAAGATATGTGATTTTTTCTGGGGGAGAAAAAGTAGTGTTAAGGAATTTGATTAGCTTTCTTTGAAATGTATAAACTGCTGTTGTATCATGCTGAGGACACTCGGAGATTATCACAAAACTTGCGTGTTTAACAGTGTGCGGTTCTTCTGATGAGTTTAAATAATAAATAACAAATGGATGAATTGTGGATTGTGCATTGTTCCAATGGAACCCTTGTATTGAGTCCTGAAGAACAAATTAGTAATTTTCTGAAAAGTCACAAATCACTAAATACTCAGCCTTTTTCAAAGATTTTTTTTTCTCAGAAAAAAATTAGCTTGCTCTTTAGCAATGAAAGAATGACTAAGAAGACTTTTAAGTTTTTCAAATAGGGAATCCAAGAATTCATCCACCGGTTTTGAAACGGTTTCCAAGTTTGACCGGTCCACTGTGACCCATTGCTTGTATGTTATGTCAACAAAGTTACTGTCATAAATATTTTCAAACTTTTTGCGTAATTCACTATACCCTGGACAATATTAACATTTTCCGAAGTAGCACTTTGGTGAAGGCGGATTACAAATTACTCTGGATAAACAATCTTTGTAATCAGAAATTGGCATATCTTCTTATGCAGTCAGTTCCTTGATCCTGCAGCCACTGATCATAAGCTTCACATTCTGGTGATGTGTACATACACACACACACTGTCTGTACCACTTTATCCTGGGAATATATATTTCTTAGGTCGTAGATCAGCAAATTTGGAGAATCCCACGGTAATTTCTGGATGATTATCTTTGAACAGCATGTAAGCCTCTTTAAGTGTATATAGTAGGAGTCTTTTTTGAACATGAGACCTATTCCCATCTTTTTTCATTGAAACAAAATCTTTTCTCCCAGGCATAATTCTGCTAACAGCATCATCACAATAAAATTGTTCAATAATGTTCAAATTTTCTCTAGGTAAGCTTTTTCCTAGTTTTGGAGTAGGTGATGACATAACACCTTTTTCTTTCACAAGCGCTCTTGCCTTTCTTGCCATGTAATTTGTTACTCCAAACTCCTGCTGAATTTTACCCAAACTCCAACTTTTAGGTAACACTGTTAGTATCTGGACGTTAATATTTATATCTGATGTTGATGTAAACTTTTCTTTCGGCTGGCTTATCATCACACTCTCTGCACTGACAGTGACTGATATTGAAGCTTCTTCGCTTGGACTCACTTGTGTAAAAATTGTACTCTTAATAGTTTAATTCACTTTCTGCAGTTTCTTTGTACAGTAATTAGTTTCCGAAAGACGTTTCTTCTTGATTGGTGTACAGCCCAAAGTAACTAAACTATAATTTAATGATTTAATAGCTGTATGTTTAGTAAATGCTAGAACATCACAACTGTCTTCTGAATCTTCAGACTGGATGTATTCAGCTACTCACCTAAGGGGGAAACGTGGAGGGGGAGTTTAAGGTGAAACATTGGGAGTCAGTGACTCATTGTCTTTGTGCTATCAACAGTTATTTGTTATGTCCAGCTAATTTAGGGATAGAGATTCTAAATACAATACCATCTTTTATGCTGCATGGAATGAGGGTTGGGGAGAGTGAGTAGCTTATCAACACTTCAGTCAGTTGTTGGTTAGTCAGCCAAAGAGAAGATATTAGAGGGGTGTCACACCTTGTGTCGAAATAACATTTTAGGGGTTTCTAGAGAACATTTTAGGGGTATAAAGCCTATGACATGTATATCGTGGCCTTGAGAATGTATGAAGTATGACGTGAACTAGGCAAAAGAGTGAGAAATCTGACGTGGCCCTGGGAAGTGACTTTTGACGTGGCATTGGGAATCGTATATCACAGTGGAAAGGTAGGTGGAACCCTTTTTTACTGAATCTAACATAACTCCTGAACCCATTTGCATCCCATCTTCAAATGTTTCATAGCTACTAAGCAATAGTATATATACAACATATATTCTTTTTGAAGGGGGAAAAAAACCCTTTTTGAGAAAATGGCCGCCAAAATTTTGATTATAACGATTTTTTTATATCCTTTTTTTAATACAGCCAATTAAAATCTCATATGAAGGAGCTATTCAAGGCCTTTCCAAAAACACTTGAATCACTTCTATAGGTGCCCAGGTTACTGAAATATTCAATGTTAAAGTTAACAAGATGGTGACGAAATTGGTCGAAATCGCAAATTTTGCACCCCTATAACTTCACAAATAAAAAAGATATTGACCTGAAATTTTTTATAGTCACATATCTCAGGTGTTTCTTTCATTATACCAAATTTGAAAAAAATAAAAAAATGTAAGGTTGAAAAGTGCCTCTACATTGGTTGATTTGACATGGAACGCCCCAAGTCGCATCAGATCTATTAAACTATACAGACGCACATTGTGATCGCTTGCCAAAATATAAAAGTTTAAAATGTGCATACACACACTCACATAAAAACAAACACACACGAGAGTTTCATATCGCTTCAATATGGTAAGTTTGAATCTGAGCTTCTATTAAAAACTCAGGTTCCAGCTCAAAATTAGAATACTTGCAGACCCCATGTCTTTACATAGTTCACTAGTGAGGTTATTATTAGTGCACTATGACTCATAAACCCCTGTTTTCCCATTAAATAAAGACAAAGTTTGAACTAAAGTAATGCCCCTAGCGTGTATTAATCACAACTTGTGAATGTGTGGAATGCTAGGCCTCCACCGTATAGCCCTACCGGGTAGTAAGACGCGGTGCTAATAATAATAATACCGGTCTCACCTGTGAACTGCATCTCCCACTCACGTACAGAGTCCATCTCCATGGTGTTGAGATCGCTCAGGTCATCATAATCTTCTTTAGGACAGACAACAGAGAATGTGGCCAAACCCCGAGAGGCATCGCGGCCACCAAAGGCAGAGTATGGGCCTCCTGAAAACAACATGCATTATATAGTTCAACCAATACGTTCAATATGGTGTCTACAAGTACATCCAAGTTTATGATTTTTAGGCTTGGATTTTAAGCGGAAACACAAATAAAACATTATTTCATATTTAAATAGTTTTGAGAAGTAGTTCAAAGTTAAAAAAAACCTATTTATACATAGCTCTAGTATTTTGTTATTTTAAATTTAACTAGCCTAGAAAGTAAAAATCTAAATATAACTTCTACACATAAAAATGTACATGTTTCTGAGCTTGAATAAAATAATTGTTTAGGTTAGTTGATTTTATATTTTTCAAATTAAAAAATTACACCTGAAAAAGAATCAAACCTGTTTTCAGGTGTAATTTTTCAATTTATAGAATATTATATTTATCTACAGCTATGACTGTAATTATCAAATATAATAAATAGCTATGCTATTTAGTCCAATAGAGTTTAGTTTAATTCCATATGATGTTTAGCATAATTTAAAATGTGTAATTCTGTAATTCATGTAATGATTAATTCTAGTGAAGAAGGCTCCTTTGAAAGCTATGCATCTTGTACTAGTATTCTTTTTTCACTTATTTTATTGCATAAATAGGGTGACAATTGAATATTATATATTTGCAATTATTATTTGTGAAATATTGGTTTTAATATCTGGTTTTGGCTACTTAGGATATTTAAATACTGTCATAATCTTTGCCAAGATATTATGCATTATCTGACACAATATGTAAGGTGGCACGAGCTATCATATTCACATGAGGGGTCTAAGCAAGAGATTCAAGAAAACACACTCAATCACATACACTACTGTCGGTTTATTTCCCAAAGAAATCTGCTCCCAAACATTGCCGTCAAACTGACGACACCTTCTCCTGATAAGTTCACCCATCCCTGGTCAATGTATGTCAATGCTTGAGATCCCTAACTTACATGGGCAACAGTGGGACCACAACTCTCTAATCACTGTCTTAACCCATGTCTAACCAATGGCACGCTGTCGCTAAATGAATTCATCTTGACTGTCTAGAACCAACTGTTACACTAACTGTCTGGAACTAACTGCCCAGAGCTCTGGTCTAGGATACACACTAGCTAGAATACGCCAACTAGGAGATTCCAATGATGGCATTAAGCACCAATCAACGTGCCTAGATCCACGTCATTCAAAACCAGGTGATGCTTGAACATCACTTCACAGATTCAATGCTCTCCCAATGGAATCAGCAGTTTTACGTCTATGTGTGGATGCACAGGAAATACCTCATATTTCAGCTGACCAGGATAGTTGAAGTCACATCTTGAGAATAAATCACTAAGTTGAGAGCCTCACAATACCTACTACCTGCATCTTAGTACTACTGGAAAGAGATACTCTGGAGGAACAAAAGGGTGAAGGAAGCATTGGAGGAGAATAATAATAAAGCAATTAGAAGTAGTTTTAAGAATAGGAATGAGGAACCAGAGGAAGAATATGGGGAGAAGAAGAAAAGAGTGAAACGAATGATACAGAAGGCTAGGAAGGATTGACTCCAAAAAGGGACAGAAATGCTGGAATAGGAGGTGGAAGGAAGTAAAAAGGTGTTAATAGCCAGGTAAGAAACAAGAGAGAGAGAAAAGATAAATTAGAAGGAAAGATGGAGGTAGGTTGAAGACAGGAGAGGAAGTATGGATGAAATACCTAATTTCCAGAAAGGAGACTGGAAGAGGTGTACAAATTATAGGGGGATAACGCTGATGTGCCACTGTAAAAAATATGAGAAGATATTGGAAAAGATAATAAGAAATAAAATGAAAGTGGAAAGAGGAACTGCACGGATTTAGGGAACTTGATAATGGTGTTTATGGATGTGGAGAAGTGTGGATATAAATAAAGTTGGGAAAGCAATGGAAAAGGGAAAAGTGGAAAGAGAAGTTGTAATGAGAGTGAAAAGTATTTATAAGGATAACATGAATTGTGTTAAGACGGAGAGTGGGAGGATGGAGTTGTTTCAAATTAAAAGTGGAGGGAAGCAGGGAAGTGCCCTCTCGCCACTACTATTTGCAATGGCAATGAAAATGGTGGTCTTGAACAAAGTGGCAGGAAAACACTGGGAGTAAAGAATGAAAACTATGAGGTTTTTTGATAACTTAATAATGGTATGAGGGAAGAAGGAAGAGGAACTACAGGAACAACTACAAGAATGGAATGAGGAAGTGAAAGAGCATGGAGCGAGATTTAGCATGGCAAAGTGTGAAGTGGTGGTAGTGACAAGGAAGAGGGTAAGATTGGATGGAGTAGAGAGGAGCTAAAAGAAGAGGACAGCAGTGAGTTATTCTATAATTGTGTAAGAGACCTGCTATGAAGAAGAGAAGTTCCCTTGAAGAGGTGTAAAGTAAGAGTTTGTATCCATTGTCACACATGCAGTAGAAACAAACATTGAATGTAAGAGACCAAGAAAGTGGAGGCCACGAGAATGAAGTTATTCAGGAAAGGTGGAAGTACAGGGAGTACATGAAATATTAGATAAAGCAAGAATGATGGTATGGACGTGTAATGAGGATGGAAAAGGAGAGGATGCCAAGAAAATGTTGAAAATGAGATATGTAGGAAAAAGACCGCAAGGGAGGCCAAGTAAGAGATGGGAGGAGCAGATAACAGAAAGTGGGCAAGTGAGAGAAAAAGAATGGCTACAATTAAAGGATGAAGAATGTTGGAAGAATAGAGGAAGATGGAGGCATTTTACTAAAGTGACCTGGCCACAGGCCGTTAACAGTTGTTGACGATGATGCTGATGATGATCTTACCATCACATTTACTCCATGCTAGCCGGGATTTAGTTGTTATTAATAATGTGCTAAGAGTGAGGAAGGTAAAATTTAAGCCTGTGTGAATCCATAATTTTCAATTTTAAATTGAATGTGAATTTTAGTTAACAGGCTTGAATCGAATCTCATGCCTAAAAAAACTTTTGAGCCTAATCCAAATCGAATCCCATGCTAAATTTATTTTACTGGATTAAATTTTAGTCAAGTCCAATGCTTCAAAAAATTTGATCAAATAATTTATTTTTAAAATAGTTTGAGACACCCCGAATTGATTAATTTATTTTAGGCTTATTATGATAATGTTTTAAATAGAATCTGTGTTAAATATATAGCTATGTAAGTTTATGAATCCAAACAAATATTAAAATATTTCAAAAAACGTTTATAAACCTTTTCAACAAATTTTAGGTATATAAAAAAGTATCAGTAGCATTAATCTTCAAAGGTGAAAAATCCACGAAATATCACACCACTGTTTTAATCATAGTGAAAAGGTTGATAACTATTTACAAAAAGAAGGGCCCAGATACTTTTTTTGAATACAAGATATTCAGTGTCACAAACAACTGTCATTTCTTTACGACTTGGAACTCAATTTAATTTCTCTATTCACTCTACCATGCAACCAGTTTTCAATTTAATTTTATTAATTTGTAAAAAAAATTAATTATAGATTCAAATGAGTTAAGCTATTTAATCCAAATTTATCATTTATTTACATTCAGAATTTTGAATCAAATATGAAACTTAACTAGATTTGAATTTAAAATGTTGAAGGTTTGCACAGGCTTGGTAAAATGTATCTACATTTGCATGGAGGAAGAGTGGAAAACTATTTAGGAAAAATCACCTCTGTACACCATGTTCGAAATCAAACATTGGCCTTGCAATCACCATCAAACTAAACAAGAGGAGACTTGGTTTTGTTTGGATGCCCAGCAGCGCTGATAACATATCAACTGATCTTCATGATAATGACACAAACATTCACTGGACAGTGACAGTAATAGAATCTCAACAAAGCCTTGTTGGGTGAATAACCTTCGCTGTGGTGCTTCAGACAAAGTCCTATGTGTATACTCGGAAATGTGTATTTGAATTGTGACTATAAAACAGTTTTTTTACTAAAAAAAACAACACACAAGTCATTTCATATAGTGAGAAATTCCCAATATTAAAGACTAATCGAAATTGCCATCATCCGAATTGGACTGGGTCTCATCAAATTTATATAAACGAGTTTCTAGTGTACTTTGGAAATCATTCTTGGTAATTTGAATTCAAAATAATAGTAAACCGATGGTAAAATAAAAAGTACAATTCACAAGATTTTATTTTATTATTAATAATTAGGAAATAACAAAAAATCAGGATGGGAAAGATTTTTTAAAATTACAAAATCAATTAAGTTAATGTAGCCTATATAACTAAATTGATATATGATATCAAACATAGCCAAATAAATGATTGTGCTATGTCATTGGAATGGCTTATATTTAGAGATAATTCTTAAGTCAATTCAAAAAGTTTACAAACTCTCACAGTATGAACTATAGACAGTGAGTGAAAAGATGGCAGATGTCATGACTTGTCTAGTGACGTAGAGAATTACTTTACATAACCAATGTGCTACCTACTTGAAGCTGATTACATGGTGTCAAGAGTGACATAAATTTAAATCATTTTGAATGATTTGACCTTTTGACCTTCATCACCATTTAATAAGGCCTAGTTGAAAAATGTAGCCGAGAACCTAGCTGGAAACTTTGGGCCAGAACATGTTGGGATTTGTGGAATAACTATTCAAGTAACAGAGTTACAGGAGCCACACCTTTATCTACAATGCAAGTTTCTGAGCAATATATTCAATTTAAGGTTTCTAGCTTAGCTACTAGATTGAAGTACTTTCTTCCTGACTTCTTTCTCTTCCCAAACTCATGGACATGTCAAACTGAGTTGAATTAGGTTACTTTCCTACAGTTTTGCCCTTAACGTGGGCAATGGAATGTGTCTTATCAGAGAGTTTACCCGCATAAATGGTCGCATGGTCCAAGGCATTACCCTCATAGGTAATGGAAAGATCAGTGATTGTATACTAGCCGGGTGTATTTTGGGTGGTTTGTCCCTAAATGGTTTCCTAATCTCCTTCCACACAAATGTGGGTATATTTTCCTCATCCCTAAATATTTAAATGTACAAAAATACAAACAGCCAGATTCATATTGTTGGCTTTAAGCATTATTGAAGGATAACCTAACAAACATAAATAAATATAATTGTTCATTACATTATAAAACTATATTTATTAGTGTCATGCCAATGAAATAACTAATTATATTTGTTAAATATAGTAGTCACATTGTTATTTATAGAAATAATGATTGTTTGCGTACACACAATACAATTTACAGGGAGGCCTAGTACTTTCAAAGATCTATAAACAAATGATTGATTAAAAAATAATACCTAACCCAAGCCCAGGCCGGAAACAGTAATGGATGTACCTAGTTGAAATGTGTTTAGAATTCATGATAAGTTAAGAAATAAAATGTGTTTTTCTATATCTCTGGTGATAGAACTGGTGCTGTTCTTAAAAACTTGTAAAATGAATTCCTCGCACTCAACACGCATCAAAGCCTTGAGCAGGGAAAACTTTGATACTTGGAAACTCCAAGTGAAAGCCCTACTTATAAAGGAATTAAGCCGACGACTACAGAAGGTGGTGCAACAACTGAAACTGCAGCTAAGGCCTGGGATGTTGCTGACAGGAAAGCTCATTTCAATTTAGTTTTCGCCAACAATCCATTGGAGCTAAAGCAAATAGAAGGGTGCAATAATGTAAACAAAGTCTGGTAAAAATTGCACAGAATTTACAAATCAAAAAGACAAGCCATAAAATAAACACTTTTGAAGAAACTGACGCTACACAAAATGACGGCAAGTGTTGATGTGAGAGAACATATACGAGCGTTTTTTGACACAGTGGTCAAGCTTCATGAAATGAAAGTGGAAATCAATGAAGATTTGCTAACGATTATGTTCTTATACAGCTTGCCACCAAGCTTTGAAAACTTTAGATGTGCGATAGAATCACGTGACGATCTCCCTAAACTGGAATCCTTGAGGATTAAAATATTTCAAGAAAGTGATGCGAGAAAATTGAAATGTAACTTCATTTTGAACGCCATGTTGGCATGTAGTAACGGCATCAGTGGGAGCAACTAAAAATTCCGGAAGAAGGTGAAGAAACAAGATGTAATGAACAAGGAAAGCAAGCATTTTCCATACAAGTGTCATCGCTGGAAAAGGGTAGAACACAAAATTGCTGACTGTACTGCAAAGTTTGGAAATACGTCCGAGAGGGCGAGTATAGTAGAGGAAATAGGTTTACTCATTACTGCCAATGAAGAGTCGGCATTGAAGAGTGAAGACACCCACCGTGCATGAAAATGGTGTCTTGATAGTGGGTGTACCTTACATTTGTGCAGTGATAAAATAATGTGAAAGTGCAAAGCTGAACTTGGAAAGTAGTGCAACCACTACAGTTGAATCAAAATGTAAAGTGAAACTTTTAGTTAATGATAGGGACAAAGAAAAGGTATTAAATTTGAAAAATACACTTTATGTTCCCGATCTGTGAACAGATTTGATCTCTGTTGGCAAGATGACAGCTAAGGGTTATGAAGGAAATCTTAAGAAAAATGTTGCTGTTATTCGAGACAGCAGTTGTGAGAAAATGTTTAATGAAAGAATTAACAGGTTGTATTACATTCAAGACTTTTGTTGATGAATATTCTCGATGGAGCACTGTGAAGTTCTTGAAGTCTAAGGATTAAGCCCTAGAAACTTTCAAAAACTACCAAAGTTTGGTAGAGAACCAAACGGTAAGAAAGATAAAGTGTCTCCAGTCAGCCAATGGAAAGGAATATCTTAACCAGGAATTTAATCAACATTTGGAAAGGTGTGGCATCACTAAATAACTTAGTGTTGCCTACACCCCTCAACAAAATGGAGTCGCTGAATGAAAGAAATGAACACTGGTTAATATGGCGAGATGTCTCTTGTTAGAGTCTAATCTTTCACAGTGTTTCTGGGCAGAAGCTGTGTCAAGAGCAAACTATCTGCAAAACAGATGTCCTTGCAGAAGTATTGATGGTAAAATACAATTCACACAATGGTGTGGGAGGAAGCCTAATCTCATGCACTAGAGGACTTTTGGAAGCAAAAGACAATGCCCTAAAAAAAACACCTGGAAAGTAAGAATTTCAACAATGTACCAGAAGCTGTGTGTTCTTGGGGTATTTTGAAGAATGCAAAGGCTACAGAGTTTGGTTAGCTGCTGAAAGAAAAGTAGAGGTAATGAGTGATGTAATTATTCAACGAATTTCTGCCAACACAGAAATATGATTTTACCTTGGAAGAAGTTAACAAAAGTAAACAGCAAAACAAATATCAAGGAGAAGAAAAGAAGATATCGACAGAAATGAAAACTTGGTTGGAAGTGGAATACACTCCCCTTTAATAAAACAAGTTAATGAATCACATCATAGAAACAATAGGCTAACTATTCTGACAGCAAAGATGAAGATTTTTAGGATTAGAATCAAGAAGATTACCTGAACGAACTTAGATCATTAAAACAGGGAATCCGTTAAGGCCTACCAAAAGGTACAACGTAAACAATGCATGTCTAGTCCTTGATGAAATGCTTGAATAAGCAGGTATCGCAGAAATATATATGAGGGAAGCTCTTACCAGAAATGAAGCTAAAGAGTGGAAAAGTGCAATTCAAGGTGAACTCAAAGCCCTTATCAGGAACAAGACATGGGTGTTTACTGAACATCAAAAAGGATGAAATGTGGATGGATGTAGACTTATACTTAGAAATAAGTACAACGCCGAAGGTACCTTGGAACGAATAAAAACCCAAGTGGTTGCCAAGGGATAGTCTCAATGCCCTGGACTGGATTTTAATGAAACCTTCGCTCCAGTGGTGCGACTCAGTTCAGTGAGACTTTTGATGGAACACGCTGTGGAGAATGACATGGCTGTTCACCATTTCGACATAACACATTTTTGAATGGTTTTCTTGACGAAGAAGTATTTATGAAGGTTCCCGAGATTTTTGAAGAGTTGCTACCAAAAATTGTAATGAAGGAAGATTTGGAAAAATAAGAAAATTTCAAAGAGAGAACAGCTTCTAAAATGTTGGTTGAACCCCAAGAGGGAAATAAAGTTTGGTTGATGAAAATACGGACTAAAACAGGCTGGTCGTCAGTGGCACAAAGTGTTCCAACAAAGAACTTCAGGACCTTGAGTTAGGCCCAATGAGCATGGACGTGTGTGTGTGTATTGGCAGACAAGCAGCCAAACAACTAATTGTTGTCATTTACGTTGATGACATATTGATCTTCTCACTTGGATTGGATTTGTGAAGTTAAGCAAAAATTGAAAGACCATTTTCAAGTGAAGGATCTAGGAAGTGTTAAATAATGCCTGGGGATGGAATGCAATCAGGAAAATGGCTCCACGAAGATATCACAGGGTGGATACATTCAAGATATTTTAAGGAGGTTTGGAATGGAAAATTCAAAACCTGCCAAGACCCCAATGGATCCGGGTATGAAGCTACTGGAAGCAGCAAATAGTTCAAGTAAAGAACCAGAAGACAAGAAGCCTGATGTACCTGACCATAGGAACTAGACCAGATATAGCTTTTTCAGTACTTTCTAAGCCAATTTAACAACTGTTACCGAAAATAACACTGGATCACAACAAAAAATATTCCAAGATATTTGTGTGGAACTACGAACTTAATAATCATGACAAGGGCTCAAATAAAATGAAAGGTTTTGTGGATGTTGATTGGGCAGTATGTACACAAGACATAAAGCTTAAACAAGATTTGTTTTTGTTCTTGCAAATGGAGCAAGGACTCGGGAGACCAAGAAACAGTGCACTGTGGCACTATCAACTAATGAAGCTGAATACATGGAATTAAGTGAAGCTGCAAAGGAAGCGATTTATTTAGGCAAATTCCTGAAAGAAGTAGGATTGGGAAATTAGCAATTCATCACAATTTACAATGACAATCAGGGTGCCCAAAAAACTCGCAAAGAACCCTATGTTCCAGTAAAAAACTAAACATTTAGATATAAGTCATCATTTTATCAGGTAAGTGCTCGAACAGGGTTCAGTTACACTATGTTATTTGCAAACTGCTGATATGATGGTAGAAGTATTCATCAAAGGATTACCAGGAACAAAACATCAGAAGTGTTTTAAACAAACTGGGTTGAACCTTTTGGAAAGAAGAACTGACATGGTGTGTGCTTGAGGGGAGGTGCAGGACATGGTTATGTAGCAGCAAACTTCAGCCCTGTCTCTTGTTCTGTCTAATAAGTTATAAAACCACATATCATATTGTGTACTCTATGTTGTCATTTTTATTGATGTTTTGTTTCGTTACTATGACAACCAAGTGTGTCTTTTTCCGTGTTTTAGTCATGTTGAAATAACCAATACCTAACGTATTTATATCAGTTAACTAATGTGTCATTTGTATTTTAGTTAACACAAAAGTAACCGGCACAAAATACAACACTTTTTAAGTACTATTATATGCAGGAACCTATGTGACAAATATTTTTAAAAAATCAAAATTAGTCATGCAACCAAATAATTATTTTCCTGGGTGATTTGATAGGGAAGGACCCCCTAATAATGCTAAAGCAGTGATCGTGTAGTATTTTGATGTCCCTATTTTCCTTTAAGAAAAGTGGTGGAAAATAAACAAAATTATCTTAAGTATATTCGCCGGGATGGTAATTGCAGGACATATTTAAGTGACCTAAACGGTACATAATATGGCTTGAAATTGTATTTCCCAACTCTGAAATGTGGTATAAAGACTCCTTGCTACTGAATTACATTCAAACATGAAGCTTGTTGAACTTGAGACCGTCTTGGGAGGTTGATTACTTACTTGCTTGGTGGCCATCATAGAGTTCGAGGTAAAAACAAACTTTCAAAAATATTTACTATTAGAAAATTAGTAGAGGTTAAAAAATAATGGGGGGAACTTTTTCCCCCCTTTATTAGAGTGTTTACTATGTGACATAAAACTATTAAATACAATGAGGAACAGGATGAGAAAAGTGGCCTATTAAATTGTTTAGTTTTCTTAAGACAAACCACAAATTGTTGGGTTTGGAGCACATGTTTACTTTCAATGAGCAACAACATTAGGTCAGGTTTAAGAGTTGTATGGTCACATGGTCTAATGAGCTAGGCCTACTCTTGTAATAAAATGGAATGAATATGACGAGGAAATCATGTTTAGAATCTCGATCGGGTGTGATGAGAATAATTTTCCTTAAATTGTTTTCCACTCTTTCTCCAAGAAAATATGTTTACATTTACTCTAAATTCTACCTTTCTCATCCCTAGCTCATTAGCATAAAAATATGAATAGCCCAAATTGATAGTAAGATGTGATGCACCTACATAAACCACATAAGTTTAGATCAATATTTAGGGATAGGAGACACTTGTCACCAGATATAGGTTTTTACCCTTTTTTTTTTGTCATACCTCCAAAAAAGTTTTTTTTTTACTAGGCTTATCATCCACGATACACAATGCATCCTTAGGTTGTGGATAAGAGATACGGCCTTCAGATCTGAAGGGTAACTGTGAATGTAATGAATAAACTGCGGCAGACAGCTGACAGGGGTGTCCTCCAAACTTGGGGTTGGCCGAGAGTGTGATGAGTTCCCAATGTAAAAAAAAATCTCATCAATAAACACCCAAATAACGGTATTAGAATGGAAACTAGGAAAAGAATCCAGTCGTGAAATGCATGCTACTACTCAGTCAGTAAGTTATTGACATCTTGTCTGATTTCAAGGAATGTAAAACTTAGAATACATATTCAAAACAATAATTTTGTCGGTTGTTCTCTATAGGTATGAAATGTGACAAGCATGACAAACTGGTCCCAAAAGGGATGAAGTTATTGGGGAGTGAAGGAAGTTACATAATGATGAGATAAAATACATACCCTTTACTAATCACAACGCATTGTTAGGATAATCAGGTCTCACAGATTACAGTGGGCAGGAAAAGCAGCATGAATGGGAGATCTAGAACCTAGTTCAAGGTACTGAATGGCAAACCCAATGGGAAGACCTAAATGCAGATGGAAGGATAACAATAGAATGGACCTGAAAAAGATAGGGTGTAGTGAGGTGGACTGGACAGAACTAGCTTAAGATAGCTATTCGTGATGTACTTTTGTGAGTGTGGCAATGAACGTTCTATAATGTATTAGAGGTGCACTAAGACCTCATATTTAAGTTTGGTTAGCTCAATTGTTATATTATTCTCAATATACTATTTGAGCACCGATACTATGCAAGAGAATGGTGGTGCTGTTCCTAAAAACACCAACATTGGTAATTCAAAAATATTATTTACAATAAATATCGGGCTTATTTATAAGTGTATTTATAAAATTTATATTTCTATTGGTTGCCCTGTTTTTGCATTACCATGAGAATCATCTTTTTTCCTAATGGATTGACCTTTAAACCTTTCTGCAAACATCGTGTTTCCTTCCCTTCAACTAATCTTCCTTCCCCCCATCCCCCACCAACTTTTATTTTTTATACACAGTCACTCACAGTGTGAAGATAGCGGTGGTCAAGTCAAGTGAGATAGTCTACTTCTATCTCCTTCACTCTTTAACCGCGCTGTGCTCCGATTCGGACCAAAACAAAAGTGCTACAGTCTCTCGAAAAAGGTTTGTCATTACTAGCCCTTGCACAGCTTTAAGTGACATATATATACACATATATATATATATATATA
>CABFWO010000028.1:710883-726984 GCA_902155825.1 Timema genevievae
TATATATATATATAAATGAACTTCCAACAATAAAAAGAGTGTTAGAACTTGTCATTAGCGACCCTGATTTACCTAACTTTAAGTCTAAAAGAACAAGTTTTTTCAAGCTTTTGAAAGTATTGGTTTTAAATTTTTTAAAGGAATGACAAAAATTTAATTACACAGAAAGACAATATTTTACCATGGATAATAAGTTATTTAAGAGCTATTTGTAATTGCAGGAATGAAGAAAAATATATTAAGATGAAACTTGGGTAAACGAAGATTATGTCACAACTAAAGTTTGGGTCTACACTACTGTTAAAACCAAGAAACAGGCTTTTTGTGTGGCTTGTCTACCGGCCTGAAAAATCCTACTGGAAAAGAAAAATGTTTAATTATTCTTCAGATTGGCAGTGACAGTGTTTTTTTTTGGACAATTGACTTATTTTTTAATCGAAACTAATGGTTGACTATCATGAAGAAATGAATGGTGAAAATTTAATGGTTCAAAGAAATTTTACCTAATTTAGAACCAGGTAGTGTAATCGTTATGAACAAAGCTTCTTAACATAGTGATAAACGTGATCGCATGCCTACACAATCTTGGCTTAAAATCAATATTATCAATTGGCTAAGATCTAAAAGCGTTGGTTTCAGTAAAAATTATGTGGAAATTGAACTATTAAATGTTGTTAGAACTTTAAAATCAAGCTATCAAAATTATGTTACAGACTATCTTACCGAAAAATCTACCAACACTGTTGCAAGACTTCCACCTTACCATTCTTAATATAAATCCTATTGAATTGGTGTGGAGCCAAGTAAAGGGATACCATGGGAAGACATTACAAAACCTTTAAGCTGCATTTAGCAGATAATGCTGTTGGCCGTATGGTTATAAATACTGGAGATGACAGTGAGGAAGATAGGCAAGGCTCTAACCCCAGTCTCAGTGGGAATGAGCCTTTATCCGCCATAAATAGGTGTCTACACTCGGATTGTAAGTAATTTATTATAGTTTTTTGTGATTGTTGCATAGTATTTTAGAATAATATATATATATAAATTCCTAGTGACCTACTTTGCTATAGTACTGACCACACATGGTCGCACCTGTTTGAAATATTGCACTGGTGTTATACTAATCATTTAAGTCCTTCGTGTGATGATATGAAAATGTTTGTTTCCTTCAGGTTTTGTGTTAGGATGAATCAATATCAGGATCTTATGGAATACAATACGTATTCATTGGCACTGTCCACCAAAATTTAACACAGTTTCTGCTTTATGCTTGTTTTATAGAAGAGATCCACAATTAACTTGTTGATCACATAATCTGTTCTAAAAATTACAGAGATTGCATGATGCAACACTGCTCTCAATACCCATCAAGTGAAAATTTAAAAAGCTTTTTAAAGACATAATTGTGTCAAGTTTGTGCATCTTATCCAACAATTTGGAGCACAATGTAGCCTTTGTATATGAAACAAAAAGTGATCACACAGTATGGAAAGGAAAAATTTCCAGATGTAAAAAATGTACAGTACATTATTTGAGTGATGAATGTGCTGCAAAGTACAAGAGCTGCAAAAACTTTATCAACCTCTGCCACCGACTTTAATTTAACAGCATCATAAACATTTGTTACAACCAGTCATGTAAAATCTTCTTGTGACAACATTGGTGGAACAGTGAAGTGTCTACCAGAGTGAGCCTTCCATGTGTCCTGGTGATGTAATTGACTCAGTCAAAAAATGTCTCAATTTCTGCAATTCAAGAGTTGAAAACATAAAACTCTGAATGATAAATAAACACTTTCAGAAAAATGTCAGCAGCTAGAAGCCCGATTCTCCAAAGCAAACTCAGTTCCTGGTACGTGTAGCTTTCACCATTTTATTAGTGTCTGAAGATTCTATCAAAAAAAAATCAGTTATGATGAGCTCTCCAGCCCTAATTAACATTTCTCTGGAGAGCAACAACCTGCAGTCCAGATGTCACAGATCTGTGTAAACTTATACATTGCGTGTTTTTATGACAGTCCTTGGTTCTTAGTATTAGTAACTGTCAAAACATGAAGATTATGTAAAAGTAAATTTAATGCACCCTTACAGCCCTGCACCACTGTTTAACTGGCCTCCATGGAAACAAGACATCTGCTATGTTCCCGTCTATAACATAATTTCTTGCTATGTTCCTGTGTGTAACATAATTCCTTGTGTCAGTCCTCTCTAAAAATGGTTCTGGAAGGATGTACTACTTCCCTAAAAGGAAGCTGATTTTGTACAATGCCCGCACACCATACTCTTCAATAAGACACAACATTGCGAATGGAAAGTAAGATTTGATTTAATTATTCAAGCATTTTATGCACTTTTTCAATCTAATCACTTAGCAATTGTATTTTGTGTTCTAGAACCGTGATTGTTAAATGTACCTATTGCGGAACAAATCTATTATGATTCAAAGCCTTGTGTCTACATATATATGTATTTTAAATTAGCCGTACCTAGCTATCATATTGAATTTAGGGCTATTATGATGCAAAAAAACTTCTCACTTTTTCTAGTTAACAAACAAGTTTATATGCATGGAAAAAAAACTGAAATATTCAACTTTATTGTGTCTATCATTCTGCTTCTAGAGTAAAAAATAAATAGTTCAATAGTTTCTAAAAAAATTAAATGTAGGCCTATGTATCAAAATAACCCTGGCCTAAAGGGTAATTACGATACAGGCTGAGGCCAATATTGTGACAAACCCATAACATCTCATGAATAAACAGAAATATAAAGGAACTTGGGCTATTTTGGCTCAGAATGTGCCCACATCGCTAAAAAAGTTAAAGAATAAAATATTTTCAGGAATGTTTTAAATTAATTTTAGGGTAAGGTGGGGTAATAATGAGACAATTTCAAAACTTTGGCTGTAACTTATGCCCTGTCATTTATTAATATTTTATTATGATTCAATTTTGAACTCTCTTTTCCTTTCGCTAGTTGTTTTTAATGTATTTCTAACCCGCATGTTGGGGTGAGAATGAGCCGTGGTTGATTACCATGCTATATGATTGGGTGGGTAAAAATGAGACATATGATGTCTTACTCTATCACATGAAACTTTTAGTTTTTTTAAAAATCTGAATTAAAAGGCGTCATAATTGAGGTCAACACAAAGGTATAAATTATACAAGTTATATGAACTTTTAATGAACTTCAAACATATAATAAAATCATGTCTACATGAGGTTTCTGTCCCTGAGAAATTTGTTTAAGAGCAATGGATTCTACTGAAATGATAATACAAAATATTTAACAAATTAATAATTGTTTGTTACATTTTTACTATAGCCATTGCAAAATCTTCGATTCCCACCTTAGATTTACTTTAATTAGGCCATATCTAATTTTCAAAAATGTCCACATTTTTAGGGAAAACATATTTTACCCTAAGATCTAATGGATACTTTTCCTTGTTTGTAGGGAAAATACCTGTACTTTCGAATCCCGGCATTATATTTTTTGGACTTAAGACCTTCATACCAAACAAAGCAACAAACTCACTTTTTGTCAAACGCCGTTGATTTTCTCGCTGCCAGTTTAAAAGTTGTGTGTTCCATTGAGCCTTTAGGGGCCCAAAGATACACTTGTCCAAAGGTTGAAGCAAGTCGGTGGTATGCAGAGGCACCTTGAGGATAGTAATCTGGTTTTATTTAGCAAATTTAATGGTAATGAGACAAATGTCCATCATAAAATAATAGCAGGGGTCTCTCTTCAATCACTTTAGCAAATTTCTTCATGTATGAATTAAATATCACAGAAGTCATGTAGCCTTTGTTACTGTTGGCATGGAAGGTACCTGGAATGTCATTTTCCCCTTTCCATGATGACCAAAGATGGGAAGATTAAAAAATAATAAGAGGTGGTAGAACTCGTCCAGCCGCAGAGCAGCAAGCCAAAACTCTAGTATTCTCTTTATCACTTCCTTGGATGGTTCTATGAACTCTCTGCTCTGTTCCAGTCAATACTTCGACTCTGGCAGGATCAGCGGAAAACCTAGTTTCATCGAGATTCCAGATACATTGAGGCTTTTGTTTTAAACCATGTTCAGTCAATGTTGTTTCAACAAGTCCATAAAAGGAATAAATTATAAAAGGATCCTTCTGTTGTATTCTAAATTCTCAAGATTTTTGAGATTCACTTTGATGGGCTGACCAAACCGTAGAAACCACTCAATGGGGTAGCAATATACCATTTTCGGAAACAAAGTGTACCACCACAAACAACATTCCCTTCTTTGTGAGGGCAAAACCCCATTTTGACATGGGTCTTTAATGTGTAGACAGCTCTTTTTCTAGAGCAGGGGATAAAGCTGTCTTCCTTCCACTCTCCCCCATTCCTTTGTCCAAAATTTGTCTTGATAACAATGATTTATCAATGCAATAGGCCTGTGCAGCACTTCTTAAGCTTTTTTTACCATCCCTTATTTGTTGTAAAGCTTTTGCAATGGTTTCTTCTGTATAGGTATTTTCTTTTTTATGTACATCCTAGGAATTGTGACATAATGTTTTATCAGATTAAAATCACACTAAAATAAAAATGAGTCCTATTTTTTAACTATAACTTGAAACTAGAAAAACAATACTTAAAACAAACAAATACTCAGTCAAAATGGCTTCAAAACAATCAACAACAATATATCAACAGTAGTACAACATGAACATGTTTGTCTAAAAATTTCCCACTCATCTGTCTTATTTTTACCCCACCAAGGAGTCTCAGTTTCCCCTCAAATAATTAAACGGAAATATCTTTGGTTACATTACTAAATGGGATTGTAGTTTTTAGTAGCCGATTCTACATAAAATTTGCAATCTTTTGGTGCATAAACTTCATCTGTAACACTGTTAAAACTAGAAATACAGCAAATGTATTCTCAAACAAAATGAATTTTCTTGGGGTCATAAAATATCTCACTTTGTTGGTGTCTCATTAACACCCCACTTTACCCTAATATTAGTATGTTAGGTATGTATTGACCCTGAAACATCCAATATAACACTTATATTTATTGTAAATAATATTTTTTAATTACCAACGTTGGTGTTTTTAGGAACTGCACCACCATTCTCTTGCATAGTATCGGTGCTCAAATAGTATATTGAGAATAATATAACAATTGAGCTAACCAAACTTACAAATATGAGGCCTAGTGCACCTCTAATACCTTATAGAGGTAGAGAACAATGCACTCAATTAGTCAAACATATTTTGTAGGAAAGAAAAAACTTTTAAAGCCTTTTTAAGTATAAAAAGATAAATTTAAACAAAACTTATCAATTTAGTAATCTATATATCCTACAAAAACCATTTTTATGATCACTATAAAGTCCAAAAACTTTTAATAGTCATGGCATAGAAAAAAAATGTGAAGCATTTGAGTGTTCCACACATTTGATCGAATTGGATTATTTCAATTAAACTTGCTACAATAAGATAACAAGATAACACCAAGGATTCCTCTTGTTGATATTTTATCATTTTCTTACTGACCTTGAAGTGTTCAAATCTTTAAAAAGTCTAAAAATTTTTAGTATTAAAAAAATAATAAGTTTATTTACACTGATCATAGTGTGTTAAAGTCGTTACTGAACTATTTATTAATTAATATAGAAAAAGGGCTGGATTGTGCTAAATATTTTTAACCATTATAAAGCTAACTTTTTAACATTAATAGAACTAAGTCAATGATGTTGTTTTATAAAAAGTCAACTTTAACTAAGTTTTCTTTTATAATTTCCATGTTTTTGTACTATTCCAATATTTATACAATGGGGTTAAAATAGAGAGAAATTAATACTCACTTGCATGGGAGGAGAGTCGGAAACCAAAATTGAAAAATAAAAACTTATGAAATGTTTTATGTGCATCGGAATCTAAAGAAAGTGGGAATTTCAATCCTGTCTGTCCCTGATGTTTCAAACAATACAAATTTCTGGATTTTGTACAAACTTTTCAGGGCCCTTTTTAAATTTTTATTTGAGCCCTGCTTTACTTATGACTAAGTCTCTTTTATTTTAATTTGAAATTTTCAAAAAAGGCTCTAATGATTTTGTTAACAATAGATAAATGGGAAGTTTTTAACTTGCATATGAAAGTGTATTCACATGTTTTGTGGAAAAAATTTTTATGTTCGTTTATTGAAAACTTATCATAAATAATGTAAGGAATAAGGCTATTGTATCTAAGTGTGGATTTTCACACAATATTCTATTTATAGTGTTTATAGGGCTACATTAAGGAGTGCATTTAGTTATCTAGTACACACCGTCAATTATAATTTAATTATAATGAGACAACACAGCCCAAGAGCCTGGACACTAACTGACCAGAATGTATGACTGTTTTAGGTGGTGGTTATTTTATTCCTATTTAACAACAGGGGCATTCCATATCATATCACCCAGCTATATTTTTAATGACACCCATCACCCCAGATTTTCATGAAACATTGTCACTTGTCACTAGGTCTACCACACATACTTTCTGTTAACATATAAAATGATAGTTTTGAAAAATTGTGCATAAATGTTGTTGCCAAGCCTCTGCACAAGGAGTGAAGTATTTAAGGAAACAATTCATAGCGCTGTATATAATCAACGTTTATCACTGTCAAAATGTTACCATACCAATAAAAGTGTGTGGATTTAATAAAGATATGTTGTATAAACCTTGCTTAGGCCTATCTTTGAGGTCTTAGCAGAAGAAAATAAAATAATAAAACAGTTGCCAGTCAAACACTGCAACAAGGACGTGTCTACGAGGTATTACTTCCGTCCTTGGACTCATGGGATGTATCTGAATAGTCAAGTACACTTGACTTGATGCAGACTTGATAAATTTACACTTTACACGCACTTGAGATCGAAGACTGCAACAGACTTTTCGAACGGCAAACTACCCTTTACACGCCCTTGAGTCTGCAGTGCCGCTTCCTACCATCGATCTTAGAAACTATTTTGAATGCCATCTCAGCAGGGAATGAAAGCAAATACACCGTTTTGATATCCATTCCCACTTCTTTTCAGTAGGCATTTTCAACATAATACAAAAACACAACAAAAGCAGTACCGGTACAGTTAAAATACTTAAATCACATTACCCTAGCAGACAAAAAATTAAACAGTTGTCAGTCAAACTTCGTATCGACGGCATGTCAAGGGTAACTTGCAGTCACCCTTGGTCTCAAGGGCTTGTGAGGGGTGCGTCGGCTCACATCGTGACTATTCGGACGATTATTCACTCGATCACGCGATTGTCAATGCAATTATCGAGTGAACGTCAAGGGTCGACGGCGCGTGAAGTAGACTATTCGGATAGAGTTATGGACGTGTTAGGAGTGCAGCGGCATACTTAGTGACGATTCTGAAGGACCTGCACTCGGTCTCATGATTACCTACCGATGCAAATGGCAAGGCTACATATCAAGGTGACAGCACATAGATAGCGAATCAGGATACAGCCAAAACCCGGCCTCTGCATGAACAAGCCGAATGACTTGTCAATGTTTAGGCTTAGAAAAATCTAATGTAGACCTACGCCTGAATACTTGGTTGATAATAGGATATACATACCTGGACCATAAAATCGTTTTCCTTTTGTAACATCAAAAACTTTTCCATTCACAGCTACCAATACTCTTCCATCCGATCCAGTTCCATCGTATTTCTTCAGTTCTTCAACTGTGAAGTCTTTCCTTAGTTTGGGTAGCTCTGGTTCAGGTTCGACGGGTTCTGGTACCCTTTGTCTGCTTTTTAGGATCTTATACACAAGTATTGTGATAACACCAACTAGTAAAATATTAACAGGACTTTTAATAATGTCCAGAAATAAGTTAGCAAGTATACCACCACTCTCTGACGACTCATTCTCATCCGCCATTTTTGACAATTTAAATATTAAGTTGTCATGCACAAGCAATCGACTTGACTGTATGATGTAACCACCTCATGACTAAGCAAAAGAAGCAACCAGTCCATGAATCTTATAGATAGATAATTAATTCTCTGATAGTTTAATCTTTGGATGGAAGATGGCGCATGACATATTTAAATAGTTTATTTATTTACTCCAAGGAATATTAAAAATTTCCTAAGATGATATTTGATCTAACATAATAATAAATGGCATCTAATTTGTATAGTATTTTCTACTCAAATAATTTTAAAACTAACCTTACCTAACAAAAACGAATTTGGTACATTTTGAGGCGAATAATCTAGTTATAGCCGTGTGCATTAGGCTGGGTTTGTATTCGCAAATAGCGAATAACTAATAGTCAATATTGTATAGAACATGGTGCGCAAGAAGATGAAATACATTTTCAATTATGACGTTTATAAACGATACGTAGTGAATAGTGTGAGATTTATAAAATTGATTTAACTTTAATAAGTTATATGTTATGCCAGTAATATATATAATATAGCTGGAAGGAAATCTGTGGCAGAAATTTTTGAGTTGTCATTTGCACACCATTGTGTAGGAGAGAAGGAATATTTCGGGTATCTCTTTTTCTCTTACACACATACGAGGCAATATGGCATTTTGACATCCATCATTAATCTGTATTAAAATATGAGAAACATCAAGGTATTATTAGTTAAATTAAATAAATGTGTAGTAAAGGTTTGAAGAGCATAACTGGGCTTGACACTCGTAGCTTGTTTAAATAAGTTGATGTAGGCTAATATACGTCATACAAGCCTATAAACTAAATGATCGTTTGAAGTAGTTAGGACCAAAGTTTGTCATTATAATGTAAACCAGTATTTTAGCTACTGTACCTTATTTCATTATAGTTATCAAACTTTAATATAATATGGCTCCTAAAAATAATATACAAGCTAAGAGCCAACTTTAAATATATTGTAATATAGTCATACAGCCTATAACCTGAATAATAGTTTGAACATAAGACTGCCGGTACCTACTACACAAAGTTAATAATTCAAATAAATCCAGTCGTCCACTGGCTGCATTTTCATCCGAACTATGTTCGTCACAAGTCGGACGAATACTTGCGAATGATCCGGTATCATTGAAAGGTATTGAAGGTCGTCCACTGCACCCGAAGTAATTCGTGCGTCTTCGGGTGAAAACATCCGAAGTGAGAACAATCCCATCTCGATGAGATTCTTCACAGTTATTCTGACGAACTGTATTGTGTAGTGTAGAGTTCAAGACGTACTCCAAAATGGATATTGAGAAACTTCTAATTTTGATAAGTGAACGAAAGTCTCTTTGGGATATGAGAGATAAAAACTATTACATGAGAGACGTCCAAAGAAAGTTAGATAAAGAAGTTGCTGAGGAAATGAACGCTGATGGTAATTCACAAACAATTAAGTAATTAAGTATATAGAGGAGGATTGGTATTCATATCGATAACAATTATTTATTTAACCATGGAGTAGCCTTTTACAACAATTTATAGTCACATTACTACTACATCAAATTGAGTTTGAAAATTTTAAATTGATTTATTTTAACTCTATTAAACGATAACTCATACATTTTTTTAAAAATATAAAAAAGGGTATTAAGTATATATCTAAAAAGGGTATGTTGTGACTATTTATTTAAACTTATTTTACACAAAGAAGTATTTAAACTCACCAACCAAATTATTAAAATAATAATTATATTCAAATGAGATGACTAACTAGTAAAATATAAAAATAAAATTGTGTTTTCACTCACAAGTTGTTGTTTTTTATTTTGCTCTTCACGGTTAATAAATATGCAATAGTCACAGTAAAAATTTAACAGCCTATAATTCTACAACAGGGTTTCACCCGGTGAATGAAGTTCAAGATTATTTAAACTTCACTGGCAGATAAACACACCAGGCCAGTAACAGGCACAGACTAATTAGATATCACACACAATATTAACCCTCCTGAGTAGGCAAAACTTTGGTATCAAAACTTATAACTCACTGGTGAATATTCACCCGGAGTAGTATTCCAGGGTTAATATATTGTGTAAAAATAAAAGTTTTTTCAATTTTACAATTCTCGTGAGCAAAAATGCGTTTTGGATTTATCTCTGATAACATATGCAGAACCAGTGCCTCTATTTTCACCTAGTTGTAAAGTAGATGAGATTACTTGCTCTTCACCTTTTTTAAAATCAATTATAATGTTATGCAACAAGCAAATACATTTAACAATTTTATCGGCACAGTCAGGCTTTACTTCAATTACTTTTTGTATTAGTCTGCATTTGCTATTAATAATACCAAACGAACATTCAACAACTTGTCGTGCTCGAGACAGGCGCTCATTGAAAATTGTTTCTGTTGGTCCAAGTGTTGATACTTGGAAAGTTCTCATTAAGTAAGATTTGAGTGGATATGCCTCATCTCCCAAAATAATATAAGGTACTGAAATATTTGTTCCTGGTAGTGAGTTTTGTCTTCCAACACTCAGTGCTCCTGTTTCAGACTTTTTGGAAAGATTAGAATGCAAAAAAAAAATCACTTTCTTTGCCATATGCTCCTACATCAATAGCAATAAACTTGTAATTTGGCCCTGCAACCTCTTGTAAAACGATTGAAAAATAAGGTTTATAATTGCGATACATGCTGCCTGAGTGCTTTTTGTTGTTTATGCGTATGTGTTTTCCGTCTATACATCCAACACAATTTGGGGAGTTCCACTTACTCTACTCAATCAGATTAAGCCGTTAGTAGCCTGTGTGCTGAATGTAACAATAATAAAAAGCTTAGTTGGAGTTAGTGTAAAATGGTCAGGGCTCTAGACCATTTCTTTTACATAATTAAATTAGTTTGCCATTATTTACATGTCAATATGATCATACTGAAGTACTAAATTTATAATACATTATTGTTTTCCATTTGTCTAGACCTAATTTAAGCTCTATGTTAGAATAAAATGTTTTAATCATATTTAAGTGTGGGGTTTAATATTAATTATAAGTTGTCTAAATCTTAACCAAAGTTGTAAGCAATATATGTTTTAAATCTCAATTCATTAACTTCATTTTTCGGCCTTTAACTTTTAAATCTAGTATTTTTCATTTTTGTAAAGTCTTTGGGGAAATCTTAGCTTCATCTAAATTTATTACTTTTACTTTTCACTTGCTTTTTAATCTTATCTGTACCCGGAAGCTGTGAGGTGCACCTGTGGCTTGCACGTGTGGCCTCACAGTGGAAAGGGAAGTTTTGGTGCGAACAGCTAGCCAATCAGCACCTCCGATTAAGCGTCTGTGTTTGACCCTATGTGGAAGGGAAGCGTCAGACGCAAGGTACTTCCCGGTCAGAACGCGAGTTGAGAGGACGTGTATTGAAAAGTTATTTTCATGTGGATAAAAGCGTGCGTAGAGATGGGTGGGAGGAAATCTAGACCATGTGGCTAAATGCCCACTTCACTAACTATTTAATCATCTTCATATTCAGTGTATTTTGGTTCTTCTTTACATTAAGTAACCCGGTGAAAAATGTCTAAAATGTTTATATATAATAAAACTTAAACTTCTACTCTATCAATTTCTACTTATTTGATCGGCGATGTCCTCTACCCCCACCATTAAATTATTAACCCCGAGATGCTCTACCAAACACACTGACTGCCTTGGACCTGTATATAAACGAGCTGAGAAGGTGAGGAAGAGAGGCGACTAGCTACATTAGTTTATAATAAGATAATAATAATAGTTAATTAATTATTTTTAAATGGAAACAGGTTTTACCAAGTTTTATTTAATTCAGATTTGTTTTTTATATTTCAGAATACAATGCTCTTGTTAGCACAGTGTTCTAAAAAAGTTAACAGTGTTTGTAAAGTGAAGTAGGCGTATAGTTTGTAAATTCAATTTTATTGAAATAAAATTTGGCAATTTTTCGCTAACTTAAGCCACCTTTTTCTGACTAAATTTTTTTTTTAAAGATAGTTCCAATTTTTTTTAACAGCCTGTCAGCCATAACAACGTGTGGTTATTTTAATTCTTCCATCCTTATACCATGTGTTTAAATTATTATCTTAAGAAGCGACCATCAAATTTATGTCACTGAAAAAAAGGCCTATATTTTTTTAAATATAGAGAAGAAAATATAGTTTTATATATCGTTCTACAGTAATAGATAAACTAAATAAAAATGTCTCAATTTTTTGAAATATTGATTTCCTAAGGTAGCTAAGAAAAATTATACTTTGTCAGGATTTGAGCCCTTGTTCTTTGGATGAAATTCCAATAAAATACCGAGACCTAGGTTGCGGCTCTAAACTCAGCACCACTCCTTGGAGAGTATATCGGTGATTGCTTGTCTTTTTTTTAATAGTAAGCAGCGAAGGTAAATGGATTAGTGGTGGTGGCAGCCTGGAATAACTGTGGAATGCAGGGACACTCTGAAAAGAGAGGGGGGGAAGGAAAGTAAGAAGAGTTGAAAGGGGCTGGTATAGTGACTACTGTCTACAGTAGCCCCATGGCTTCTTTGGTGCTGACTGACAGCTGACAGGTTTGAAAAGTTACCAGACCAAATTATGTTTCCTTACGACGAACCATATGATCTGCAAAAACATGTGTGTAGCAATTGTCACTTATGATAATCAAAATTTAGGTATATATAAGAAATATATATGACTGTGTTTTTATTTAATGTTGACCTTGATACGTTGATGTTAGGCCTAGTATTAATTATTAATTTTTTTCTACAGTATTAAAATTTTTTAATTTTTTTGCATATAATCCCATATTAGTTTTATTAATAAATAACTTTTAGTAATAAATGTTTTTATTTTATAAATAATTACTTGTTAATAGTATTATTAATGACATTATAAATGTGAAAAATCTGAATGTGTAGTATTACAGAGAGAAAACCACTGGCATAAACCTTTTTAACACTATTACAACAACTAAGTCATATTCATTATGAAATGCCTTGTACCTTTTAAGTGTTTTCAACGCGGTCGCAAGTACTTCTTCTACATCATTATAGTCGTCATCGTACTCTTCATTGTCCTCAGCCAGATTAATGAGGATAGGTGGGTGGGTCTCACTTACATCCATTTTGCTTGTGCTCGCATTTACAATATATTATATTGTTTTAATATATAGGCCCATTTATGATGACTTTAAATAATTTAACAAACAAAAATCAATATCCTTGAAGATATGTTTAGGCCTATAAAATAAATTATGATGACAAATCAAAAGCTATCCTAACTAACAAAAATCTATTTTAGATTCACTTCTCTTAAACAGTTATAGCAAAGTCTCTAATAAAACTACAATAACTTATTACTTGAAGTAGCCTAGTATTTATTTAATCACCACTGAAGAAAGAATCACTAGTATTTTTTATTACACTTCGCAAATTCTTTTGGAATATTATAAAAAATCCTAAGACTCAAGATTAAGCCTAGAGGCAACACAACACAATCTTGGGGTTAAAAGATATATTTTATAGTCTTGATACACAAACTTAAATTTTCGAATAATGTATATTGATCATTGCGAAACACTCGCTATTTTTTATCACACACTTTAATATTATATTAGATAAATAATTATTCAAATATCATTTAAAAAACTGTTTATTTTTCAAGGATAACACGCTAACACACCAAACTAATATTCACAAAAGAACACACGGATTACTAAGTAGCCGAATTAATATTTTTAAAAAAAGACACTGTGTTATTAAATTTTGTAATAAAATTATTGAAGATAGCATAGACAAGCCTAAATACTCAACTATAAAATATTTTTGTTTGCTTTATTTTATTTTATATGATAATCCACTGTTATAATGTATACTTAAAATTGTTAGATTTTGGTAATAAGAATAACAGTTTGGTTGTTTATATAGTTTTGAAGTTTGCTTTTTCTGTTTAATTCAAATTAATTATTAAAGGCAAGAGCTCGTTAAAACTGGCCTTCGATTCTATAAACAAATATGGTCACTGAATAGAAGCTATGCTGCCAGTTGGTGACGTAGGTGACCTTGTTGCCGGTTGGACGGCGAATAGTGTTAACACTCGTGTTTACCAAATTTAAACTTTATATTATTTCACAAACACTTTGTATGTTTTTTCCTCTTTATTATCACAAACAATTCATTTATGTTAAAGATATGCAAGGCCAATTATTAAAATATTAATAACTTAATATTATACCATTAAATGTAAAATTTCACGTTCTATTTAAACTGTAATTGCCACAAGAGTTAAAAGAAAAACTAGAATGAATTTACTAGACTTATTTTTCTTAAATTTGATTGTGGAAAATAAAATTATACTGTAATCTTTGGCGAAGTATTGTTAAAAGTTAGTGATAAAATTTTAAGTGATAATAATAGTAATACTTAGCAAATAATAATTATTTCCAAATATGTTGACAAAACTTACTTGCAGACAATGTTGGCATTACTGATAACATCTGATTGCTTCTGCTAGCTGTCATATAAAACCAAAGAAGCGATGGAGCTACTGTACCATAACTACAGTGGTGATAGTACTAGGGATGGGAAAAACTGCTCCTTTAGTGGAGCAGGAACAATCTGCTACTGCTCCACCACTGGACCTGTTCCTTTTTGTCACAGTCACTATATTCGTACCTACTTCCCAGCCTAGTTTTTTTTAGCACTGCATCCATTCACGGTAGGAATTACTCTCTGAAAGGTCTTTTTTCCTACCAATATCCTCCTATATAATAGATTTCTGGTAAGGAAAAAGGCCTTTCAGATAACAATTCCTACGCTGAACAGACTTCACTGCCCGTTCGGGTTGTACGCATTTATGCTAATTACGCCAGTGTGTTAGGGATGAAGATGGTTGATTCTGGAGGAAGTGCACCCACATTTATTTAGAATGAGAGTTGAAAACGTTTAGGGAAATTCACCCTTAGTGCACCCAACCGGAATCGAACTTTAATCCCCGTCATTGGCAGTCCAGTCTAGATCGAGAGTAAAGCCAGAGACCAGAGGTTGGCAAACTTTTTGATATTGTGGGCCATTTGGTTTTAAAAAAATTGTTTGGCTAATTTGAAAAAGTAAAACAAAAAAGTTCAATTTTACATATTCCATGTACTAATTAGTTATTAAGTCCATGTTTTGAACAAATTGTTTGTTTGCTAAATATTTTTTGGGCCAGATAAAATCAGTCAGTAGACCCTCTATTGCTGACCCTTGACTTAAATCATTTTATTTCCAAGCGGGTCCCTTCTGTGCTAAAAATTAACGTAACAATTTATTGTGAGAATACATCACATACTGTGCTTGTATTGTGGAAATGTTTTGTACTACTAAAGCTTTCCCCTTCAAAATTCATTTATGACTCCCCAAACCAACTCTAAACTAATAGTAATATAGTAGTATATAATATATAAGTAAGGTTGCGTCGGACTTGATCTCATCGCTGTGACAAGAACACAAAGTATCCACTTCCTTTCTACTGTACGACTGCTCCAAAATATCTCCGGAGCTTAAAGGAACAAGGTTGCTACGGACCTGTTACAGCGCTGTCTGTGACAAAGACGAGGAGCAAGGTTACTTTGTACCATTGATCACTATAATATAACTGGATGGACATACACATAATCATTGGCAAGGACAAAAGCGTGACGCTCAAGCTTATCGTCTGCTATACTGTGGGGGGACATATTTAACGGTTTCTTTCAATGTTCTTATGCGAGGACATGTCTTATGAATAAAAGTGTTATTGTTTGAAAATAGTGAAGTATTAAATAATACTTTCCTGAAGAAAAATTTACATTAAAGGATATACAATTTAATTTTACAGGTAATATTTTACAAATACGAGTAAAATCTTTAAACATATTTAAATATTATGTAGTTATCATCAATGTTGTTTACAGTCTGCCAAGACTACACTTATATTTAAAGTTGGTTACTAGTTCTAATATTGGTTTCAGAAACCATATATAATGAAACTTCGATAAATATAATGAACTAGCGGACCCGACAGGCGTTGTCCTGCCCGAACTTTGGATTTTCGTTTGGGTGGCATAATTAATTTCGATAATAAAACAAATACTATGTGATCATCACAATTACAAATTCACAATGAACTCCAAT
>CABFWO010000029.1:23406-65041 GCA_902155825.1 Timema genevievae
TATATATATATATATATATATATATTCGTTTAACTTGAAAAATACTGGTTTTATAAAAATATGTTTCAAATAAAAGATTTTTATTACAAATATACCAACATATTTGCGATGATAAGTAGGCCTAATTTCAAATCTCATAGAGTTTCAGAGATGTGATAAAAAATGAGAATTTACGCATAAGACCGGAACCCTTAAAGTCATTTTGCCGAAAAAAGAGAGTGGCCATTTTGTTTATAATATTGATCAATTCTTAGAAAATCGGGTTTTTATCTTTTTACCCTTCAGTAAACTACCCTTAGTTTTAGGGTTAGATATCCAATTCCAAAAATCCCTCGGGGCAACCCTATGAAAAACCTAGATACCAAGTTTAGCTAGATCGGTAAAATAGCTTAGGCTTTAGTCTGAGGTACAAACAGACAGACAGATGGACGGATATTCAAAAACTACTTTTCGGATTCGAGGAGTCAGGGAACGTCGAAATTCATCAAAATCTTGAGTTAGATTTTTTTTTACAATCGTAATACTTTCTCTACCTGTAAGATAGCGAGAAAGTAAAAAGAGTGTATTTATTAATATATTTTGTTCTTTCAATGCGTTAACTTTTATCGTAATTCTTAGGGAAGTACTTTTAGAATAATTTTGTAGCACTTTTTATTGATGATATAGTATTACTGAGCAAATAATAATTATTTCCGAACAGGATGACAGTCACTTTCAGCCAATGTTTACAATAAATAATTTCCTGCCAGCTGTCATCACCTCTGCTAACGTATATAGGGTTTAGTATGGTATTGTCTTTTGTTCTAGGTTTTAAAATAGGATAGAAACAAAGCAACATTTTATCAGACCCACTTATACACACACTAACACACATACTTTCAAGGTCAGGTCAATATTTATATCCTACAAATTAGAGGTTATCTCATCACAGACCGAAAATATAATATATATATATATATATATATATATATATATATAAAAAGCGGCATCCATGTTTGATAAACAAAGTGTCATCTGTAAAGAGAACATATTTTAACAAAACAGTGTATTAAGAGGGGACATTACATTGAACTTTACGCTGAAAATGTAATTTTTTTAATGTTCCAATTATTAGTTTTCGTTGTCTATAAAGTAATTATAAAATTATTTAACTTATATTGAATGTTTTTTGCTGTATCCTATCGACACGCTTCAACAGACGGGTCTCAATTTTACATTTTTAAAATTTAAAAATCGATTTTTAATCCAACCACGTATGTTAGTATAATATTATATTATTTATAATATGATGCTGAAATAAATGCCTAATTATTTAAATTTTAAAACAAGAGGATAATACCGAGACCAAATTTCTCGTGCTAAACTCTATAATAGGAATTGTATTTAATCAGAAACATTTTGTTTGAATTTTATAGCCTTTTAAATTATTATAGGTACTACTATTACAAGCAATTATTATGTGTAGTAAATATCCCTTCTTTAAAATAAATAGCCAACGATATCGAAAATAATGTACTGGTTGTAAAATGGTCCACTAAACCTGAAATTACTAAGCTAAGCAACTATCTTACAAACATATTTTGAGATATTATCCAGCAGCTTAAAACACAGGTTGAATGTTGTACAAGCTTTGTATTACTGATACTTAGATCTGTCAACACAAATTACTAAAGACTTGGATCTGTCAACACAAATTACTAAAGACTGACCCGCCTCGGTGGCGTAGTTGGCTAACACGCTAGTCGTGTTGAGCTCGACTGCCGAGGACGGGGAGATCGAGGTTCGAATCTCGGTTGGGTGAACTGGGGGTGGTTTTTCCTAAATGGTTTTCCACTCTTCCTACACGCAAATGCGGATTCACTTCCTCTAAATTTAACCTTCCCAATTCCTAATCCATTAGCGTAATTATTTATTTGCAAAGAATGAAATAGTATCTAAAGAGGCAAAAATGATGGTATATAAAAGTGTGTTAACGCCAACATTGTTTTATACATTGTTTTATAGATATGAAGCTTGGGTTTGTTAGGTAAAACACAAGAGCAAGGTGAATGCTGTTGGAAGGAGATAACTAAGAAATGTATGTGGAAAAACTCGTATGCACAGATTCAGTAATGATTGGGTAATGAAGGAGTGCGGTTTGAAATCCAAAACTGCAATGTGAAAGAATCGTCTTACGTTGGTTTGGGAATGTTGAGATGAGTGTGGAGTGATGAAGCGAATACACGATGGAAGAGTTAGGTCATATAAGACGGGGCTAAATTTATGAAAAATAGAAACATTAAGAGTTTTAAGAATAAAAGAAAAGGTTTGATTCGGTGTATGGATGTTGTTGAATTGAAGGGCTTATGCAAGGATGGTGAAGTTTGGAGAAAGTTAGTGAGGATGGATTAAGCACAGTTATTTTTGAGCTGCATGCGTAGTTTCTTGTCTACGGGACAGACGTAATTTAAGTATGTACGTATGTATATATTGTTAAAAAAATTAAATACTCACCAAGTATTGTCAGATTTGTGAAACCACATTCAAGTTTCTTTTAACAATCATGACATTTTGATAGTTGGTTAAATTTACACGCTTTTTCATGATGAGTCCGTTATAAGTTAAATCGTTAATTGAAACTATCCCGACTTATTACTGATATAACCTTGAATGGAGAAGTTCTTTGAGGTCCTAAATGGCTTTGTGACCAGCGTCTTGACTTGTTCATGATGAACTATCGTCAGTTAAATTACTAGAATACTATATACTAGTGGTTATTGACATTCCTAAATGTATCAGTTGTTAGTGATAATCCTAAACTCCTAAATAGATAAGTAGTTAGTGAGATTCCTAAATGTATCAGTGATTAGTGATAATCCTAGACTCCTAAATGTATCAGTGATTTGTGATATTCCTATACTCCTAAATGTATCAGTGATTTGTGATATTCCTAGACTCTTAAATGTATCAGTGATTTGTGATATTCCTAGACTCTTAAATGTATCAGTGATTTGTGATATTCCTAGACTCCTAAATGTATAAGTGATTTGTGATATTCCTAGACTCCTAAATGTATCAGTGATGTGTGATATTCCTAGATTTCTAAATGTATCAGTGGTTAGTGAAAATTCTAGACTCCTAAATGTATCAGTGGTTATTGATAATCCTAAACTCCTAAATGTATCAGTGGTTAGTGATAATCCTCGACTCCTAAATGTATCAGTGGTTAGTGATAATCCTAGACTCCTAAATATATTTGTGGTCGATGAAATTCTCACAATTCCTGGTTGTGAGCATCCACCCTGCGTGTGTGTGCGATTTAAGAAAAATACTAAGTTTTGGTCATAGCCGAGAGAGTACAGCTCCTGAGACAACTGACCAACCATTCCTGGGAGACTCATTCAGGTTTGAGTTCCAGAGGGACCGTATTTTAGTCTTAGATGTGTTGCAATAAACACTTGCGAACTACTATCTATTCAGTCCACTAGATGTGCTTTCCTTATTATTAAGTTTTATGTTGATGTCGAAGGTGTTGCCATGATCCCTCTTAAGTGTGTTTTCCCAGCTAAACAATGAACTATTGTTTGGTACTGGAATGAATAATTTGATTAAAAGGCAGGAAGTCCTAATTAAGAACATAATAGTTCCAGACGCTTCCTCACCCGGATCTCGAGCCAAATATCACATAAGACAAGAGTTTCTCGAACTGTGAGACATGAGGGGGTTGTTGGGGTCAGGTGAGGCACAGCATTGCTATATATAGGGCTTAATTATGGTAATTATCGAATTAAAACTATAGAATACAATAGTATTAAGCAGGGTCGTGGAGTCTTGAGTCGGAAGCAGTTTTGGGTGGAGCTGGAGATTAAGTCAAGAGTAGAAAAATAGAAGTGTTTGAGAATAGAAAAATAAAAGAGTCAGACAGTAGAAAAATATGAGGAGTCACAGTGTCACAGTAAAAAAAATAGAGTTGGAGAGTATAAAAATAGAGTAGTCAGAGTCAGACAGTATAAAAATAGAGTAGTCGGAGTCAGGCAGTATAAAAATAGAGTAGTCTGAGTCAGACAGTATAAAAATAGAGTAGTCTGAGTCAGACAGTATAAAAATAGAGTAGTCAGAGTCAGACAGCAGAAAAATAGAGGAGTCTGAGTCAGACAGCAGAAAAATAGAGTAGTCGGAGTCAGGCAGTATAAAAATAGAGGAGTCGGAGTCAGACAGTAGAAAAATAGAGTAGTCGGAGTCAGACAGCAGAAAAATAGAGTAGTCGGAGTCAGACAGCAGAAAAATAGAGTAGTCGGAGTCAGACAGCAGAAAAATAGAGGAGTCGGAGTCAGACAGTAGAAAAATAGAGTAGTCGGAGTCAGACAGCAGAAAAATAGAGGAGTCGGAGTCAGACAGTAAAAAAATAGAGGTGTAGAAGCTGGAGTCGAAGGCTTGTTGCACCGACTCCACAGCTCCAGCAGAAGATTGTCGACCCATTCAATAGTTTACCAATCATTCTAATGAAAAGTATTCAAATTCGCTCGCGTTGCTGCTGATTGGTAGTCAGCCTAAATGTTTTGAACATTTTACCTGCTACAGGGCTATTTATAACAAATACGCGTTTCTTTAAAGTCTACTATTGAGAAGTAGTAGTAGTAGTAGTAGTAGTAGAAGTAGTAGTAGTAACCTTGTTCTTCCTTTCTTATTGATGGTTGTCTTTATTGATCCGAATGTTTTCATTGTTATTCTAAAGTGATTTATTAATTAATTTTAAAGTTATTATTAGGAAGCAGGTATAAATTAGTTCATCTGAAATTTACATGGTAGGCCTATTTTTGTTTCCAAATTTAATGATAAAATTACATTAATATGCGAAAGTTTTCTTAAATATAGAGTACGCGTCTACGTTCTAAAATTATGTTTAATACTCCACCAGCTTTTTTTTTAAAAAACATTTGGACCATAGAGGCATCACAGCACATTATTTCCCAAACTTTTTTGACCGTGACCCGAAATACAATATTTTCCCGTTTTGACCCGGAAGTTGGATGACATTACGTCCTTTTTCTGTGAATTTAATCGCAATAGTAACTCGTATGTAAGATCAATTTTGAATGAAATGTACCCGCATTTGCGTGGAGAGCTATTTTGGAAAAACCACCGACCAGGTTTCGAACCCCTATCTCCCTGCCACCGCAAGTCTAGTCTAACACGAATATGACAATTAAGAGACCATTCGGCCACCGAATAATAAAATCCTGTTTCAATCTGAGAGGATTCTTTTGTGTTTTAATTTTGTATAAATAAATGTTATCAACTAAAATGAATCATTTTAAGTAAATTTTTTATCTTACCAATAAAAAATCACACAGTATTTTAAAATGTGACCTAAGTGCAGAGTTTGGTAAGTGACAAAAACAGAGTTTTTCAGTGACAGCCGCGATGCTGTTTTACTTTTTAGGTAGGCTATTTGAGTTCGAGGGCCAGTTTCACAGGGCTAGAGTATCATAGACTTAGTACACCTCAAGTGTGGCTCGATTCAATACAAGACGACTACCTAGACAAGAATGGAATGGGACAGTTTCATATTCAGACTTAGTACACCTCAAGTGTGGCTCGATTCAATACAAGACGACTACCTAGACAAGAATGGAATGGGACAGTTTCATAGTCAGACTTGGTACACCTCAAGTGTGGCTCGATTCAATACAAGACGACTACCTAGACAAGAATGGAATGGGACAATTACATAGTCAGACTTAGTACACCTCAAGTGTGGCTCGATTCAATACAAGACGACTACCTAGACAAGAATGGAATGGGACAGTTTCATAGTCAGACTTAGTACACCTCGAGTTTAGGTAGTCGTCTTCTTGTATTTAGTATAGCGTAGCACTTGAGGTGTACTAATTCTGACTATGAAACTGTCCCTTACTATTGCACGTTACAAGACCTGAAAATACTCATTCACAGAGGTAGGCTATATTTTCAGAAGAGAGGAAAAAAATCTTTTTCATTTTCCCGAATGAGAATGGACTTGTGCTGGGTTCAAAATTCAGAGTATGGTTTCAAAACTTTAGCTATTGTCAGTATCGCAGTAATTCTTCATAATACATCAGTTTGAACAGTTTGTAATAGTAATATTTTTTTATAATTTTTGATAATTTTTTTTTCCCCCCGAGACCTTGCGTGACCTTCAATAACTTCCTTGGAACCCTCATTTGGGAGCCACTGCGATTACACCAACGTTATAATATTATAGTGGTAAGTGGTCATATACTATAATTAGATTGGAATATATCATTCATACAGCAGGAAATATTACTTTAAGTATCTTGTTTTATATTAGAATTATAAATGTGTTGAACATCTCAATCATGAGAAAGTGAAATTGATATGGTTTTGAATAGTCAGCCTTGTTAAGTGTTTGAGATTATGACGCACCAAAGGTTGACAATCTTTCAGCAACTTAGGAAGAATAGATGTGGTAGTCCATTTGATTCTAATACAACGTAAAAACTGTTATGACTATCGAATGACCGTTCGATGGTTTTGAAACGATAGTTTCCTTCATTCAATAGTCCACATAGTGAAGTGCTTGCTGGTCAGTATTAAAAATTAATGTTTTACTTGAACAAATAGGCCTATTTTCTTATTCACTCTATGGCATTGGGGACAAGAAAGATCAATGCCGTGCTTACTAAAGTACTTGATCTATCCCTATCTTGAGCTAGTTCTATCCAGTCCACCTCATTACACCCTACCTCTTTCACGTCCATTCTAATGTTATCCTCCCATCTATGAATAGGTCTTCCCATTGGGTATACCAGTCAAGACCCTGAACAAGGTTCTAGATTCTACCATTCACGCTGCATGTCCTGCCCACCATAATTTACGAGAAATAATTATCCTAGCAATGTCTTGTGATGAGTACAGAGTATGTAACTTCTAAGTACTTAACCTCCTGCGATCCCCAGTAACCTCATCCCATTTCGGACCAAATATCTTCCTGAGCACCTTGTTTTCTAACATCCTATTTTTTTTCGTCAAGTAAAGTAAGATACCACGTTTCACACCCAGAAAAAACAACCGATAAAATTATTTTGTATATTCTATGTGTTATAATCCTTGAAAGCAGGCGAACTGTAAACAACTTATTGAGTGACCGAGTAAGAGCATTAATTTACAGTATGTATTCTTCCTAATTTCTACTCTAATATCGTTATTGCTAGTGAAAATTGTTTTTGAATATTTTAACTAATTAACCATGTCAAATGATATGTTGTTCGCAGCAATCTATAAAATTATCGTCCTCAAATGAAGCAATAAAAATGACTGCTGCTTGCACCAACATGTGTGTGAAAGTGTTGTCTAAAAAAAATTTGTATACTCTTTGCCCTTCAACCTTATAACTTTATTTTGTGAATTGTTATTTTATTAGTAGTGATTTTTTATCAAAAGTGACAGCCGCATCTCACTTGACTTACAGGAATACAGGAAAGTATTGTTATTATTAGAACCGCGTATTACTACCCGTTTGGGTTATACGCACTTACGCTAATGTGTAATGGTAGTGTGATTGTGAGATGAAATGGAGGACCTACAGTTTAACGTGGGATCCGAACCACGGTGGAGGCCTGGCATTCCACAAACTCACAAGTTGTGATTAATACACGTCTGGTCAGAGGTGAAGGAAGGGTTTGACAATCAGATAAATCTGTGCCGGGACCAAGGATTGAACCCCGGATCCCCAGTACAGAAGTTTTGACACCTTACCACTAGACCACCAGGTCACCACGTGAAATTAGTTCTATCAACATTTTATATGTCATATATGTCCATTCTTAATAAAATTGGGGTCCTTAAAGCACTGATATAGGTCTAGTAGACTCTCATAACAAAAACAAACTGGTTCTGTCTCGCTCTGGTGTGCTCAAGTGCATTGCACGCCTAGGTAAAGTCTGTTCACCGTAGGAATTGTTTTCTGAAAGGCCTTTTTCCATACCAGAAATCTTTATATAGTAGGATTTTGGTAGGAAAAAAGACCTTTCAGAGAGTAATTCCTACCGTGAATGGAGTATACTTTCAAGTCAGTTAGTGAGCCGCGGACTGACAGAGGGAGAGGCCGCTTCGCGCGCTTATCAAGGTATGTATCGTTGTTTGAATTTTTTTATGTAGGTTTGACAAACCTATATCAGTGGATACAAGAGATTTTTGACACAATTGTATTTTGTTTTTAGAATGGATTCTGAACAATCGTGTTCTTCCCGCTTACTGCGACCACGTGCAAATAAGATTGACGGACACTGCAATTGCTTCGACATTAGAAGGGTGGCTTCAAAACGAAGAAGATGGTGATTTTAGTGGCGAATCAGATAATGACGGAACATTTCGTAATAGAGACCGCACAGTCAGATTCTGATTAGGAATGCAATTTGTCTGATACTGAACTGGAAACTGTTCCAGAACAATCCGAAGACCTGGAGCATGATGCTGTTACACTTGCTTCTGATGTGAGACATTCGAGATCGGGCTACTACTAAGGTAAAAATAAATTCAAGTGGAGTAAACAAGAACCAACCGGTAATGTGCGTACGCAAGCTCATAACATAATCAGGCCTGGAAGAGTGATGGAGCCTGTGAGTGACAAGCCGCCAGTGAGCTTGTTCAAGTTATTGTTTGATGATAAAATAATATATATAGCTTTGCAATGGACCAACCTCAAGCTAATAGAAATCAAAGTAACTTTTACAGATCAGTCCAGATCAGAGCTAAAAGAAATTACCTAAGTGGAGTTGGCTCTTGTATTTATGGTTTTACTAAAGACCTAACGCTGGTCTCACGGATGACTAAAAAAAATAAGGCTGTCATTTTAGTGTATTCTATGCACCACAGCAATGGCATAGATGTAACGAATGGTTTACCGGAAATAAATTCATTTTACAATGCAACTAAAGGAGGTGTTGATGCTCTCGATGAAAAGTGTTCAAAGATGACTTGCAAAAGGAGATCACGTCGATGGCCTTGTAACATATTTTATCGAATGTTGGATATAGCTTCAGCTAACGCATACGTGCTTTCAGTACTGTCATCCAAACGCTCGGAATTTATAAAGGATATGGCAAAAGGATTGGTTTATGAGCACTTGGAAAATAGATTTCGAAATCCTCATGTCCCATATCAAATCAAGAGCACAATTTCGCAAATCTTGGAACAAGCCTCGACCGGCTCAAAATGTAAACTTGGAATCTGAAAAACTGCTTGAAAGAAAGTACTGCAGCATGTGCGATTAAAAAAAAAAGAAAAGAAAAAAGGGGAAGACACAATATTTATGTGTTTCTTCCAAACATCCCATCTATTTGCAATGCTCCAAGCCAATATGCGTAAATTGCATAAACCAAAAATTAGGCAATTAATAAGTGTCATCATTTTTTTAATATGATCTCAAGAAATTTTAAATGAGACTAAATTAGATAGATATGTTATAGAAGATTAAAGTTTTGTTGATTTTAGAGACTTTTGGTAGCTTTTTATAGGTTTAAGAAATAATAAAGTGCCTTTGACAGATAGTGTTGCAAAATGTTACTTAAAATATTACTCAGAATGTTATTTGTTTTGTAATTTGATGTTTTCATATCCTTTTGTATTCAGTTTAAAACAATAATAATAATACATTGTGAAAAAAGTAACTTTTTGTATATATTTTTTATTCTATTTCATCTATAGGAGTCGAAACCTATATCAGTAGTAATGATCCTAAACCATATGTCAGTGCTTAAGGGTTAGTATTGTAATACAAGATCATATCATACTTGGTATCTAGATAAGGTACTTTATCCAGGAAAATAGATCACCCATGTCCCTGATTTGTAAAATAAATGAATATCAGTTGAGATTTATATAAGTTGAGTAAATGTTTGGTGATAAAGTTAATGGTTTAAAGGTTTTAATTTGAAAATGTGGTAGCACTGTACATTATCATAACCATCAACGAATATTTTTAATTCATTCTGTTCGTAGACTAGTTTATACCTCATACTTTATTTATATAAATTGCTTTAATTCAAAGGCCTTTATTTATTACATAAGGGTGGACTATCCTATATATTATTTCTGTTGTCAACATCCCTTTTTCTCAACTAATACAAAGCCTACAGCGATGAATAATGTATAAGTGGATATGATTTTTTTTACCGACTTCTGACGTAGCATACTCAGTTTACGTTTAAACACATTGTTTGTTTAAAATTCAAGTTAAAAAAATTTTACAATATTTTTTTGTATCAATTAGCGAAAGTAAACTCTTTGCGATTTTGTGTATACACTTCACTGAGTATTTAATTTCAACAACCCAACAAAACACTAAATCTTTTTTTGGGGGGGGCTAGGGGAGGGAGGTTGACTGTGTGAAAGTTTCGCATGGGTTTACTGGTAAGTCTTATTTGGCTACCATAAATAGTTTTATAATGGCTGTCTCTGAAAATGTAAAAAAAAAAAGGTCACTTTACACAAGTCAAGCTATCTATTTTATCCTAAAGAACGCTTCTCGACCTGCAGCTGTTAGTTCCGGGTAGGAACATACTAAGTGACAACCCTGGCTTCGGCAGGACTGTGCGACGTTGCCACATATTGCCTCTCCACACCATGAACCTTTTATTGAGAATATAAATACAAAAACTTATTCAAGAGGAACCAAAACTGACAAATCTTCACTGTAGGTATTAAACTTAGCTTGTGGCTGTAAAACCTGACACTATTTGTCAAATGGCAAAAATCTACATAAGTAGTTCCTATAATTACGTTTTAACTGTGGAGTTTCAGACGCCAAACTTAATTAGTTTGATTATAAAAACAACCTTTGTCGGTGGGCGTGAGGACTAAACGTCAGTCTCGTGTTTATTGATTTGCCAGTCTAGTCTGATTTACTGGTGAGGGAAATGGACATCATTGATCGAATACCCGAATGAGTTTACTGAAAAAGTTTTTTTTAAATTCCCTAAATCGTTTTCCACTCACCTTACACGCAAATTCAGGTAAGCCTTCATTTTCCCTGAAAGGTACCGTGGATTATACAATATAGTCTCGTAAAACTTTCCTCAGGATGAAACCAGGCATCGTAGGTTTGCTACCTTACAGGGTAAAACAAAGGGTATCTTTCCTAAAAAAATTCAACCTTTTTATGGTTTACAGATAACACCATTACAAACACTTTTGCATAATAATTTTCCCTTATTTTACATTATATTGCAAACTAAGCCTATGAATAGTGAAAATGACACGTTTGCGTTTTAACGGTCCGCTATGCCATTTTTAGTCTCGACATAAGTAAAATTGAGAGAGCTAGGTATAACTAGAACAGTCTTCTAACAAGAAACTCATTGACCAATCAGGGTGTTTCGCTCCCAGAAACAAGAGAACGTTTTAACTCAGTCCAATTTTAATAGGAAGGGCCTCATTTGATAGCTAAAAAAAGTTACTAGATTTATTTAAACGTATTCATACGCCAGGGCATGTGAGCTGCAAATATATTTATTATGTATAGGCCTACCTATCAACTTACACTAAATAATATAGTCAAATGTTAACAATGTGGATAGCCAAAAAAACTGTGTTTGTATCGTCTAAGAGATTCTTCCTATTGAAATTGGACTGTATCTAGGCTACTAAAGAAATGTCGGATCTACTCACTTGGACCTGTCCGAGAAAAACTCGTTTTTACTCTTCTTCTTGCCGGCGGCGCCGCTGTGCGCCGGTGAAACACTAGCAGCACTCGCCTCGCTCGTCACAGGAGGCGACGCTGACCCATTGGACGAAGACAAGGACCCAGCTCTGCCTCTGGCGGCGTCCCCCGCGACGCCTATCAGCTGCGCCTCCGTCTTGTTGTTATTGTTATTGTTGTGGTGGCCCGGGTGCGCCGACACGGCCAACACTGGCCTAGTGTTCTGTCGGTTGCGCCGTTTCTTCTTCTTCCCCGCATCAACTGGGGCCGCACCGCCCGGCTGGTTGTTGTTATCGTCACCGGGGGCGGCGCCAACGCCCTGCGCCAGCGAGGGTGGTGGCGTCCAGTCAAGATCCTTCTTCAGATGCCCGCGACCACAGAGGCAACCGCAAGCTTTGAAAGCGAGGTCGTAACCCTTCTTCGTCCAGAGGTTCTGGTGGCGCTGACGCTCCGACCAGGACCGGGCGCGCCCGCATGTCTTGAGGTAGGTCAGCACTGTCTGCTCCCACTGCTCAAAACACTCCCGGTGCATGTACTGCCCCACTGTACAGTGATCGTTGTTACAGAGGATCTTGACGACGTCGTGGAGGTCAGACAGGTCGATCTGAGGGACTGAGACACTCTCCCGTCGGGACGCAGCAGCGGACCATATTCCCGTTGTGGTGGTGGTGGTGGCGGTTGCGGTTGTGAGGCTGTTGCTGCTGGTGGTTGTCTACGGCGACGCCGGCGTCGTTGTTGTTGTCCACGTGGTAGCCTTGAACTTGAACCTCATGACCGTGACCATGGCCGTGGTGGCCGCGTCGCGGCGCCATCACCTTTCTCTCTCTCTCTCTTTTTGCGTAAGAGGGAGGTCACGTGACAGAAGGGCGGCGCGGGATTGAGCGTGCGAATGACCTAGTTGTGATGCGCGCACGCCGCGATTCCAAGGTTAGCACTGAACAAACCACACACACACACCGGTCTTAGCAGTGTAATGTTATGGATGTTTATTGGTTGATATATTACCAGTCAAATGTCATACAACTTCGACACGGAACACCATCTTTCTCTTGAATTACGTTCTAGTGAAAAATATATCTTCGTAAAATAAGTCTCAAAATCGCGGTATCTGACAAAGTTTTGTTGTGATCTATTTTTGTACGAAATTGAGTGTTTGTTGTCCTAAATAAACTGTCCACTAAGTCCAACCTCCAATGGAAATTTTAATAATAAAATAGTAGCTTACCAAAAAAAGTTGAAACACGTAATCGACGTAATTCGCTCTATGATATAAGTCAATAGAAAAATATAAAGAGTTCAATATCAAAGAAAAATGTCAAAACTGTTTCTCAAAATATAATTCAGTCGACGATTAAATACAAATTAGCTAATACAACTAAAAAAACCCCGCAATGAGTCAATTTGTTTGCACACAAACTAGAAAAACAAAGTAGGTACAGTTTAACATAAAAACTTTGTTAATGTAGTGTTTTCAAGTTACGAAATCACACATACACACACATACGTTACAAACTTGGAATAAACACGTCTGTATAATGTTTTGTGTCGAGTCTTATCTTCAACAAAGGCGGGGAGAATAAACAAAAACGAACAGTGTCTATAGATTCATCAATGAATTTCTTGTAAGCACAGAATAATTTCATATTATCTTAAAACATTCGCAAGAAGAATAAGGTAACTTATCTAAAACAAGTCTATCATCAAGAAATATATCCTTTTATATATTCCATTGTAAATATAAGAGAGTTTGTTCTTTCAGATTTAAAATAAATCAAACTTTTCTTCAAATATGAGAAAAAAATATTTCACTCATAATTTTTCCAAAAATAGGAAATAATAATCTTAGCTCAAATATCTCCCAAGAGAGAGAGAGAGATCGAGAGAAAAAAAAAAGCAACTTTATTTTTAATTACACTCTTGGATGTATTCGTCCCTTCTCCAATACAAAACTAATCCACAATCATCTTCCCAAAACCATGTTAACTGCTTCGAATCCGCTTCCTGACTGTGAACAAAATCACGATGCCTCTCGCCTATCTACCATTTTAAGACTAAACCCAAACTAAAGCTCCAAGCCACGAGAGGTTCAGTGTTTCGCCGCTAGGACGAGCGTAAGTCGGTCAGAGAGGGTCTGCGCCGCTACTCGCGACCTGATTGGCCAGCCACCGGCGTTTGGGTTTTGAAGGGTTTAAACTGTGTGGCGTGGAGGAGGGGAGAGGAGGGGGGGGGATTTCGGATCATAACAAACGCATCACGTGTTTAACCTAGAAAATGACCTCCCTTTCCCCTTCTACGAGCTTATAATATAAAAAGAGAGGAAGATAGAAAATGTAGAATGGCTTCACTTTTTAAAGTTCGTAGAATAATATCGCTTTCAATATCACAGCGTGGGACGTATGACAAAGCACGGCAAATTACGTTTGTTTCACGTTAGCTACTTAAAACGTTTTACGTGACGTCGACACGTTTGATGGGCGATGTGGGAACGTTTTAGAAAGGCTTTATTGCGAACAGCGAGCGGGTTTGAAGCCATCAATGACATTTTGAGAGCCCCCGCGTCTCAATAAATCACACGGTCGAAATTGGGACCCTTTCAAACACACCTGATGCTGCAAAGTACGACAAATACATGAAAGAGGAGATGAAAATCAAAGAGGTTCTAGAGAGCAGACTATTCAATTATTATTATTATTTCCATGAACCAGATTATAATAGAGCTCGTTACTTGACTTTTCTTTAGACTTTTATTAACATGTATATTTCTTTCAGGGTATAATTGGCACCATAGCACGCAGCAAATCCATGGTTCGCCCCATATACGTATAGGGTAATCGTCATAAATAACACCTTGTAGATTATATAAATATACATAGCACCACGTCATACTACTCGTTCGGGTAGTACGCTTATTTATTAATTACGCTAATGTTCTTAGGAATTAGGAAGACTATATGTAGAGGAAGTAAACCTGGATTTTGCGTGGAGGAAGAATTGAAAACCATCTTGGAAAAACCACCCTCAGTACACCCGACCGAGATTCGAACTTTGATCTCCCCTTCATAGGCAGTCGAGTCTACTGCGAGAGTAGGTAGTGCCTTAATCCATGTGGCCACCGAAGTGTTTTAAGTTAAAATGAAACATAAGAGTATCACTATTTTATTTATAGTATTTTAGGCGCACTTTCAAAACTGAATGATTATATCATAACACGACTTACAAACTAACTTAATTCTAGAGCAGACACAGTACCCAGTCCCCAAGTCTTTAATTTATCACTGTAAAAGGGGAAGCCATAATTTTACCAATGAGACATTTTTTCCTAAATGCCAGGATTCAAACCCCAATGACCTTTAGCTAAATAGGCAGACTAGCGTCTAGCTAAGATAAGGTGTCAGACCACACGAATACAATGTGTTGACATCCGTCAAATTTTACACTTTCTGTTAAAAAAGAGAGCTTCGGAAGCCATGGTTTGGCGTGTGAATACATGAAACTCAACTTATATAGGTAAAATTTTTCATTTTTCTGTTGTTGTTTTTTGGAACCACGATTTTATACCCGTTCAGGCTATATGCATATGTACTAATTACACTGATTCGTTTAGAGAAGAGGAAGCCTTGAATTTAAAGGAGGAGTACCCGCATTTGTGGAGAGGGAGAGGAAAAAACCCATTCAGGAAAGCCAAACTCCGTACTCCCGACTGGTATTCGAACCCCGATCTCTCCATCAGTCTAGTCTACTGTAATAGTGACGCCTTAGACCATTCGGCCACTGAAGCGGGTAGTAATGACTGTAAATACTGCTATTAGTCTAAGAAGTATGACTCAAGGGGGTAAATTAAATCAAATTTACCAACATTAGCAAGGGGAGAGGGTAAATGTTACCACATTGATAAAACACAAATAGTGAACAACCACATCAATACACTCAGCTGAGATTCGAACCCTGAACTCTCTTCTCCAACACCAGAACTCCAATCTATTGTGAGATTGTTAACATCTTTATCTATGTGACCATGGGCATTGGAAATGAACAACGATATTGTCAAAATATCGATGTTTATGCCATTGATGTATTTTGGTTGTTGATTTTCAATTATCAATAGCTTTTACTTATATTATCGACCTTGGTGGTCTTGGGGTAAGGTGCTTGTCTCAGGATCCAATGTCTATTGGTTCTAAACCAGGCGGGGCCCATACATCTCTTATAGCAATAAAAAAATCCGTAGCACAACTTCCTTCGGAGAGGAAGTAAAGCTGTCTGTCCCATGTTGATTGTGGCATGTAAAAGAACCCTGGAAGGTATGTGAAAATACCTTTCCCGACCTTTCGGTCTCGCTCATAGAAAATTCTCGTGTCCTCACATAATCAATCGGTTCAGAAAGTACACGTTAAATACCTTTACTAAATTCAGTGGCGGATTCAATGCAGGGGCACTGGGTCACGTGTCCCCCCCTGTTTATTTTCGTGAACCATAATACAGCAATCATTTAAATTCCCTAAATCTAGGTCTATAACAAAAATAATTGCTAACTAATGAAGAGATACCTGATGCAGCAAAAATCCACGAATCTGTTGTTTTTTTTTCCCATCTACTATTACATTATTGAGATTTTAAATTATGGAGGGAATAATTCTTGATACAAAATCCAAACAAGGCTATTCGCCAATGTAAGCTTACATATTTTACGTCTGTATATCCAAACATTGAGTGCCTATTTTGAAAACTCTTTATGTGGAGTTCATTTACAACTTTAACAGCGGAACGATCTTTTAGTTCGTTGAATAGACTTAAAACCTACTTGAGAATAACAATGGGTCAGGAAAGATTAAATGATTTGGCCATGTTCAATATAAATAAAAAATATCGAGGTAATAACTGAAAAGGTTTTAAATATATTTGTTTGTTAACTTTTAAATTAGAATTTATGTTAACTTGTTCTCTTTATCTCAGTCTCATCTCAAAAGAACTAGATATTGAAAGTGGTAATAACATTTTATAAAACAAAATGTTCCTTATCATTTATACTGTGATAATTAATTAACTATCAGCCAATTCACAAACTCTTTTATATAACCTTGCTTTATGCATTAATTTTCACACTAAAATATAATTTAAAAAAAAAACCGCCTTGGTGGCGTAGTTGGCTAACGCGCTAGTCGTGTTGAGCTCGACCGCCGAGGACGGGGAGATCGAGGTTCGAATCTCGGTCGGGTGAACTGGGGTGGTTTTTCCTAAATGGTTTTCCACTCTCCCTCCACGCAAATGCGGGTTCACTTCCTCTAAATTCAACCCTCCCAATTCCTAATCCATTAGAGTAATTAGTACTTAAGCGTATAACCCGAACGGGTAGTAAGACGCGGTGCTAAATATTATTATTATTATTATTATTTAAAAAAAAAGGATGTAGGTTATCAAAATAATTATTTGTATCATGGTATCCCCTCCAGTCATTTTATTCTGAATCCGCCACTGTTTAATATATAGGCACATTTAATAAACATTGCGCGTGTGTGTTTAAGTCCGTACACCTTAATTACCCTTGTACCCCCTTCTCCACTGAATATTTATTTTATTTTTATTTATTTGAGATATTTATCGCACACTTTCTGAACAGATTGATTATATCAGCCCACGAGATTTCTACGAGCGAAAGTGAAAGAGCCTACCAATATTCCCGGGAACATTATTTTCACATATCTTCAGGGGTTCTTTTACATGCCACAATGACATGGGACCGACGGCTTTACTTCCCCTCCAAAGGAAGTTGTGCTACAGACTTTTTCGCTCAAGAAAAATCCATCGGCCTCGGTTGAGTTTGAACCCACGATGTGATGAGCACTGTACGCCATGACCACCAAGGTCGATTCTCCACTGTCAAATTAACTTCAGCTACATTTTTTTTCTTTTTTCCACTACGTCTCACTAAATTACTCAAATTATGACGATTTTAATGTGGTGTGAAGCACCACGTCTTACTACCCATTCCGGTTATAAGCTCATGTACTAATTACACTAATGGGCTAGGGATGAGGAAGGTTTAATTTAGAGGAAGTATACCCACGTTTGCGTGGAGAGAGAGAGAATGTGGAAAACCATTTAGGAAAAAGAACGCTCACAGTACACTCGACTGGGATCGAACACCGATCCTCTACCATTGACAGTCTAGTCTATTGTGAGAGTAGTGCCTTAAACCGTTCAACCAGCGAAGCGGGTCGTTATAATTTGATTAATTTAATATCACAAAAGCTGAATTTCGTCCACATATGACCACAAACGACTGTACGAATTTTAAAATATTGGGATAATGTGGTGAGCCAACTTGATGTACGTGAGAGCGCTTAGCCCTCGCAACCAGCAGCTCTCAGCGCTGTCCTTGTGGGTTCAACGACCGGTCCAAGGCTCGTCGACGATTATGTGTTGTGAAAGGTGTGTCGGGATCAATTCCACATACAGTAGGTCACGCCGATACTAGGGCCCCTGATTCGCCCAAAGCAGTGTGCTCCAACCGGCGGCCCGTGGGCCAAATGCGGCCCTCATAGTATCCTGGAGGAAGATTAAAAAGGGAACCCTTTTGTCGATATGTGAAAAGAATTCTAATAAAAGTATTTATTTAAAAACGCCATGATTGCATTTTATTATGTATTTATTTAATTAATAAAAATATATATAAATATATATTTATAGTGTAAAGTTGCTATGTGAAAGTGTGTGTGTGTGTGTGTGTGTGTGTGTGTGTGTGTGTGNGTGTGTGTGTGTGTGTGTGTGCATATTTCATAAAACATTTTTGTGAGATTAATCCTAAACTTTTTTTTTGGGAGGGAGGAGGGGGATTCTTATTGAAAGATTAAACCAACAAAAAAAGATACGATTTGTATATAAATAATGAAAGTAATTAGTTAATAAGTTGTCGACCTCGGCGGTCTTGGGGTAAAGTACTCGCCTCAAGACCCGATGTTCGTGGGTTTATCTTTAGCGATAAAAAATCTGTAGCACAACTTCTTTGTGAGGGGAATTAGAGCTGTCAGTCCCATGTTGATTGTGGCGCATAAAAAAAACCTGGAAGTTATGTGAAAATAATGTTTCCAGGAATATTAGTAGGATCTTTAGTTCTCGCTCGTATAAAGTCTCGTGTGCTGATATAATCAATCAATCGGTTCAGAAAGTGCCCATTAAACACCCCAAAGATATATAAGATAATTTTATCAAGGGTTGTTTTTAAGTCTTTAGCAAGTGAACTGGCAGATCTACCGACTTATGGTTTATCTTAGCCCCACGTCTTACTACCCATTCATACTATAATTACATTTTTTTCTTAGCCCCACGTCTCACTATTATTATTAGCACCGCGTCTTACTACCCTTTCGGGTTATACGCACTTACGCTAATGTGTAAGGGTAGGGTGATTGCGAGATGAAATGGAGGACCTACAGTTTTAACGTGGGTTCCGAACCACGGTGGAGGCCTGGAATTCCTCACATTCACAAGTTGTGATTAATACACGTCTTGTCATAGGGGAAGGAAGGGTTTGGCAGTCAAATAAGTCTGTGCCGGGACCGAGGATTGAACCCTGGACCCCCGACACAGAAGTCCAACACCTTACCCCTAGGCTGCCAGGTCACCCCACGTCTCACTACCCGTTCTTACTATGATTACTTTTTTTAGCCCCACATCTTACTACCCGTTTGGATTACAAGCTTGTGTAGTAATTACGCTAATGACTTTCAGGGATTATGAAGGCTATATTTAGAGGAAGCATACCCGCATTTGAATGGAAGGAGAGTGGAAAACCATTTGGGGAAAAACCACCCTGAATACACCCGACTGAGATTCGAACCTCGATCTCCCCGTCATCGGCAGCCTAGTCTACTGCGAGAGTAGCTCGTTAGGCCAAACGGCCACTGAAGTGGGCATTATTAACTACGCTAATGTGTTAGGGATGAACACGAGTTAATTAAGAGTAAGTGAAGCCTCATTTGCGTGGAGGGAGAATGGAGAATTGTTTATGGAAAACCACCTTCAATTCACCTGAATGGGATTCGAACCCCGTTCTCCTGGTCATTGGAAATCCAATCTATTGCGAGAGTAACGCTTTGTACTGATACTACTAAAGTATTTTTTGTGTGTTTTATGTTATTCCTGTTTTCTAGAACATATAAAATAACAGCACAATATTTTGGCCTCTAAAAAGAGATGTTTAGGCTAAAATTATATTTAAAATCTCGCTCTTTTTTTTTTTTTACTCGCCAATGTTTGGCAACTCTTAACTAGAATATAAAACATGCATGAGACGAATGTATGAAAATTTCCACACTCATTTCAAAGAGTAATATCTGAAGAGTCCGATACCTTTGTTCACTCGTTTGGGTGCTCGCCTACTGAGTTAAGGTGGATTGAAAGGGGACGCGAGAAAAGGCCAGTTTTTTTTTTGTAGTTTTGATGGCAATTTTTTTTTGTTGCCAAAACAAATAAAATATTGCTCCAGTAAAAATATAGAATTTAATTTTCTTCGCATAGTGATATCAACAGTTGTTGAATATCTGTCATAAACATGGTTGGAATATCTAACAAACTTTTTAAATCAAGAGAAAAAGTTGTAATTAAATTTCAGAACACCCATGACATATATTAAATAAATTTTGAGGTCAACATGTGAAGAAAATTAAACTATTTGTTTGTACCGGAGCAATTTTTATTTATTTTAACCAAACAATTTGTTTTGCCATAAAAACTACAAAAAAAATGGCCTTTTCTCGCGTCCCCTACCATACCACCTTAAGGGTCCTTGGTTCCATTCCCAGCGTGACCGAAAAATGTATCACAGGTGAGATGTGGGTTCTCACTTTCATGGTGATGAATTAACGTCTGAGGGCTGGATGTTGTGTCTGTTCTAGAGTTAAGTTAGTTTATAATTCATGTGCCGATATAATCAGTCGGTTCATAAAGTTCACGCTAAATACTTCAATTAATAATAAGTAAAATCTTTAACTGTTGCTGTATATCCAATTCGGTGGTTAAATGGTATAAGGCAGTGTTTTACAAACTGGATGGTACAATCCCTCCACCCCCACCCCCAGAGGGAATATTTAGTTATCTTTTAAGGTGGACGTAGGGGGGGTTATTTAGACCCAAATACTTTTAAAACCATATGGAGGTATTTTTTCGGTTAAAAGAAAATAAGTCCCACCCTCTTCTAAATTACTATTTATAGCTTTCCCCTCAGCGTCTTTAATAGAAAAAAGTGTTCAGGGTTCGATTAATGGCATAGCCGAAAAAATAATCCTTAGTTAGATTGTGATTTTAATAGAAATAAACTAACGGCCTTCGATGGGTGCTGTGTGTTTTCTAGATTCAAGTTAGTTTATAAGTCATGTGCTGATAAAATCAGTCAGTTCAGAAAGTACACGTTAGATAATTCAAACACTAATTCACAAAAAAATCTAGAGACTTTCAAGGGTGACCTAGTGGTCTAGGGGTAAGGTGTCAGACTTCTGTGCTGAGGGTCTGGGGTTCAATCCTCGGTCCAGGCACAGATTTATCTGATTGCCAAACCCTTCTTTCCCCTCTGACAAAATTTGTATTTATCACAACTTGTGAATGTGAGGAATGCCAGGCCTCTACCGTGGTTCGGATTCCACGTTAAACTGTAGGTCCTCCATTTCATCTCACAATCACCCTACCATTACACATTAACGTAAGTGCGTATAACCCGAACGGGTAGTAAGACGCGGTGCTAATAATAATAATGGAGACTTTCATGATGGGAGTCAACAAACTAGACTATCTCCTAAGTTCCTTCAGCTATAGTGGTGAATGCAATAGTTTTATACCCCAAAAGACAAAGCTTTGCCACCCTTACCCATTTTGATGGCACCCATTGCTCTAGACCACCCCTTTCAGCAGTGGTCTGAAACACAGTAATAATCCGTGAACAAAATGTTGTTGGTTACTTGAGGACAGGCCGAAGCTCGCAGAGAATGTGCCAGGAAACGAAACTAGGACGTGACGTCACACCTGCTAGTCGGTTCGGGCGGACAGGCACGTAAACCAATGTCACGTGGTCTTGTTTACATCACACTATTCGCAGTACAACCGAGGACAACATTTACTTCCGAACAAAGACGCTTTTACCAAGGTTTTTACCTGGGTGAAGAAACCATTTTGGAGTCAGGATAGCTACAATATCAAGATGAAGGTGACTCAGAGTAGGTACGGCGTCAGGATGAAGGTAGGACAGAATAGCTACGGTGTTAGGATGAAGGTAGGACAGAATAACTACGGTGTCGGGATGAAAGTAGGACAAAATAGCTACGGTGTCAGGATGAAGGTGACTCAGAATAACTACGGTGTCAGGATGAAGGTAGGACAGAATAACTACGGTGTTAGGATGAAGGTAGGACAGAATAGCTACGGTGTTAGGATGAAGGTAGGACAGAATAACTACGGTGCAAGGATGAAGGTAGGACAGAATAGCTACGGTGTCAGGATGAAGGTAGGAGTGAATAACTACGGTGTCAGGATGAAGGTAGGACAGAATAGCTACGGTGCTAGGATGAAGGTAGGGCAGAATAACTATGGTGTCAGGATGAAGATAGGGCAGAATAACTACGGTGTCAGGATGAAGGTAGGACAGAATAAACTACGGTGTCAGGATGAAGGTAGGACAGAATAGCTACGGTGTTAGGATGAAGGTAGGGCAGAATAACTATGGTGTCAGGATGAAGGTAGGACAGAATAGCTACGGTATCAGGATGAAGGTAGGACAGAATAGCTACGGTGTCAGGATGAAGATAGGACAGAATAGCTACGGTATCAGGATGAAGGTGTTCCAAAACAAGTAAAGTACCACATGTGCCCTAAGGTTTACACTAGGTATCCTGGAAATACCTTATTTAGGAACAAAGTTAATAATGTACGTACACTGTAGAGGTTAGTGTTATTTCCTTCCCATATTTCTTCAATCTATTCATGTTCCTTTTAATAAATTTGATTACTCCTCACACTTAAGTGACTACCGCACTTGAGGCGGAACACATATTACTGTTTAATGAGTCATATTCTAATATTTTCTATATTTCATGCAAATCGAGTTTGTGTATTTTTCTTCTCCTATAATCTTCAATACACATATTGGTAGGCAAATGTTCTCCACGCACCATTTCTGAAGCTATTGCTTTTAGATGACTGTAATTACTGGTCTCATGATCTGTTTCATATTGGCCCACCGTAGACGTGGCCATCCTCTTCCATTTTTACCCTCCAGCCAAACCTCAGTAATCATTCTCATAACCTCATTGTGCCTCACAGCCTTTACAACCATCCCTTGCGTATTTTTAGAGATGTCCAAATCAATCTTATTTCATTTATGGCTGTTGCACAAACATCATATTTATTCTTCAATCACCGGATTGCCAATTAGCTTGATCCTAGCTCTAGAAAAAAAATGTGGGTTTCAACATAGTAAGTTAAGGATCAAAATCTTCGATCACATCACCATAGATTTGATTGAATAAAACAAACGAAACAAGCATGGTAGCATTGTAAAAACTATTGTACTTGGAAAATCTAATTGATAAATGACATAAATTTATACACAAGGTTTGTTATGATCTAGAACCTTGTTCAGGGTACTGACTAGTAAACCTATTGGGAATACTTAGACGCAGATGGGAGGATAGCACTAGAATGGACTTGACAGAGATAGGGTGTACATAGGTGGACTGAGTAGAACAAGCTTAATAAAGGTATATGATGTAATGAGTTGGACTGGGTAGAACAAGCTCAAGATAGGGATAAGGTTTAATGAGGTGGACTGGGTAGAACAAGCTCAAGATAGGGATAAGGTTTAATGAGGTGGACTGGGTAGAACTAGCTCAAGATAGGGATAAGGTGTAATGAGGTGGACTGGGTAGAACAAGCTCAAGATAGGGATAAGGTTTAATGAGGTGGACTGGGTAGAACAAGCTCAAGATAAGGGATAAGGTGTAATGAGGTGGACTGGATTTAACTAGCTCAAGATAGGAATAAAGTGTAATGTGGGGGACTGTATAGAACTAGCTTAAGATAGAGATAGGGTATAATGAGGTGGACTGGATGGAATTAGCCCAAGAAAGGTCTAGGTGGCATACTTTTGTAAGTATGTCAATGAACTTTAGAGTTCCTAAATGTCATAGAGTAAGTTGGTATGATGTAGTCTAGTTAGTAGTCTGGTAGCCTAGACTGCCTAATATTTACATATTCATTTCACTAAATTTTAATTTCGGACATGGTCCTTGAGAATTTTTTTTTACAAAAACGTTGTATTGATATTATTAAGTATACATATTAAAATGTAATCAGTCTAAGCCTTTTCTCAAATTGTATTTACTTATGATTAAAGAAAACCTAATTTATTTACTGTAGCTGCTTTGAATTTCAGCCATTCTCTATAACTTAAGTGTATATTTGAAAAACTTCATCTTTGAACGGCATAACTAGCACGTCTATCTTTAAAAATAAGTCACACTCAAAATAAACATTTATTACACACAAAATTTACTTTTGTTAATCATTTAAATAAATATTTTAAGAAAATCAGTTATTAAAACTTATTGGTTATGTTAGCCATCAAAATGATGAACGTAGAATCATACAGTTCTATCATTAAGCACCGCGTCTTACTACCCTTTCGGGTTATACGCTGAAGTACTAATTACACTAATGTATTAGGAATTGGGAAGGTTGAAATGAGAAGAAGTGAACCCGCATTTGCGTGGAGGGAGAGTGGAAAACCATTTAGGGAAAGCCACCCCCAGTTCACCCGACCGAGATTCGAACCTCGATCTCCCCGTCCTCAGCAGTCGAGCTCAACACGACTGGCGCGTCAGCTAACTACGCCACCGAGGCGGGTGATCATACAGTTGATCGGAGAGAACTGGCTGGTTTAAACTTGACCAGAGATTTGATCTACAATCACCTCCTGATTGTCATTGGTGCAACTGACGATGGGTTTTGAGACAATTATTTTATTTTGCTGTTGTGTAATCCCTTATTTGGTAACACTTATCCGAAGAATTCTAATACCCTAATTAAAAAAAATACATCAAAATCAGTGAATACGTTGTTTAAATGTAAAGCTAATTTATTCTGGTTTGCTGGTGACCAGAGGTCATAGTTCATTTCCCAGACTGAGGGTGATTTATCTTATAAAATGGTGTTACATTCGTCCTCAATGAAAGTGATAGTGAATTTTCTATAAGTTTCTACTGTAATCATCCCTATATTATTAGCATAATTTAAATGCGTATAACGTGGACACGTAGCAGAATATGTTGTAAAAAAAAGCATCATATTTAGAATTTACTAGTTTAAATCAAGAATTTAATCTCAACTAACCATATCACACCGCATGTCATACTCGCATATGTATACGACAAAAAATATCGCCACGTGGAATCGAACAAAAGGTTCTTAATTAACAGAATGACGCCCTAAAAACTGAGTTTACAAATAACGCCGCGGGCAAACAATCATAAAAAAAGATAAAGGGTTTTATTTCTCCCAAACTATCCAAAGAAGTCACAGGTCATTGACTTCTACATAACTGGGTCACACTCATTATTAACTCTGCTCTAACCGGCTTGTTTTCTGTGCAATGGTTATTGACATATGTGTTTGGATTTTTAAAAAAGGTTTAAGCCTGGATTAACAACTTTTTTTAAAAATTTTGTTTCGCTTATTAGGACTGACTTTCTGTATGATTAGCAACAAAGGGCACCGCCTACTCGAAGGGAAATATCATATTACTTATAGGATTAGTAAATTAGTTCTGAAGCTTCAAAAGTACAAAAAAAAATCCTCAAATATCTTTAAATTCTATACTTTGATCTGATTAAAAAAAATTGAAAACATTAATTGGAGTAAAGCTATATCTATAATATTTTATATTGAACTCTTTAGTGACACATTTCGCGCGAAACATGTTTGAAAATTAAACAATTTCACCTTTTTATTGTTATTTTTATCCTATAAAATTTGAGATGGTAGGTATTTTTTTTTTAAATCTTATACAGGAGGCTGGGGCAAGTTTTTTTTGGCTGAACCAATTATCGACGGGTGGATTGATAGAGGTAGTCATATATGTAGCCAATGTGTGAGGAGAAGGGTGGGAAAAGGGGGACAGAATTTGTTTTTTTATGTGTTTTCTCATTATTAGTACGTTTAGTTATCGGTTTATTTACAGCTCAACTATTTGTTTTACCCCAAGTCTTACTACCCGTCCGAGGAATAGGTATTTACTCACAATACTGGGGTTAGGATTAGGACTATACAATTTAGATTAAATGTACCCACATTTGTTTAGAGCGAGAGTGAAAATCTGTTTAAGAAAAAAAATCTCATAGCACCCGACCGGGATTAGAAGTCTAACTTCCTTGTCTCCAGAAAACCTGGCTAGATGAGATTGACAAATATTAAAGTCTTAATCAAAGGGATAGACATTAGAAGGATAGCTTAGAGAAAGTGCACCTACATGAGCATTGAGAGAGGTTGGGAAAACCACGGAAAAAGGAAATAGGTTCAGTAAAACAACCTTGGTTCTCTCCGATCTCATCTTCAACGAGGATCGAACATACTACGCGTGAGTCTAACGTCTTGGGCCACGTGTTCATCAGTACAGGTATTTCCCGTAGTACTGATACCCCATGCATTTAGGAGTGATTTGGAGTTCACTATATAATATATATAAAAATAACTAGAATATAATTATTTCCTATGCAGGTTAGCTATTAATATAATTAATATAACACCCACTTTGGTGGTCACATGGTCTAGGCCGTCGAAGCGTCACTCTCGCGGTAAAGGAGACTGCCGATGACGGGGAGATTGGGATTCGAATTTCGGTCGGGTGTACTAAGGTTTTTTCAATAAATGGTTTCCTACTCTCTCTCCACGCAAATGTGGGTACACTTCCTCTAAATTAAAACTTCCTTATCCCTAAGGCATTAGTGTATTCAGTACATAGGCGTATAACCCGAACGGGTAGTAAGACGCTGTAGTAAGTAATATTGCTTTCTCATATCAAGAGAAAGTATTGTGATCGTGAAAAATAGATTTCGATATTATGAAAAGTCTTTAGATTTTATTTGAACACAAATCCAAAAAAGTGGATTTTACTTTTCTATCTGTCCACATGTCTGTCTGTCCCTGGTCATGGATCCAAAACGATTTGATGGATTTTGTTCAAAATTGATATTTAGTATTATACGGCTATAACATAATTTTTGTGTTTACCTTAGCCCATTAATTAAAGATAGATTACTGATAAATAGTTTTTTTGAATTCCAAATTTTTTGAAAATGGTTTTAATAATTTTGTTTACAATTTATATCTAGGATTTGATTCACAGAGACCCTAACTAATAGCACAATTGGTTTTTGGGCAAAAATTCGTTAAAAGGGTAGTTTACTGATGATTGATTTTTTTTTTAAATCTGAAAATATTTACAAATGGGTCTAACAATTTGATTCAATTTGGGTATCTTGGGAGTGTTTGAAATGATAAATAACCCTGATTAGTGATTTTTGAAAATTTCTATAAGGAATTTGATCTTAATTAATTATTCATTATGTAGCTGATGAATACGCGCGTCTAGAACAGACTCTGCCCTAAATATGAGCTAATAATGACCCTGGGCATGGGACAACTTCTGAATAACTCAGCGGTAAGGGCATTGACATAATAAGCCAAGGGTTCTTGGTTAAATTCCCATGTCCAGATGGCATTTTTCAATCTACAGAATAAAATAAATTAATTTAAGGGTAGTTTACTTACGAAAAATCATAGATAATTTGAATCTTTTTTAAATCGACCTTAAAGATTTAATTACAGTGATAATCTTGGAGTAGTTTTTCATGATAAATAAATATACGTTTTTATTTTTACAAAAAATAACAAATAATTTTATGGTAGTTAACAAATAATTTATTTTTGAAAATATGAGTTCTGTTAAATATAATTTGACCAATTAATTTAAATTTTTAATGGAAAAATGTATTATTGTGAGTAACAGAATGAAGAGTTTATTTTTATGGGGAAAACATACTTGAGGGTAGTTTATTCTAAACCTATTTTTTTTTATATAATCATCTTCGAAGCCATAATACACAATAAGGGAAAGTTTGTGCGATTGTGTCGTACCATTTAAAAAAAAATTTTCACTGACCGATGAACTGCGATATCGTTGGCGTAGATCATATTTTAAACCTTTGTTATAGACGATCGTCCAATCTCCCATCGTCCCCCCCCCCTTCCCCACCCAACACCCACTCCACCTTTCCTCATCTACACAAATTAACATTCGAATGTTTTTACAGGCTTACTAGAACACCACGGATTGAATGCTGGAAGGAGGGAGGGGAGAGGGGTGACAACACAAAACCTCCAATCAGCCTAATGAAACATGTTCAAACATTTTTTTGAAAATCCTTTCGCAAAGCACAGATGCTAATAATTCCCAGCCAAACCCACCATGCATATTAAACAAAAAAGCAGGTTACCCTCCACCACCACCATCCACCCCCTTCCAATCACTTCTATTATGATTACTTCCACCCCCCACCCCCACCCCGAAACAAGCGGTTGAGGTGAAAACTTTTAACCCCCCTTGTCAACTTCATCACGAGAATTTCAAATAAGGTTATTTCTAATAAAAATAATATTTTTTTTAGCTATATACATATAATGAGTTTGGGATGAGAAAGGTTGAACTTAGAGTAAGTGTACCCGCATTTGCGTGAAGGAAGAGTTGGAAAGCATTTAGAGTAAAAAAAACACCATAACTACACCCGACTGGGATTCAAACCCCGGTTTCCATCTCATCGGCAGTCTGGTATTTTTGCGATATTGACGCCCTGGACCATGTGGCCACCAAAGTAAGTTAATTGTTAGTCAAATTGATTTAATCACGCCTATACCACATTCTGGATTTAATAATTATATTACCATATCATTGGGCACGTGGATTAAACGTTAAGGTTTGGTTGATGACGAGAAGATAGGGTTCGAATCCCAGTTGGGTGTGCTGAGGTGTTTTTCCTGAAATACTTTTCAATTCTTTCTCCCGTCAAATGAGGATATATTTACTCAAAATTCTAGCTTACTCACCTCTTACTCCATTTGTGTAGTCAAATGAGGATAGCCCGTTTGGGTAGTAGGCCTCAGATGTGATGTAGAAAAAATTAATTAATGATTTGATCACCAAATTATTCAAATTGATTAAGAAGAGTAATAATACTTTTCTAGAGTGAATACAGTTCAGCTAATTTATTTTAGAAAATCTCAAATAAAAAAAATAGAGTTATATTTTAGATCCTTAATTTTAATTCAGATAAAATGTATCTGTCTTCAAGGTGCTGATATGGTCAACTAAAAAAAATAGATTTTTTTAAAATGAACGTGTAATTTACAATATTTATTGAAATAATTTGTTATTCAAAATTGAAACATGGAAAATCGTCTACACAAAAATGTTAAGAAAATTGTAACTTGAAACTAAAATACAACAAAAAGCAAACAAATTTCTAATTTAAAGAAAATGCAAGAATTTGAACTTCATAAGAATAACATATATTATAATAAATTAATACAGATTGGAATGATACATAATTTAAACATAGTTTTACAATAGTAATATCTTGTACTTATAAGAACTGCCTTTTTTTTTTTCAAAATACGTCTCAAATACACTTTTAATTAAATTAAATGTGAAATTGAAACTAATATGCTGAAACATAATCTTAATATAATTAGTTATTGATTTTGATGATTAATATTAAATAAAGTATTTCATTATTTTTTAATTTTATAGCTAAATTGGTATTTAATTATAATCATTCTTCATTCGTAAATAAAATAAACCTTGTGGTTCTTAATTAACAAAAAAATGTGCTGCTAAAAAACTGCAAAAACACAGATTTTTTCCCTCGTGTTTCCTAAATCCCTGCCTTAAGGACAGTCTTGTTTTATATATAAAAAAAACTTTTGACAAAAAAAAAACTTTTCTGAAGTAGATACATTTAGTTTAATTAGCTACACTTAGATAGTGTTCACGACAAGGAAGTACAGGTATACAACTGGCGGGACGGTGAGAGGGGAGAAATTGAAACCATGATATATTTGTTACGTCACCTCTTACTGCCCATCCGGGCTATTCACAAACTAACACTAATGGGGTGGTAATGAAATGCTTCAATGGTCGCATGATCTATGACGTAACTCTTTAAATCGACTAGATTGCCTATGACAAAAGAGATCGGAGTTCAAATCCCTGTCGGATGTACAAAGGTTTTTCTCTCTAAATGGGTTTTCACTCTCCCTTCACGCAAATTGAGGGTACATTTTACCTAGATTTCACCTTTATCATCCTTGACATATTAGTGTAATTAGTACATAGCGTATGGCATGAACAGTTAGTACCCGGTGTTAAAAAAATAAAAATAAAGGATGGTGATGAGTAAAGTAAATGAAAGAAAGCGAATACTTATGCAGTTAATTACACAAAATTGGCAAATCATGGAAGATCAAAATGAACATTAGGCTACGGATATAGCCGTATTAAGTATCATACCCGTACAGTGAAAAATAAAAGGATGATATCTTACAGTTAACCGGGGTCTTGTGGTATAGTGGTCATCAGAACCCGGAGAATTTCCTTGAAAGGGGAATAATCATGGTCACCATGGTTTAGTTAATTAGGCCTTAATTTAGGTCAATATCTTAATTGGCTTCACTCCGTCATATTCATTACTAATCATCCCATCGGGACATGGAAAGAGCCTTCACGGAAAGGATGTACGATTAGTACAATCTGGCGTCCCATGGGCAACGGGGAATTAGTACCGGCTAATCTTTCCGCAAACTGAGCTACAGATTGATGTATCCCAGACACGCTATTATTATGATTATTATTATTATCTTACAGTTATACAAGTTACTAAAACTGCTATCATATATTTATACGTGAAGTCATGTGAACTGCCTCTGCTACTTTTGACAAGGATCATGCATATACGGTGATCACATAACTATATTTGTTATATTTTTTCTATGTTAAATGTAAAAAAAAGTTTTTTTTTTATATAATCTAAAGCTAGTTTCATATCCAGAATTTACAAAGCCCACATAAGCCCCCAATTGTTTTATCGTTAAATTTTCTTTTAAACAGCTTCCTGTCAGCCTTTAAGGCTATGCAACCCCCTAGTCATGACAGAAAGTGGGGTTGCGGCCTTTCAAGGCGCTACACTCTTGGTTACATAGTTATTTTGGTCTACGTAGTCATGTAATAGAATACGCCTCGAGGTAAGTGAAAGTTGACAACTACACACACACAAAAAAAAACATTATACAGTAAAAGTACGATAAACCGGCAAGCTTGGTACTTCAGCAATGCCGGATTTTCAGACTATCTGTGTGATGCGGTTAAAACGAGGAAACCCGCTTCAGTGACTGCATGGTCTAAGCCGCTATTCTCACAGTAGACTAGACTGCCGATGATGGGTGGATTGGGGCTCCAATACCAAGCTGGGTGCACCGAGAGTAGTTTTTCCTAAAAAATTTTATCACTCTCTCTTCAAGAAAATGTAGGCACACGTCCTCAAAATAAAAACCATCCTCATCTTTATCACAAAAGCGTAATTTGTACACAATATTTGATTCAAACGATTGTGAGAAATTGTGCTAGAAAAATAATTTTAAGGAATTTTTAAACTTTTTTTTTAATTAATGTATTTTTTATCACCATGTCTTACTGCCTGTTTAGTTCATACGTATTTATTATAAGCAATCTAATGGAGTAGGGATGAGAAAGGAAACTTTTAGAGGTGATATACCTGCATTTGCGTGGAAGGAGAGTGGGAAACCATTGAGTAAAAAAACCTTCAGTATAACCGACCGGTATTCCAACCGAAATATCCCCATCGTCAGCAGGACAGTCTAACATTAGAGTGGTGCCTTAAACCATTCAGCCACTGAAGCGGGTAGACTGGTGGCTATTGTTGTAAGTAAATAGAGAAGATGAAGTAAACATAATAATTTGAAGTATTCTTAAGAAACCACACATCTGAATTTTTATAACAAATTATTCCCTTGAATCATCATTTGGAAATAATAGGTTTCACATAAGCTTCGTGGGTAATGAAGGAACATGATCAAAGCAGGATGCAGGTGAGTGAAATGAGTTTCCTGAGGAACAGGATCAGGGTGACCAAATTTGACATGATGAGGAATGAGAGAGAGAGAGGAATAGTAAAGGAAGAGCCAGTCCAGGACAAGATAAAGAAGGTACATCTAGGGTGGTATGGCATTGTGAGAAGAATGGAGAGGGTAAGGATGACCAGGAGCATGTTGGATATGGAGGAGGAGGTAGGAGGCTGAGAGGAAGAACCAAGGGACAGAAGGCTGAAGGAAGTAAGGAGGAATGTGGAGGAGAGAGGAGAGGACTGGGTCAAGGTGGAGGGAGAGAGGTGGTGGAAGGAAAGGAGGTGGTGGAGAGGCTTATGTTCCAAACACACCCAGCCAGTAGCTGGAAGGTGGTGATGGTGGTGAGGGAGATGAGGGTGATGGTGGTGAGGGAAGAGGGAGAGGGTGATGGTGGAGAGAGAGAGGGTAATGGTGGTGAGGTAGATGGTGGTGAGGGAGAGGCTGATGAGGGATGGTGGTGAGAGTGATGGTGGTAAGAGTGATGGTGGTGAGGGAGAAGGTGATGGTGGAGAGGGTGATGGTGGGGAGGGAGGTGATAGTGAGGGAGAGGGTGATGGTGGTGAGAGTGAAGGTGGTGAGGGAGAGGGTGATGATGGTGAGGGAGGGTGATGAGGGTGATAGTGGTGAGAGTGATGGTGGTGATGGTAGTGATGATGATGCTGATGATGATATAGGCTTCTATCTCTAAACCTTCATAATATAGCAAGGTTGGTCCCGCAAAATTAAAACTTGGTACGTCAGTGAGTGTCGCGTACCACTTTGGGCACGCGTGCCACGGGTTTGTCAGCCTTGCTCTAAACTAAACTGGACCCAGGTCGCGCGCTTACGGGCGGTCCCACTAAACTGTTTATACGGGATGGGACCAAAACAACTTAAAAATTAACACTTTAGTTAAAAAGTAAATATCCACTATCTAAATAAAAGCAAACTACATATTACACTTGTTAACTTTTTTTAAAATAATGTCACTCAGTTGTGAGCTCCACCAGACGTCAAGCAAACCTCAGAACATCACTTTCCTCAACACAAATCGTTTAATTGTTTTCACCCCACCCTGTACAACCAATAACGGGTGAAATAGTGAAATACGCATCCCCCCACCCTTTCCAATGCCTCTTTACAAATTAATCGGCAGCCCTCGCGCGTTTCGCCGGTGTTAATAACAGAGGCCCTTTTTGGAAAGTTTATGTTCATACTCATTTTACGAGGGTTTGTTTAGTTATTGATAGGAGGGCTTTAAATACGCTTGTGTTTGTTTGTAATTTTGTAATTTTACTATTAATTTAATGTTTGGAGGGTTAGGAAGGGGTAGGGGGTCATATAATGCTTGGGAAAATGATGGTCCGTGTATTATGTTTATTGCTAAGTGCGAGAAGGGCTCAAGGCACCTTGTACCGTAGTGTTCTATCTTGAGGTTTATGAATAATTACGGGCACCGTTAAGGCATGATTCATTTGGAAGAGTGAACTTATTTGATAAAAGGTCATCAGATTTAACACCAACGTTGTCTTAAAATATTGTTTTTATATTATTATTATTAATATTATTATTAGCACCGCATCTTACTACCCGTTCGTATTGTACGCACTTACGCTAATGTGTAATGTTAGGGTGATTGTGAGATGAAATGGAGGACCTACAGTTTAACGTGGGATCCGAACCACAAAGTTGTGATTAATACACGTCTTGTCAGAGGTGAAGGAAGGGTTTGGCAATCAGATAGATCCGTGCCGGGACCGAGGATTGAACCCTGGACCCCCAGCACTGAAGTCCGACACCTTACCCCTATACCACCAGGTCACCAATTAAATTGTTATTAAGTAACGTAAATAAAGTTTCAGATTTTAAATTTTTTTTAATTACATGCTCGGACTAAAAGAGCTCTCTCTCTTTCAGTCTTGCAACCCAAGACGAATTATTAATATAAGGAGAGCAAATTTTCTAAAATCTCAACAAACATGAAAGGAGATTTTTTTTTAATAAGAAAATAGACATTGAATCAAGTCCCGATGGAACGTACAGGGCTACCGAAAAATCTTTCTTCTGTAAGTTTTTCTCTTCACTGTAACCAATTTTCCATCGTTTAATTTCGTTCACGTCAAAAGATGAACCGTGGGGGTAGTTTGAAGTAGGGAAGACAGAGGGATAAGGAAATCTTTCTCTCTCTCTTCGTAGTTTCAAATATGTGTAGTACTTAAAGATAAAAATGAAGTATTAATATACACTCTAATTTTCATAGGAGGTGCCTTTTTTTCTTCTGACAGATAGAAAAGATACAGTCCATTATTCATAGGAAGGTATTTTTAGAAAATTGAAACATATTTTTTGGGGTCATAATTTATAAAATATTACTGTTGCCATCTATCAACTTCGTCTTCTTCTATATTAATAAAATGAAGAATTTTTATATTTGTGTGTCATGAGTACTACGTGATATCCACCCCAAGCAGAGATCTGAAATTTAAATATTAGTAGCCCCTATCCAAAAACATATATACCTTGAAGAAGGAATTTCAAAATATGAATTATATTTTATAAAATTAATTAAAAACTGGGTCGAAATAAGTAAAATAAAGAGCTTACTTCTCTCTCTGTTAGTTTAATATATTGATAGTCAGTGATAGCTATAGATAATAATGGCTTGACATAAGAATAGTGAAAGTAGGTCTAATAATTACTTTTTTTGTCAGATTCCTATGAAAATTGGATTGTATAAAACCTACTTCCACGTATTGAAACGTCAAGTGATGTGATCTGTAACAGTCACTTTTGATATAATTATGTTATCAACAGCTTACCTATTAAATAGCATTAATGTAATTGTAAAATGTTAACACTTTTGACCATAAAAATATATAAGTTTTTAATTTAGGCCCTTTTTATGAAAACTGGACTGTAGTACATGAGCATGCACTGACGTAGACACATTCAAATTTAATAAAGCTTTTAATCCAAAATACTATATCTAACTAGCATTTTTCAAACTAAGACAAACTTCTCAATTTCTTGAATAGCCCACTACAAATTACTAAATTTTTAATGTTTCCTCAATTTTAATTAGTTGAAGGTGGCTGCGTTATCTGATAGCTCGTGATCTTAATAAAATCTCACATTTGTAGCCGACGATTTCCGCACGCTCAACATAGAATCTGCCTTAAAATATGAGTGAAGAATGACCCTGGGCACGGGACGATTCCTGGACAGCTCAGCGGTTAGAGTATTGGCGTAATAAGCCAAAAGTCCCGGTTTCGATTCCCGTGTCCAGGTGTCATTTTTCCATTTTCAGAATATTATTTCGTTAAGTTTTTTGGTTCGAGCGTAGTCGAGTATTAACCTTTTTTTCAGATTAATTGGTTGTGAAATGAAAATTACCGAGCCAGCTGGTTACTATTATTTTATTTTCTTGCACCACTTCCTACTACTACCCGTTCGGTCTATACGCTTATCTACTAAATACGCTAATGATCTTAGGGATGAAGAAGGTTATTACCATTTGCGTGGAAGGAGAATGGAAAACTAGTTTAGTAAAAAACCCTCCTCAGTACACCTGACAGAGATTCGAACTTCTATCTCCTTGTCATCGGTAGTCTACTGCAAGAGTGACACCTTAGACCATGCGGCCATTTACAGCACCTTGACTTAAAAAGTACCTTTTATTTCAGAACTTATATAACATCCAGCTGTTAATTTATCGCTGTGAAAGAGGAAGTACTTAGTTAATTTCAGTAATACAAAATATTATGGCTAAATATAAAAACAAACTAAATACCCTTAATTCCCTAAAAAGACGCACTACCAACTTAGCTAAGATGTCAAAAAACAACATATCAAATATATTTAAAAAAAATTAATGTTGCCGTAGTTGTATTTGTCCTTATATTCCTACCAGCATGAAACTTCCGGTATATAATAGGCCACGCACAACGTCTAAAACACTTCATTGGTAGAGTGAGAGAACTAAAGAATGAAGTAAAGATATAAAAAAAGGTAAGGGGGGGGGAGGAACACCACATTTTTCATTTCCGAAATCGGCCAATGTATATCTATCTACTCTGTCGTATCCTTTTGAAGAAGATAACAAGAGCCAACAAATTGAAGGAGACTTTGGGGGGGCTAGGGGGTGGAAGATATAAAAAATTAATCCCAGATGCAAGAGGAAAGAAGAAAAAAAAACCTCCCTCTCTTTTGTCAAGTGTAGGAAAGAAGCTGTCGCTCAAATATCTAACAGGAGAATATAAGAAGCAGGAGAAGAGGTATCTTTAGACTAGTTGCTATTCAATGGAAGACACACTTTCTTGACACGATGTTTCTTAGATGTTTTTTTTTGTGTGTTATTTTTACACCGTTCACTTTTTTAATGTTCCTTTTTTTATTTTCTGGCATCACTCACGCTTGAGTTAGTAGGGTAGGATTTTGGTTTGAAAATTCTTTAAAAAAATACAAATATATATATTTTTGTGTTTGTTTTGAAGGATTTCGTGACTTGTGTTTGAATTAAAACTAATCTTTTAGAGCTGAGACTTCATTGAAGAAATCATAATTTATCCAGAATATATCTGTTGTAACTACAGCCGAAACATTGAAAGTTATTTATTCAACGGACCCCAAAACAAAAAACATGAGTTTTAATATTTCATTGTAGTCAATATTGATTAAATTTTATCATTTTATTAATGTTATTTGATAAGTAAGTATTGATAATTGACCAAGCGTAATGAGGTTCTGTTTTAGACTTTCACATTTGGAATTTCATCTCTCTATTTTAGTTAGGAGCTTTTTTCCGTAGCAACTGTTAAGTGTGTTGAACAATTTTAACAAAATTTGGCAAGGTCATTTCTTGAACCAAGCTAAATAACGAATGCAAATTATCTTTCAATATAGTAATCCATTTCAATATGGTTACTACTCGAAAGGTTTTTTGTTTAGTGAGTGATTTTAATTTAAAATTCTAAGCATTTGATCGATTGATTACCTACCTAAGTTTTTTATTATTATTTTACATCTATTGTGAGACTCACGTCTTAAGCCACGTGAACAATGGATTTTTTCTATTAATATAAACTATTATTGAATATAGCACTCAATTATTTTCTGTCTAACTTTATCATTTAGGAAAAGTATCAGCTTCAAATCCAAGGAGAAATAATTATGGGAGTTATTTAAACTTGAAACCCAAATATAAATATAGATGTAAGATTATAGTAACGACAAGAAAATGATACAGTTAGACTTTTTAAATGGAGGGAGCTAGTTTTAATTTTCACAAAATTACTAGTTTCTACCTAAAGTAACAACTACAGATCACAGACTTGACGTATGAATACGTGAAAGTAGATCTAGTAACTTTTCTAACTGTTAGATAAATCCCTTCCTTTGAAAATTGGGATGTATATAGGCCTATAAGCTAAAACTTTTAATTATCTGTAGTTGTGGATCACGCTTATTTTGCCTGATTAATCTCCAATATAAGTACCCAATTGGTATTGAACCAAGAATCTCCTGAATACTCTGAGAGGTTTTGCCAGCTCACTTGCACGGTCGGCTATTACCAGAAACCTGTTCATTTATTTATTACATCTACACAATTTAGTTATTAGCAAGATGACTGTTCCGTTTGGACTAAAATGTAGCTTGAACCCTTCGATTCAAGTCAGCTTGAACTTGATGTGACCGAATCCGATGGCCGCGTGGTCTAAGGCGCTACTTTCATGTTGGACTAGACTGCCGATGACGGGGAGATAGAGGTTTGAATCTTGGCCGGGTGGTACTGAGTGTGTTTAAAATTTGGTTCTACACTCTCCCTCCACGCAAATGCGGGTATCCTTCTTCTAAACATAACCTTCCTAATCCCTAAAATCATTAGCGTAATTAGTACCTAAGCGTATAACCCGAACGGTTTGTAGGACGCGGTGCTAAAAAAACTTGATGTATCCAACCGGGATATAAACTGGATACCTTAATTGGTGAGAGCCCATTGACTAACGCTATCTAATCCAGTAAGCCTATTCTATTTTATGAAGTCATTATTTATGCTTCATGATAATTTCAATTTGAAAATGAAGGTATGATTCTCGTTGAACGCTGTATGTATTGTAAATAATTGATTACTATATTATTATTATTAACACCGCGTCTTACTACCCGTTCGGGTTGAATGCACTTACGCTAATGTGTAACGGTAGGGTGATTGTGAGATGAAATGGAGGGCCTATTGTTTTAACGTGGGATCCGAACCACGGTGGAGGCCTGGCATTCCTCACATTCACAAGTTGTGATTAATACACGTCTTGTCAGAGGTAAAGGAAGGGCTTGGCAATCAGATAAATCTGTGCCGGGACCGAGGATTGAACCTCGGACCTTTAGCACAGAAGTCCAACACCCTACCCCTAGACCACCAGGTCACCCTATTACTATTATATGAATTATTACTTTGGGGTATTTAACGCCCACGTTCTAGACCAACTGATTATAACATTAAACTATTTACAAACTAATTTAATTTTTGAAGAGACACATTACCCAACCCATCTATAGTTAATTCATCACTGTGAAAGGGAAAGTCCCTATTTCACTAATGATTTATTTTGGCCATACCAGGAATTAAATATTTTAAAAGTATAAGTATTTTTTCTAACGCATATAATAACAACATTAGTAAGCTGTTATTATTCAATATTGCTTTATTTGATGAAAATAGTATCACTTCCAGAAAAGAAAAAAAAAAGAATTTTTTTTTAGCAAAAGTTCCCAGGAATTTTTTTTTCTCTTGGCATCTTAAATTTGACTTGCACACTAAGCTTAAAAACCATGTTTACAGTTTTTTATTACTATTTTTAATGCTCAACCTGAGGGAAGGTATAACCAACCCTTCCACAAACAGTTTTCAGCTGCTTCCACGAAATCTCTGGTGTAAAAAAATCATGAAAGAGGAATATTATTCCTGTGTCACAAACTTAGCAGGAAATATTGGAATATGTTTCAGAATTTGCGTAGTTATTGGAGTTGTCAACTTCACTGAACTGTCGTCACTAAGTGATTTGTGCCATAGGTCGCTTCTGTTTCCAGAGTTTTATTGGAATGAGCCCACATTTTTTTTGAAACGTGGAATAAATGTCAGGTTATCTTAGTTTGGTGTACCGGTGATGGGGAGATATGGGTTCGAAACCCAACTGGATATATTCGAGGGTGCATTCCTATGATTTTTATCCTATTTTTACTCTCCCACGGAAAAAAAAGGCAGGTACTGTAAATTTCCTCAAAAATTCTTTTCTCTTCTTCCTCACCCTATTAGTGCAAATATGCGAATATCCCGGAAAAGTAGTAAGACGCACAGAAAAAAATCACATTTTGAATTCTTATCATGGGCGATGCACGGGTAAAGTTATCACTGATAAAAAAAAAGTAAGTAAATTAATTAGGATTGACATGGAAATAACCTTTTAGTGTGACGTTTATTAAAATAAATGTAGGATTCCAAATATTTACAAACGTCATTTCACAGATGCCAAAATGAACAACAATAATCATCAACAGCGTTATTAATCTTAATAACACTAAGCTAGGTGTTTAAATATAAAAATATACTATTTAGTGGGTCGTTTAAACTCCAATGCGTTTCTTTTAAAAGAATAAAGATCATTGACGTATTGAGATTTTTGTTGTATAGTAACAACAATTTATACATACTACCCATTATGGCTTGGACTAGTTTTACTTATGTAAAAGGCTATAAAATGTAAACAAAACTGTTCATTCGAAAGAAAACCCATATATTAGTGTTTTATAAGAACATGTCCGAAATCAGCAATATTTTATAATTTTACAAAACTAAATAATATATTTAAACTCCCCATATGAGGCATTTAACGTGCACTTTGTTAAATCCCTGATTATATCAGCACATGGCTTACAAACTAAATTAAATCTAGAACAGACACAACACCCAACTCCCAGCCATTAATTCTTCATTGTGAATGGGAAAACCCACATTTCACCAATGATACATTTTTCGGCCATGCCAGAAATCGAAATTGGGACCCTTAGCTCAGTCGAGAAACACTCTACTGAATGAGCTAAGATGTCGTATTTTCTCTATATATATATTGAAAATGTGAGGCAATTCCTTTTATCATCCTAACTAGAGTTATACTTAACTGATTTTTATCATTATGTTTGAAATAAACGCTTATTATACACCAAGTTGCGACCCACGTGAGAGTGTGATTCATAGTTTCAGAAACATTGAAAGGAAAATCTGTAATTTAAAGTGATTGGCCCTTTTCATTTGTCTTGGAAATGAAGAACCATGGAAACAAAGGGTTATCTCAAAGAATTTTTACTGTTTTGCAATTTTCTTTTCGGAAATGGTCTGTTCAAGAATAGAACCATGTTGACTAAGTTATACTTTTTATATACACACCTCTATAATTTAAACAGTGATCAAATATCAATAATTTTGACATTTTTCAATAGAAGATTGCCGGCTGCATACCAAAAAATAAGAAAATTTAACACTTAGTAAACATTGATACATCTTAGAAGAGGAGTTGAAAATATTAACATAAAAATTTCACTCGTTCTCGAGAAAACTGATATTTCCAAACGTATGATTTCTTCGCAAGACCTGTCCGGTAGCTAGCGCCATATACGGTTTCCGTGATCCATCTGTTATTGTTGGCACGGAAGAATAATTTGGTCGGTAGTGAAGCCACGCCACACATTTCACCCTCCCACCCACCATCTCATAAAATAGGTTTTAGACTTGCACTCGACAGGGCCAAGGGCCTTAAGAAAAAGACGATGGCTTTTGACAGAAATGTATCGAGTTTTATCAAACAGATTTTCATTTTCATTTTTATTTAATAAAATACTCTATTCTGAGGGTAAGAAAATAAAAAAAATTATAAGTTTTTAATAGCGTAGCCACAATCTATATATTATTTACGTCAGTCAGTGATTATATGGCCGGTATCAAGAAAAGGCTCCCGAAAACCTAAAAAAGTGTTTGAGAAGGGCTATATTTATATTATAAAAAAGTAAAGAGCTGTAGATTTGCATAAAAAATCATAAAACATCATATACCTACCTCTACTACAAGAAATAAATTTGACCCAAGGTGGGAGTGTAGGAGACGCGAGAAAAGGTCAGAATTTTTTGCAGTTTTTGTATCAAAACATTTCTTTGTCAAAATAAATCAAGTAGCAACTCTCCAGTAGAAACATAGAGTTTAATTTTCTTCACGCGGTGACCTCATCCGTTCTTGAATATATGTCAAGGGTGTCATGGAATTTAATGACAACTTTTTCTCTTCATTTAAAAGCTCATGACAAATATTCAACATCTGTTGATATTCCCTTGTGAAGAAAATTAAACTCTATATTTCTACTGGAGTAACGTATGATTTATTTTGTCCAAAAAATTGTTTTGCTATAAAAACTGAAAAAAATCATTGGCCACCTTTAACCGTTGGATGAGCTTGCTTCTGTGCCGATATAACTATGTTTCTTGGGGTGCGTGCAATGTACTCGACAAACATTCAGACACACAATCGGTTTGTTTGCATATCAAGTTTATTATTATTATTATTAGTAGTAGTAGTAGTAGCACCGCGTCTTACTACCCGTTCGGGTTATACGCACTCACGCTAATGTGTAATGGTAGGGTGATTGTGAGATGAAATGGAGGACCTACAGTTTAACGTGGAATCCGAACCACGGTAGA
>CABFWO010000029.1:67324-91105 GCA_902155825.1 Timema genevievae
GGGGGGGGGGGGGTGGGTGGTGGGGTTTAAATAATGAGAAAGAGTCTTACTTTATTTAAGGATGGCCCCTAAGTAAACAAAGTAGACCAATATTAGGTAGATATTTCCCTCTACTAACTAACAAAGTAATGAGTTCTGAAACAGATACTATGAAACGCATATAGCATCCCATAAGGTCAACAAATTAAAATTACCGGTTGACAAGCCCAAGAAAACGAACAAAATGCTGAAAAAAGGTAGTAGGCGTTCTATTGTCTCCCAGGGCAAGGAACCCGTAACCCAGGGTCCAACTTGAACAATTGAATTACGTCATAACCCCTTTACCCCTCCGCTGTTAGCCACACAATATTAATAAACCCAAATTTAAATAAATCTTGTCTAAGGTGACTAGATAGGCCTATATAAATAAAAAATATTTTTGTTATTGTGTATATCAATGTCAACAAATTAAGGTTTATCTGTGTTTAGGGGATTCTATTTACTCTTCTGGAAGCTGAAGGATAAGGCAGAGGACAGGACAATTGACAGTCTAGGCTCACTGACCAAAGGAATTGATCCGTCGTAAGTCAGAACATATAATAATAATAATAATAATAATAATAATAATAATAATAATAATAATAATAAACTATTCAAGTACACATGTTTTATAACGTTCATGTAAACACTAACAGATTTGACTCTACCTTTGAAAAAAATGTATGTCATTACATTACATAATATTTTCTTCAACGTTTATACAATATTTGTGATCACAAAAATGGACGTCAATCATGTCAAACATGTTTACTAATGGGCCACGAAACTTTTTTAAAAATTCGATCAGAAATGCTGCGTTATTGCTTAAAGAAAAAAAAAACACTTATTCTATGGCCTGAATGTGAAGTTTAGTGCCTTCATACCATATGATAATGTTTTTAAATGTTTTGTACGTATGGGTTAATCTGTCAGATCTCTCCACTTCCTTTGATAAAACTTTAGAGCATGTTTTATATTCTACCAAATGAATATATTATCATAATGTTTGTAAAATAAATTCTTTTATAAAATATCTTTAATGGATCGTCAAATATACATAATAAGTCTATTTATTTTATCAAATATATTTTATACAAGAAATATTACAGTGTATTACCGCCCTGATGCGTCACTCCCGTGTTGAACTGGATTTCCAGTGAAGGGTAAATTGTGGTTCGAACCCGGGTTGCGTGTAAATAATCTTGTTATTTTCTGAATGGCTTACCACTCTCCCTCCATACAAATGTTGGTACGATTCCTCTAAAACCTTACCTTCCTTACCTCTACAAAAATAACAATTTGTGTTCATCACAAACGGTTAGTGAAACCCGGTGAATCTTTTTTTTAGATTCCAGCATTTTTTTTCTTTTCGTCTTACTACCCGTCCAGGCCATACGTATTGAATTACACTAATGGAGTATGATTGAGGAAGGTGTATTTAAAAGGAAATGTACCCGAATTTGCGTGGAAATGGAGAGAGAGAAACCAATTAGTAAAAAAATGCCCTAGTAATAATCTTTTAGCCGGGACAATTTATTTTATCTTCTGTCAGTGGCAAACAAGTCTGGAAAAGGCTCTGTTTTTAATATGTCTAGAATACGTACTGTTAATCGAAAATCTAGCGCAGAACAGAAAAGTGGTCACGTGACGAGCTCTAAGCCAATCACATGATTCCCGCCTTATCGGCGTGAGCTGTTCCGGTAAACTTCGACTCATCTCTACTTCATCCGCTCTGCCTGAGATGTTCGGTATGGGAGAGAGCCAATCAAATCTCAAAAACCAACCATTTAAAGTCAGTGCGCATGCGCATTTGACAACGCATGCGCTCTACAGCCAAAAGCAAGCAGACAGCTTCGTTGGCCGTTGTAAATAACCCGTGGGTGGTTGTTACACGTACCGATATTATCGGTGTTGTGTCGGCGCCGATGTCGTTCTCGGCACCGACACCAGCCAGGGTGCTTGTACACACACCGACAAGATCGTTGTCGGCCACTGAAGGGCAGGCAATTTCGTGAATAGTGCCGACTTTTAATTGCTTCTTTTTGTCCAGTTTCATAAAGTTTGGCTCCAAGAAGGAGTACACCTCAAGCCAAATCTTGTTTTTTTTAAACTCCCTGTCCTTGAACTCCTCCTCTGTTTTGTCCCGTAGAACACACTCTGTTCTCTACCAATTCTATCAAGCTCACAATGTCAAACTTAATGCTGCTAGACTGTAAACTATAAAGCTGTATGTAGGAGATATGTCAATATTTTTAGAAATATTGTAACTATCTCACATCAGTTGTGCTATCTATATTCAGATGAAAGAACTAACAGTACTTTTTACTTTCCTAAGATACCCGAAGGTTTTAAATTTACATTTTAGGCCAAATGACTTTTGTGAAGTTAATTTTTAGGCCAAACGACTTTAGTCCAAACGACTTTAGGCCAAATGACTTTAGGCCAAATAACTTTTGGTTTCATTTTTAGGCCAAATGCCTTTAAGCCAACTACCACGTCCCCGACATTTTTACTCTACAAAAATACTGCACAACTATATGAAACCTTTCGAAAGACTGACCAGCAATGCTATATCTGGAGACGAGTGCGCAACTGTTTTGCGCACCGATATCGATGTATTTTATTTATTGAGGCATACCTCCGACATGTTGATGGTCGCCACGATAATGATGATAACGTTGTCGACTCGGCATCATGTACAGCCTTGCCATAAGATTACATGGAATCTCAGTTCCACCGATATCGGCGCCAAATGAAAACATCCATCGGGAGAATAATATAAAATATATGTCTTTCCATTAGAAAATAAAATATGTTGTTAATAAAGTGTATTTTAAGTTTGGTTTGCAATGCATCATGGGTCAACATACAGCGTATGAATTGCTGCACCACTGTGTTAGATTCTGCTTTCTATTCTTAGCGAACGTGTGAATCAGGCTTTAGAGATGGTTTTTCCAAAAATGGATTTCCAGTTTCTCTCTTCGTAAATATGGGTACATTTCCTATACATGCGTATAGTCCATGTGGTTAGTAAGATGTGACGCACATTAAAAAATCTATAGTACTTCGAAGTTTATTAATTTTGGTTTGTAACAAATGCTAATAAGATAATAATACGCTCCTACAGTATAGGTGAACCAATATATATATTCTAGCAAGGTTTTAAAAAATAGTAATCAAATTTGTTCTGGCCTCATTTGAAATTCATACTCTGTAAATCATAGTTAAAATATAGTTCATTAATTTCTCGTTGATTACATAATTTGTTGTTTGAAATGTACTTAGCATTAATAATATAATTTCATTTTAAAGTACTGATCAAAAACAGTCGACACGGGGATTATGACACCCCGACACTACTAACATTTTAATAATAATAGGTCTAGCGCAAACTAATAATTATTCTAATAAAGCTTTTAACCCAGCATATGAATGTGGCCACGAGGGAATAGAGGTCGGACTTTTGGGGGGTGGCGGGGGGGTGGAGGTGCTAGTGTTTTCTTACGTTTTATTAAGAGAAGGAGAGGGGGGGGGGCGGAAGTCAGAGTCTATTTTAATTAAGGTATTTTATCAATGATTATGGTGAGACAAAATCTAAATGCTTTTGCTTTGTCAGAAAATAAATAAATTAATTATAAAATTTCATTTATATTTCATTTAGTTAATTTAATTATAAAAGTTCAAATCACTCGCTTTGTTAACAATAATTCTGTCTAAAAATAGTTAGATAATTAATATAGTAATAATAATTTATCAAATTATAAAAAGTTACGTAATATAGAGTTGGAGGGGAGGGCTGACGGAAAATCTTACAATCCATTACGCGGGGGTCTGAAGGGGGGTCTAAAATCATTTTTAAAAAAAGGCCTTAGGTAATTTAAGGACTGCCCCATGGACGCCAAAGTAATAGAATTTTTATTGTAAACATAAAATAATATCATAATAGTGTATTGTCAAGAACCCAATAGCTCTTCTTGTGACAGAAGTGAGACAAATTAGTATTATCTCAAAGGTGTAAAGATGAGATTCGTTGCAAACGTACAGATATCCCGCATTATTTAAAAAGGGATTTGTTTTTTCACTTGTAGTTCTGTGAACAATAAAGCTCGCTCCCGTCATTCAATAAATGATAAGTACTGTATTATTATTATTATTATTATTATTATTATTATTATTATTATTATTATTATTAGCACCGCGTCTTACTACCCATTCGGGTTATACGCACTTACGCTAATGTGTAATGTTAGGGTGATTGTGAGATGAAATGGAGGACCTACAGTTTAACGTGGAATCCGAACCACGGTAGAGGGCTGGCATTCCAAACATTCACAAGTTGTGATTAATACACATCTTGCCAGAGGTGAAGGAAGGGTTTGGCAATCAGGTAAATCTATGCCAGGACCGAGGATTGAACCCCGGACCCCCACCACAGAAGTCCGACACCTTATCCCTAGACCGCCAGGTCCCCCTATTCATGATTAATTTCAGTCTAGTAATATATGTAAGAAATAGTTTTAAAAATATAGCCTATCTACTTGATTAATCGCTTGGATTTAAAAACTCAATAGCTTGATATGAGCTATTATATGAAAAACTTTTGAGAAGCCTTCATAGCTAAACCTATAATCAGATTGAAAAACCTTGTACATACGATGCTCAGTCTAGTTTCAAATAATGTTCCTGATAAATTTAATTAAATCTAGTCCACGCGTTCAACAGTTATTGCGTAACAATTATCCGAATAGACAGACACGAAATTCTAAATGGCCAAGCTAAAATAGAGCCTCAATACGATCTGTAAAAATATAGTTAAACTCAAAATGGGGACAAAGGGTTAACATGTCCCTATAGGATTGTAGATCTTACATGAAAAGTTGAAAGTAGCTCATTTTCAACGACGTTTCAATTACTACCGTTACTGCTACTGTTCTGATATCAAAGTAAATATCTAGCCTTCACTAACCAAACAATAAAGTAAAATCATGCAATGTCACAACAAATAGCTCTAAATGTATTAATTATTTATTTGAGGTATTTAACGTGCAATTACTGAACCTACTGGTTGTATCAGTACACGAGAGTTTCTACGAGCGAGATCGAAAGGGCCTACCAATTTTGTCGGGAAAGATATTTTCACATATTTTCTAGGGTTCTATTACAAGCCACACTCGACATGGTACCGACGGCTTTAGTTCTTCTCCGAAGGAAGTTGTGCTACGGGGTTTTAATCGCTAAAAGAAATCCGTTGACCCCAACTGGGTTTGAGCCCAAGAACATTGGGTTCTGAAGAGAGCACTTTACCCTTAGTCACCGAGGTCGACAATAGCTCCAAAATTATTGAAGATTTCCCTTGAAATTTTTGAAATTTCACAACTGACTACACAATAAGAAATAACTCAGTGAGAGGACATTAATTTTCTCTTTGAGTAGGCGGTGCCCTTAAGGGCGTTCCCTACCTTTAGTTGATTCCTTGAAACATAGACTGTAATCTGTCGGTTATCTACGATGTTTGGATAGTAAGATGACAAGACAAAAGAAGAGATTGGTGTCCAATGGATTACTCTCCCTGGTGATAAAACAGAACTGATTCATTTCTCGATAAAATAATATGATTTCATTTTGTCTCAATAAATATACGCCCCTGTTTACCTAGTTTTAGTTTAATTCATTAAAAATACACATTGATACCATGTCTCGAGTGGTATTTGACGACCACTTTAAAGGCTAATCTCACAAGGGTAAGTCACTTTTAAAAAAATGCTGGAAATGATTTGTAATTGAAAATGAGATTATGGAAAGTTGACTACGCAGAAGGGTTGGGAATAGTGTTACATACAAGTAAAGAAACTATTAAAAGCAATTAAACATATTTTTCTATTTTTTTTAGCGCAAAAACGCATATTCACCGACTACGCTGTGTTAAATAGTTGAATTTAGAGGAAGTGGACCCGCATTTGCGTGGAGGAAGAGTGAAAAACTATTAAGGCAAAAATCACCCCCAGTACAACCGACCAGAATTCTAATCTCAATCTTCCCATGGTCAGCAATATAGTCCATTGCGAAAGTGACGCTTTATGCCATACGGCCACCGAAGCGGGTAATTAGGATTATGTGACTGTGTTATACTGATGTGGGTTGCCAATTTTTAAAACTAGTACATTGTCAAATTTAATGTGAAAATGAATACTATCTTCTGTTTTGACCTAGAAAAACACCATCTAAACATAAGCGACAGGGATGAGAAACATATAAGTGATTAACCCGCCTCGGTGGTGTAGTTGGTTAACGCGCTAGTCGTGTTGAGCTAGACTGCTGAGGACGAGGAGATCGAGGATCGAATCTCAGTCGGGTGAACTGGGGAGGGTTTTTCCTAAATGGTTTTCCACTCTCTCCACGCAAATGCGGGTTCACTTCCTCTAAATTCAACCTTTCCAATTCCTAATCCATTAAGCGTAATTAGTACTTAAGCGTATAGCCCGAACGGGTAGTAAGACGTGGTGCTAAATAATATTAATAATCTAAGTGATTAGACGATAGTACTAAACATAATATTCTTTAAATTGGAAAATGACAGCTAGACACAAGAATCTAACCCGGGATTGTTGGCCTAGTACGCCAATGCTCTTACCTCACTAAGACAAAGGTCAGGGGGTTTGATTCCCGTGCCCAGGTGTCATTTTTTCAATTTAAAGATTATGATATTTAGATGAGGCTATAGCCGTAGGGGAAGTCAGACAATTGTGAGCACCTTAAGAAAATCTGTTATTCCATAAGAAACAGTAAGGCTATCCAAAATTAATAGTATTTGATTCAATTAGGTCTACAAAATACAATGAATATGAATGATATTTTAACAAATTTATTCTAGAAAAAAAAAATCAAGAATCTGCAAGTGCTCATATTAAAAGCATGGGAGGAAAATATGAGTACACCCGAGGGGTTTCAGCCATTTTGTTCGTTGTGGTGAGCATGTTAACTTTAATTTTGATTTCAAGGGATGCGATGAGTAAGTTTCATGTTATATTCGAGCTTAAATAACAACCAAACCAAATATAAATATAGTCCCTGTTGCTTATACAAACTATGGGAAACATTTTATAAACTTAATTTTAAACGTACCTGTTAATAAACTGATAAATACAGGACGCTGTGATTCTTTTATTATTGCCATGCGCTTCCGTTTATGTTGTTATGTTGCTATATTGTGTCAGTTGAACGTTCTTCAATAAGGTGGCAGCACATACTTGCCAAGGGGAGAGTTTCAGACGGGTATGCTCATATATCACACCTGCTCATATTAGCCTGACCTCCCCTAGTTATCAATTATAATAGCTTTGCTATTTAATCCATCAACTAAACATAATAATATATTATTTTAGCTGCCACACTGACACAAACCATACTTTTCTAATTCTTATCATCTCGTTCACGTAAAAAAACAAACAGAAAGAACATGATCTTGAAATGACTCAAAATTGGCTAGTAATAAGATAGGACAAAACCTCTTAGGCTTGTAAGTCGTTTTCTGAAGTTACCTTGGGTTCTAAATTACACGATTAGTATCTGATTGAGAAACATGTAACTGATGTTATTCTTCATCCTTGTCCTGGCTATACATATGCTCCTAGAACTTTATCTTAAGGCCAGGACACGAAAAAGCACTCCTACTCCTTGCTGAGGAAGATACAGAACATTTATTATGTAAAAGGTAGTGCTAGTACTAGCAATTAGCGACGCGTGAGTAAAAATAGCTCAAGTTAATGTCCTTTTTTATATGTTTTAAAAATAACATATCTTTTGGGTGGAATAAAGCAAATATGACTTCAAAAGTTATGTTTAGTTTAATTTTCTACATACAGTATTTCAATAATAGGCTATTTCTTTAATATTTGTCATTAGAAATCAAGGAATTTTGCAAGAACTTTTTCATTTAATTTCAAATATTTTATTTTCAAATGTCGCGATGCTCATGACAAATATTCAAGAACTGATGATATTGATCTATTTTGAAAATCAAACTAATTGTATCTACTGGATGAATATTTTATTTATTTTGGTCCAAATTTTTTTTGTTAGAGAATCTACCAAAATTCTGACGTTCCTTTCAACCCTGCCTTTAGCAATAATATGTGATTCAACCTATACATTTTATTTCCAGCAAAGTGATTCACTGGTGCATGACTCACAGACTAACTAAACCTTGGCTAGTGCAACTAATGGTACGCAATCACCCCTGTGAAAGACGGGTCTAGGTAAATTTTTCGAAAATCAATTTATCGAAATCAATTCACCGAATACAAAATCATCGAAAGTAATTTTGTCGAAAGTCAATTTTTCAAACCATCAATTTTCCGAACGATAGGCTATGTTTGTCGAAACCACATTTTTCGAAAACTAATTGCCCGAAAATCAATTTCCTGAAGTGAATTTACCGAAAATCAATTGTTCGACAGTCAAATAATCGAAAATGAATTTTTCGAATAATCAATTTAAGAATCAATTTTGCGAATTGCAAATTATTATTTTTTTTTTTTGGAAAATCAATTTAGCGAACTTCGAGTTTTCCAGAAGCTATTTTATCGAGGACTGGGAATCACCTACCCCTACCCTCACCCCCACCTAAGCTATAATTGTATTATACTTTGAACTTATCGTTCAAAAAATTTATATTCGAAAACATACTTTTTGAAACATTTATTTTGAAAAACAGATTTGAGGTAAATTCATTTCCAAAAAAGAAGTTTTCGAAAAACTTCTCGTTCGAAGAATTTCTAGATAAAAAAATTGATTTTCGAAAAAATTGCATTTTGAAAAATTTATTTTTGCCTAATTGATTTTCGAAAAAGATGTTTTCTAAAAACTATTAGTTCGAAAAATTGCTATGTCAAAAAAATTTGTTTTCGAAAAATTAAACTTTGAATTATTAAATTTCGAAAAATCGCTATTCGGTAAACTCACCGACTACCATGAGAGACCCCCTAGACTTGTGATGGCCCCTTTTGCCACTCAGCCACAAGATTGTCAAGCAAGCAACCTATGATGGGAGCAGAGGGGACGCGAGAAAACGTCAGTGTGTTTTGCAGTTTTTATAGCAAAACATTTATTATGTCAAAATAAATAGATATTGCTTCAGTACAAACATATAGTTTGATTTTCTACACATGGTAATATCAACAAATCTTGAATATCTCTCATGTATAGTACATAGAGGCACTAAACATTAGCTCAGCCGGTAGCACGTCCATCTATTGGGGCCCAAATTCAATTCCCGACATGCCCGAAAAATTGATCATTGGTGAAATGTGTGTTTACCCTTTCACAGTGATGAATTAATGGCGGAGGACTGGATGTTGTGCCTGTCCTATTCTTAAGTTAGATTATAAGACATATGAAGTTATGACAGGCCTAGCAAGCCGGTAGTGAAAAATATATAGCTTTAATAAAAAACTGACCCAGGTCACAGGCTGGAAACAGTAATGGATTTAAAAGAAAAAATCATAGCGACATTAGATGAGAAACTTTTTAAATTAAGAGAAAAAGTTAACATTAAATTCTAGGACACCCTTGACAGATATTCAAGAACTGTTGATATCACCATGTGAAGAAAATTAAATTATACTTTTATACTGGAGAATTATTTGATTTATTTTGAGCAGAAAAATATTGTGATATAAAATGTACAAAAAAAAACTGCCCTTAACCCGACTTACCTTTAATCCTACCTTAAATGATCTATTTATAATCGAACATAATGAGTGGAGTGAATTTAAAGGAACTTATTGAATGAGTGGAGTGACGTGGAGTGAACTGTTGTGGAGTGGAAGCTGAACTTGTTGAAACTGTGTCTATATGTTCTCGAAACCTCTCGAGTTCCATTTGACAAATCATAAATAGGCTCTGCTCTACATAGCTCACATTGCACGTATTTTAGTCAAGGCCTAGCCAGTGAGTGTTCTACTGAGAGATTAGAACAATTCACACTTTTTTTTAGCACCACGTCTTATTACCCGTTCGAGCTATACACTTTGGTACTAATTACAGTGGTGGTTTTAAATAATACGAAGGCTATATCTGAATGAAGTGTGCCCGCATTTGCGTGGAGGTAGAGTGAAACACATTTTAGGAAAATCTACCTCAGTACACCCGACCGAGATTCGAACCTCGATCTCTCCGTCATCGGCAGTGTAGTCTACTGCGAGAGTAGCGCGTTAGACCACACAGCCGTCAAAGCTGGTAAGAAGAGGTGCTATAAATATAAATTATTATTTTATTTATCACCGCGTCTTATTACTAGTTTAGGTTATTCGCTTTTATTATAATTACTCTAAGGGGGCAGGAATTAGGAAGGAAGAATTTTAGGGTAATCTACCCGCGTTTGCGTGGAAGGAGAGTGGGAAGACATTAATGGAAAACCAACCTCAGTAGACCCGAGTGCAATTCAAACCCCGATCTCCCCGTCATCAGCAAGCCAGTCTAACACGAAACGGTGAACTGGTGGTCTAGGGGTAAGGTGTCGGACTTCTGTGCTAGGGGTCCGGGGTTCAGTCCTCGGTTACAGGTACATATTTATCTGATTGCCAAACCCTTCCTTCACCTCTGACAAGATGTGTAATAATCCCAACTTGTGAATGTGAGGAACGCCAAGCCTCCACCGTGGTTCGGATCCCACGTTAAACTGTAGGTCCTACATTTCATCTCACAATCACCCTACCATTGCACATGAGCGTAAATGCGTACAACCCGAACGGGTAGTAAGACGCAGTGATAATAATAATAATCTAACACGAAAGTGATGCCATAGACTGATATTCTATTCAATGTGTCGTGTGTTAAGTGAACATCAAAATGATGGCTTTGCGGTGGACCATACATATATACATACACTGTTGTTGTGTAGGAGCTCACTTGGTTGGTAAAGGTGGGGGGAGGGGGGGCAAGAAGGGGAAGGGACCTAGTTTTGGTACGTGTTGGGGAGTCCTCGGTCAACGACCTCTGTGTTGGGAGCCAGGCGGTGGTATAGCCTTGTAACACTTGGAGTTCACTGCTATCGCCTGCTGCTACACAATGGTGAGCTCAGCGGTGACGCTTTTTTTTTAAAGAGATATAAATAACAGAGAGAGAGTCACCCAGACTCTCGACCCGTCTGGCCTTCAGAAAAAAAAAACACTCTCTTTACACACACACACACCTTCCTACCTGGTGCGTCCACAATATGACGAGTCCAAGAGGAAACAGACGAGAAATAAACCTACTCGACTTGCTCGTTCCGACTAATCATGGACACTTTTTTTTGTTTGTTTTTTTCAACATGGCGTTCAGTTGACTAGACTGACGATAACGGAAAGATCGAGGTTCAAATCTCAGTCGAGTGTTATGAAGGTGGTTTGTACATATAAAAAAAGAGTTGTTCACTCTCTCTCCACGCAAATGCCAGTACACTTCCTTTAAATATAACCTTCCCAATCCCTAAAACCATTAACGTAGCTAGTACATAAGCAGATTACCCGAACGATTAGAACGGACGGGGTGATAAAAAACAAACATGGTGTTGTGGTTATTGAATGTTTTAGTCTGCTGAAATATTTACCATCTCTCGGACTTGTTTCATTAAAACGCTAATATTCACTATATTACCTTTCCCAAAAATATTATTATTTTACAAATATTTTATTTCTGACCTTGGTGGGGTTGGAAGGGAAAGCGATTTAAAGTAATTTATCATTCTGTAGATTATATAACGAAGTAATACAAATTAAAGCCATATGTGTTTATTTACACAAAACTTATGTGTTCGTGTGAAGAAATTATATATTATAACATTTATTAGAAAGTAATGTAATTATTTATCTATTAATGTTATTTTAACTTAATTGGTAAAAGATAAAACAATAATATCATAGAATGGTAAAATAAGAATTAATATACATTTATTTATTCATTTATTCAACCAATCAATTAATAACCAACTTCACTTGTACTTATGGTTGACAAAAAAAATTGAGAAAAATAAAAAACTATGGTTTCTGTAGACATGTTTAGTTTAACTGGATACATGTAGTAATTTCAACAGTTCTTGAATCGTTGTCATAATCATCTTTGAATACGAGAATAACTTTTTATTTTTATTTAAATAATTTAAATCAAAATGCCAGTATTTTATTTTTTATTTGAGGTATTTAACGTGCACTTTCTGAACCAAATGATTTTATCAACACACGAGAATTTCTATGAACGAGAACGAAAGAGTCTATCAATTTTGTCGGGAAAGGTATTTTCACATACCTTCCAGGGTTCTTTTACATGCCACAATCGACACGGGACCGAAGCCTTTACTTCCCCTCCGAAGGAATTTGAGCTACGGATTTGTATCGATCAAGAAAAATTCGTCAATCCAAGCTGGGTTTGAACCCACGGTCATAGGTTCCTGAGGCGAGCACTTTACCCCAAGATCACCGAGGTTGACCGAATACCATTATTCTCAGCACCAATATTCAAGAACAGTTGAGATCCTTACAAGAAGAAAATTAAACTTAACTTATCATTTTATTCATTTGAGCCAAAAAAAAAGACATGTTCGTGAAGGAAGAGGATTCGAACCTGGACCTCCCAGTCAACGAAAGACACCAGACAAGACTGAACCCTTAGTCTTCGTTCCCATCGATGCGTGTGATTATTTATTGAAGCTTCAGGAAGACGGAAGAGGGAACGTGGCATTTGCAAATACTACCCATCTCTCTCCATTGCCCTTGCCTAGAAAAATCACAAATAATTTTAATAAAACCTTTATGAAGCAATAAAAAAAACTCTATTGCGTCAGCCTGCAAGCAAGCTACACCAGTTGAGTGGCCACCGCCATTAGCGATGACAGTGCCAACATTTACGGATAGAGGGCGTCATGTGATCAGCACAACGAGCCTTCTGGCCTTTCTTCACAGTTTTCTAAACCAAAGCTGCTACTTCTTTATTCAAATAGCTCCTCGTTCGTCCTCACGGTTCTGAGTTTGATCCTGTTCCAGACCCACTGCATCACGGATACATTTTGGAGGTGCCAGGGTCCGAACCCAGGAACTCTGGATCTGTAGTCAGGAAATAACAGTAACTTAATGCTAGATACTATTTTAAAAGTTTCAAAGTAGAATTTCATTTTGATGAAACACAATAATTGTTTTGACCTGTCTAGCTCTCAGAGGTTTTTAAACATCTAAAGAAAGACAAAAGACTCAACTCTTCATTCATTTAGCCTTTATATCTGGTTTTTCAGATGCACAGACAAAAAAAAGAGTTTTATTCACATTGATAAAGTGTTGAGAACGATAGTAAAATCGAAACTAGCTTATTTTTACACCAACAGATAGCACTCTTTCTTAATGTGATTGGCCCTTTTCACTTGGCTTCTAAATGCAGAGCCATGGGAACAAACGGTTATCTTCAAGAATTTTTATTGGTTTGCAATTTTGTTTTTGGAAACGGTTTGTTCAAGAATAGAAGCATGTTGATCGAGTTGTACTTTTTATTCACACACCTCCTCTATAATTTTAACCATGATTAAATATCAATAATTTTGACATTTTTCAATAAAAAACTGCTGGCTGCATAGCAAAAAATAAGAAAATGTAACAACTAATAAACATCGATACATTATCTTAGAAGGGATGTTGAAAATATTGACATAAACAATTTCACTCGTTCTCGAGAAAACTGATATTTCCAAACGTATGATTTTTCCGCAAGACCTGTCCGGTAGCTAGTGCCATCCACGGTTTCCGTGATCCATCTGTTCTTGTTGGCGCGGAAGGTTACTTTGGTCGGTTGTGAAGCCACGCCACGCCACGTCTTCCACCCTCCCACCCACCATCCCACAAAATAGGTATTAGACTTGCACCCGACAGGACCAAGGGCCTTAAACCAAGCCTTTAATCGATTGATGACAGACATTAAAAACGAGCTGTTGTTTTATAAATTCTTAATCACTAGAGATCATAATCGATTTATCTTTCCCCTTCATTCTCCTTTTACCGTGGAAAATAATTTTCCGTTACAAGGGAGAGTTGGAAACCATTTAGAAAATAATATCTTCGGAACTGCCAACAGGAATTCTTTTAACCATGACTTCCATGTCCCAAGGAATATAATTATTATTATTATTATTAGCACCGCGTCTTACTACCCGTTCGGGTTATACGCACTTACGCTAATGTGTAATGGTAGGGTGATTGTGAGATGAAATGGAGGACCTACAGTTTAACGTGGAATCCGAACCACGGTGGAGGCCTGGCATTCCTCACATTCACAAGTTGTGATTAATACACGTCTTGTCAGAGGTGAAGGAAGGGTTTGGCAATCAGATAAATCCGTGCCGGGAAGGAATATAATTCTTTGCGAAGCTGACGCTTTAGACCACGTAACCACTTATGCAGGCGTAGTGTTAATACAGTCTAATTTTTATTGGAATAACCTTATCTGACGGATAAAAAAAAAGCTACTCGATATACATTCACTTATTCATTCATACGTCAAGTTTTGTGATCTGAAGCTATATACTGTTAATACCTATAAAATAACATTGATAATATTAGTAAAATGCTATCAATGTTTACCACAAAATATATGTTTGTATTTTCTAAAGATCTCTTCCTACCAACATTCTACTTTATATGTACTCCTTCAGGCAACGCTACTTTAGTATCGGCTGCCTGAAGATCAGATGGTGGGCTTTTGAAGGACAAAGGAGATATTAAATCCTATGAGTTATGGTTTTTTGTGATGTCTTCAGATGTCCTTCCAGATGAAAGTTGGTCTTGTACCAGAGGATTCTTACCATTACAGGCTACACGGATTGTCTTGTTCGCCATCAATTGTTCTCGTTCTCAATAGTTACAAGGATTATGTTCCATATTCAAATGTTCAAAAAATAATCACTGCTTCGTGTTCATCATTTGGATTTAATACGATCTCTGAAACGTGATTTGATTTATTATTATATTTTTTAGTCGACACGATAAACAAGTATTGTATGAACAAAAAGAACACCATACATACTAACCCTAAATTAATTCCTTAGTACTGTTGTGAGTGAGGAGATTGCAGAGAAAAAAAAAGTTCATAAATTAAAAATAATGCTTTCTTAGCTACAAATTTCAAAAATATGTTTGACCAAAATAATTTGAGACGTTAATTTTAACTGTCTATAATATATAGAGGCAAAGAAGGCACTATAAAAGAGTGTGTAAACACCAACATTGTTGTATGTACGTGAAGTGTGGGGATTGTTAGGGGAAACACAAGAGCAAGGTGAATGCGGTTGGAATGAGATATCTAGTAAATATACGTAGAAAAACTTGTATGGAAAAAGTCGGTAATAATTGGGTAATGAAGGAGTGCGGTTTGAAAGGGAATCCAATAGGTCAAAGTGAAAGAAGCGTATTACGTTGGTTTGGGTACGTTGAGATGATGAGTGTGGATCGAGTAATGAAACAAATATATGAAGGTAGAGTGTGTGGGTCAAAAGGAAGGGGTGGGCTATATTAGACGTGGCTAAATGTTGTAGACGAACGTGTGAAAAAGAGAAGCACGAAAAGTTTTAAGAATAAAAGTGCGTATAGCCTGAACGGGTAGTAAGACGCGGTGCTAATAATAATAATAATAATAATAATAATAATAATAATAATAAAGTCTTGTTGAATAAAAATGTATCATTAATTTGTATTGAAAAATGGGATGAATAAATACCTAAAAATAAATATTGGTGTTTATTTTATTTGAAACTATATATCATCTGCTTCAGTGAACAAATAGTCTAAGGCATCGTTCTCATTTTAGACTGGCCTGCTGATAACGGGGAGATCAGGGTTCGAATACTGCTCGGGCCTACTGAGCGTGGTTTTTCTTCAATTGTTTCCAACTGTCCTTTCAAGCAAATGCGGGTATATTACCTTTAAAATTCCTTCTTCCTCACACATACAGAATAATATATGTGTGTACCCTGAACGGGTAGTATAACGCTGTGATTAAAAAACTAAAACAATATCTCATTCTAACAAGCCGTCTTTACTTTAAAAATAAAAAGTTGTTTTTAAGGCGTACGTCTGGCTCACTTTTTTACGTACCGGTACCCAACATTTAAATAGAAACAAAAGTTCATTCAACTAAAAAAATCAATATGAGTGATTTATATCGGTATTGACAATTAAATGAGATATAGATAAAAAAATATTGATAACGATAAGAAAAAAGTAATAACCTACTCTGATGAATCACGATATTACTGTGAAAGTAAATTACACATCCTACGGTATTTATGTTGCAATGTTTGGGATTTTTCATTAATCAATAGTTTAACTACCCGCCTCGGTGGCGTAGTTGGCTAACGCGCTAGTCGTGTTTAGCTCGACTGCTGAGGACGGGGAGATCAAGGTTCGAATCTCGGTCGGGTGAACTGGGGGGTGGGTTTTATAAATGGTTTTCCACTCTCCCTCCACGCAAATGCGGGTTCACTTCCTCTAAATTCAACCTTACCAATTCCTAATCCTTTAGCGTAATTATTACTTAAGCGTATAACTCAAACGGGTAGTAAGAAGCGATACTACATAAAAAAAGTTTAATGGGTCCGATACCTTAGCTTAGTCGGCAGCCTGTCTGTCTACTGAGCTAAGGGTCCCATGTTCGATTCCTCACATGGACGAAAAATTTATCATTGGGGAAATGTGGGTTTCACAGATTTAAGTTAGTTTATAATTCGTTGTTTATAAGTTGGTTCAAAAAGAGCACGTTAATTTAAATAAATAAAATAAAATGGTTTAATTTGTTTTTAAAATATGCCTTTATTGATAAAACGATCCGATATTGATATGAGTATGTGATACCATATTTAAAAGAAAAAATACTTCATATTCAAAATGGGAATTTATAGTCGGTGGGTATAAATGGTTTCAAAACTACCCCTTTCCACCACTCAAAGTGGCGTGCAGCAGTGGGAGAAATATCTTTATGGTTCTTGATGTTTAGTTCACACCTCCTGTACTATGAAATGTAGCCACAATCAAAATCGATGACAGGTCACTTTCTTCTCGCATGCCCCAATGAATGAATGGTATCGATTGTCTCAAATTAAGAAAACATTATTTTTATTTTCAACTGGTGGCAGCAATGGAGATACTAATGTGCCTCGCCACTGCTCTGAAGACACATTGTATGAACTGGTGGATTGCCGGTAACGAGCAGGTTGAGGTTCAAAACCAGATCTGATACATTAGGGCTAATTTTACTCACGTGACTTATCACTGTGGGTTTACCCCTACTTTCTTTACGCTAGTGCGAACATCTTTATCACCCTTATACCTTTAATCAGGCAATTACTAGCCTTGTGTTGAATGCAATGATTTTCAATCACGTCAAATCGCCTCCCTCATTAAATGTCAATAGATTGCCTCTGAAGTAATCACCTGTCCACCTAATATACATATATGGCAACAGTCCTAGGTCATGGTATTGGCAACATTTCATAACCTCCTTGCACGTAAACACACGAGCACACACATACACACACACGAGCGGTGAAGGTCAATATAGCCAGGGCATAAAATCCAATTATCACGGAGGACCTTCTCATGACAGTACCAGTCGAAATCTCTTGTCCCATTTTACTTATCTGGTGTGTGTGTGTCTTTGATGCTGATTACAGCTGAAATCACCAGACTTATAACCTCACCCGACTTATTATTATTATTATTATTATTAGCACCATGTCTTATTACCCATTTGGGTTATACGCACTAACGCTAATGTGTAATGGTAGGGAGATTATGAGATGAAATGAAGGACCTACAGTTTAACGTGGGATCCGAACCACGGTGGAGACCTGGCATTCCTCACATTCACAAGTTGTGATTAATACACGTCTTGTCTGAGGGGAAGGAAGGGTTTGCCAATCAGATAAATCTGTGCCGGGACTGAGGATTGAACCCCGGATCTCCAGCACAGAAGTCAGACACCTTACCCCTAGACCACCAGACTTATAACCTCACCTGACTTGTTGGAAGGATTGTGTATTCCACAAAACGCCACAGTAAGGAGAATAAGATCGTGCAATGAAGCTGTATTCTCGTATTCTCACCTTAAAGTGTCTAGTTTCGAATCCTGGCTGGTAGACGGGAATCAACAATTCTGAAACCAATATAATACTAGCAGGAGTTTTGTTTTAATTTATTTGAGGTATTTAACGTCCACTTTCTGAACCGACTGATAATAACAGCACACGACTTATAATCTAACTAGTTTTTATGTCTTACTGTTCTAGCTATAAAATTATCCACTTCGGTGGCCGCATGGTCTAAGGCGCTACTCTTGCAGTAGACTAGACTGCCGATGACGGTGAGATCGAAGTTCGAATTTTGGTCGGGTGTAGGCCTACCAAGAGTGGTTTTTCCAAAATGGTTTTCCTCTCGGCTGCATCTCTAAATATAGCCTACCTAGTTCCTACTTTATTTACATCCATTACTGTTTCCCAACTTTGTCCTGGGTCAGTTGTTTTTATTCAAGCCATATATTCTCCACCACCGGCTTGCTAGGTCTGTCGTAGCTTAATATGCCTTATAATATAAATTAAAACTAGGACAGGCACAACATTTAATCCCAAGCTGTTAGTTTATCAACAGGAAAGGGTAAACCCACATTTCACCAATTATAGATTTTTCGGCCATATCGGGTACCGAATCCGGGACCCTTAGCTCAGTATACAGACACGCTACCGACTGAGCTAAGGTGTCGGATTCACTTAAACCATAAACGGGATAGTAATAAAATATGCAGATATAATTATTTTGACAGACCCTTGATTATCTTAAACGGAATTAGTATAATTGGTGAAAACGTATAACCCAAATGGGAACTTAAGAATCGGTGAAAAAAAAGAGGCACAGCTTTGGCTTGCATAGAAATATTCGATTCTTCACTCTTCATTGTTCCTGGAATGCCTTTGTCTTATTTCTACGTGGTTTCTTCCCCTACCCGTGTTTTAGGTAGCCGTGCGTTTGTGTACGAGCCGTTTTGGATCTGTTCCAATAAATATATACTTGTATACGTGACTCTTCACATGTACTAGACATACACTCATACGACAACACAACACATACCTTATGACGGAAATACTGTAAGAACAAGATAGCAGGTCTCATTGCTAGACCCCCAAGCGTAGCACATTACTTAAGATGGGGTGCTAGTGAACGTGAGTTTAGGGCAGTATTTTTGAAGTTTTTATAGCATAAACATTTTTTGGCCAAAATAAATCAAATATTTCTTTTATAGAAACATAGAGTTTGGTTTTCTGCACATGCTAATCTCAACAGTTCTTGAATATCTGTCAAAGGTGTCCTGAAATTTAATGACAACTTTTTCTCTTTATTTAAAAAGTTTGTCACCAAATGCCGCTATACTCATGACAGATATTCAAAAACTATTGAGATTATCATGTGTAGAAAACTAAACTCTATGTTTCTATAGAATAAATATTTGATTTATTTTGGTCAAAAAATGTTTATGCTATAAAAACTGCAAAATTAATGCACTAAACTCGCGCTCACTAGCAGCACCCCTTAAGGTTATTTGACCATAAACATTTTATTGTACAATTTTAACACGTCTATAATAATTATAAAGTATATAATAGTGCTTCAATGATTTCAAATCATTACAATTTACGAGTTATAATTAATATAGCACCACGTCTTACTATACCATTCGGGTTATAAGCTTAAATACTAATTAAGCTAATGGGTTAGAAATCGGGAAGGTTGAATTTAGAAGAAGTGAATCACATTTGTGTGTAGGGAGAGTGGAGAATCATTTGGGGAAAATCCCACCCCCAGCTCACCCGACCGAGATTCAAACCTCGATCTTCCCGTCCTCGGCAGTCTAGCTCGACATGAAACCAGAGCGTTAGCTAACTACGCCACCGAGGCGGGTACGTTTATAATAATTATATGGTATATATAGTGCCTCAATGATTTTAAATCATTACAATGTACAAGCTATAAGGGGTCAAACTTGCTATTTTATGCTTTTTACGGGCTGAAATTTAGTATAACTAGACGTTCATATGAGGTGTACACAATGTAGTATTATTAATATTATAGATATTATCAAAACTAATATATTTTAATAATATTGATATTATTATCATACCAAGAGAAAGTATTGTGATCGAGGAAAAATTGATCTCCAGATTATGACAAATTTTTTAAGTTTTGTATGCACACGAAACAAAAAATGTGTATTTTAAAATTATGTAATTTTGTCTGTCTGTCTGTCTGTTTATGGCCACGGATCCAAAACTGTTTTATGACTCTTGTTCTATCTTGATATTTAGATTTACTAGCTATACAACAAACATTTTTTATCCTAGCCCTTCAATTAAGGGTAGCTTACTCATTAGTATTTTTAAAATTTTTCGAAAATGGCTGATGATGTTGTTTACACTGCATATTTAGGATTTGTTTTACATGACAAATATCACTATTTATTTTTACAGCCAAAATTCGTTGAAGGATAGTTTACCGGTTACTGATTTTTTTTTAACTTGAAATATTTTACAAATTGCCCTAGCGATTTGGTTCCAAATGGGTATCTTGGAAGCGCTTCATATGAAAAATAACCCTCTATACTTGGTTTTGGGTAAAAGTTCGTTAAAAGGTCGTTTAAAGAGCAGTATTTTTTTTAAAATTCTAACTATTTTGAAATGGTTTTAACGATTTGCTCAAAATATATATCTCGGGAGTGCATGACATGTACAATTGTACATGACAAATAAATCTTCATATTTGATTTTGGGGGGAAAATTTGTTTACTGACTACTTTTTTAATTGGAATATTTAAAAAAAATGACTTTAGAGATTTGGTTCAAAATTGGTATAGGGGACCAATATTTCAATTCAATAATGATACACCTATATTATTTTAAAGTAAATTAACTTAAACTTAAACTCAGTTAAAACAAATTAAAGAAAATTAATATGTTTTGAGAATTGACCTTGAAGATTGAATTCAAAATGGTAATATGTGAATTTATTTTGAATAATAAGAATACTTTTTTATTTTTACAAATAACACATAATTTAGTGTTTTGATAGTTTACAAAAATTTTTTGAAAATTTTAATTTGTCAGATATATTTGAACAATTTGGTTTGAAATGCATATGTAAAGAGTGATTATTGTGATTAACAAGCTGATTTACTTGTTTTTATTAGTAAAACTTATTTAAGAATAGCTTACTAAAAACCTATTTTTGAAAATTTTCTTTGAAGCTAAGATACACAATTTGAGAAATTCTATGCGATTGTGTCGTACAATTTATTTAATTTGTGAAAACGTATGACGATTTTTGAATGCGGAAGTTTATATAAAAAAAATTAAACGCGTTTGTGCACTATATTTGAAACTTTTTATTTAGACACATATTGCTTTTAAAAGTTTTGACTTTCGTATGAATATATTTTTAGCATTTAAATGTGTCCCTAAAACTATAGCTATGCCTCGACAATTTATTAAGTACAGTTACAAAATACCTAAAATTGTAAAAATGGCCGTAGTTACAGCGTTGAATTCAAACAAGTAATATAATACATGTATAAATATGATACAAATTCGATTTGAAATGTCTTTTCAAAGGACGCAGATTTCCCAACAAGAAGTTACATTCTTCTCACCTCTTCTGACATCTAATTTGAAACCATGTAAGGTCGAATTAGTTCAAAAAGTGTAACTTTAGAGACAAATTTATAATGACTCGTTGGTGGTTTCATTTAAAAGTTGGTTTCCAGGTGTTATAAATAGTGAAGAGACTTGTTCTGTCTGAAAATATAAATATACAGCTACGTTGTTCCAACCACTGGTTTCGTTACAATGGAAGGTTATGAAAGAAGATTTTTGATCATAATGGGAAGATAGTAATGACCGGAAGTGGTTCTACCGACTGCTGGGTCTTTAATTAAAATTAGGCTACTGTTTCAAGTTTACTGTGTGCTTTTATTAGTATAATAATTGCCTCTCCAAAGCGTAGAATATCTTATCGTAATAATTATTCTAATTTTAGGTACTGATCAAGACTAATGCTTGTGAGAAGTGCAATGGACCCAGAAGTCAATATTTTTCTAATCTCCTATTTAGGCACATTGTTTAAAACTTGGGATAACGTAAACTTTTTTTTTCCTCCCACCTCGTCTCATTATTCATTCGGGCTGTATGCATTTTTTTTTAGCACTGTGTCTTACTACCCGTTCGGTTTATACGCCTATGTACTAATGTGCTAAGGATTAGGTATCTTTAATTTAGATGAAGAGCACTCACATTTGGACGGAATAAGAGTGAAAAACCATTTAGGAAAAAAAAACCTTAGTGCACCCAAACGGGATCGAAATCCGATCTCCTTGTCTTCGGCAACCTAGTCCAACATGAGAGTAGCGCGTTAGACCATGCGGCCACCAAAGCGGGTATAGGCCTATGTGCATTTTAATCGCCTTAATGAGGTAGCAAACCAGACAATACGAGACTGGCATTTAGGTCAAGCACCCCCTGATGCGAATATATAGGTTATATACACACACACATATCAGGGGTGTATGCACAGGAGGAGGAGGAGGTTTAGAAGGTTCAAACCATTGAGAAATAAATTTATACTAGATAAAACCATATCAATATAATGATACGAGAACAAAAACGGTTCCAGCAGTAGACTCCAGCGAGAAGTGATATTTTAAAGACTCCTACTGGGACAAGCTGTTGGTATCGATGCGCCATGAATGACTGTGCGATTTTTTTTGTGCTTACATTTTTTATCGTCTCAATAAAATACAAATATTTAAATTAAGTTTTATTAACTCAATAATATTTTGTGTGTCACCATAACTATATCACTAATTAGGTTATTTATTGTATTGTTAACCAGTTAATTATACCTAATCGTAAAAAAAAAAATTCACCCCCTCACAAAAATCCAGCGTGCGATCCCGATACCCACATATATAAATACATACATATAAATGTGTGTACTAATTACTTTAATTTGTTTAAGATTATAATGGGACATCACTTTCTATGTGAGAGCGAGTGATCTGTAATATTAAATACACACTCCTTTCAACTTCTAATACCTTCACAAGATTTTATATCTCCTCGAATTATTAATATTTTTGTCCATTCGTATCATTGCAACGCCCCTATAGACACGAATGATACAGTCTTCTCCCTCGCACATACAACCCGATGCCTGACTGTCCTTATCCATTCCGCGCACCAATAGCAGCAACCGAAATCAAGAAAGCGGCGCCTCGGAGCCACCTCTTTAAAACCTCGAGGTCAACGACCCCTACGCCATCACCGACAGATGGCATTTAGGACTGTACGAAACTCCTAATGGTCTTCAACTGGCAAATTTATTGCTTGCTTTTATGTTCATAACATCCTCCAAACAAAAGTCCTCTCAACCTATTCACTACACCGGCCTTGAATTAACAATAGGGTCTGTTAGCTGTTGCAAGGTAAATTTTGCCATCTTGTATTCCACTTCTCTCATTCTATGTCTTTTTCATTTTATTTTTTGGTAGACTCAAATTATTTAATTTATTTTTATTTTAGCCTGAGTCGTGTTTTGAAATAATACACTGTGTTTTATTTGCACCAAGCACTTTTATAAACTTACTCTATGTATGCTTACACACCTTGTGTAAGAGTTTTTCATATATATATATATATATATATATATGCCTATG
>CABFWO010000029.1:91130-102825 GCA_902155825.1 Timema genevievae
ATATATATATATATATATATATATATTATATATATATATTATATATATATATTATATATATATATTATATAACATCTAGGATGTACAATAAAATTTTAAATTTCAAAAATATTCAAAAAAGGAAATTTTTAATTTTGGATTGTGATTTTTGTTCAAGACTTAATGCTCAATACCTTTTAATTTTTAAGAACTCGAAACACTTTTTTTTCCTTGGGAAATCAATAACATCTATACATTCATTGAGTAACGTAAACATTATTTATAGATTTCAGCTTCGTTAGTGAAAATTTGTATATGATAATCCTCTAGATTTTTACGTTTATTATACATAAGAAAAAGAAGCTAAAATTAGTTTGGTAGAACTCAAAAAGAAATATCTATGTATGAAATGAAATTTCTTTTTCCCTTTGGATATTTTTTAAATCTTACATTTTTAGGTTCATCCTCAGTATATATATAAATAAATATCGTTTGGGAAGAATTTCAGGAATCACTGTCGAAAGAAATCGCTTCACGTTACGATACATAATTAATGGGGAGAATAGTTTAATGTTTTTGTAATCTAAGAAATTCAATCATATTTAATTAAATGTTCGATTCTAAACTCGAGAGATTAGTTTTTGTGAAAACATAAAACAAACTCTGGGTGCTGCCAACTTCACGTTGTCTGACCGACAATATAGAGAGGGTGAATAAAGCCATGACCTTGAAGAGCCCTGCGTTGCCACACCGTGCCATTTCCACTGGTAACTTTTAGTTTTTTGCCGCCGCTGATGAGTTTTCGGGTAAAGACATGCATTATATTATATTTTCCTACCTCTACACTTTAAAACGTTCGTGATCGACTACAAAATGTGTCACAATCGATCATTTACCGACTCGTGCCTTAGACAATTCGGTCACTGAAACAGGTAAAAATACGTTAATTCTTAAAAACTGTAGGCCAAACAATAAATAATTTTGTATAGTGTCACTCATCCTCCTCGGTGGCGTAGTTAGCTAACGCGCTAGTTTCGTGTTGAGCCAGACTGTCGAGGGCGGGGATACTGAGGTTCGAATATCGGTTGGATGAACTGGGGGATGGTTTTCCCTAAATGGTTTTCCACTCTCCCTCCACACAAATGTTGGCTCACTTCCTCTAAATCCAAACCTTATCAATTCCTAGCCCATTAGTGTAATTAGTACTTAAGCGTATAGCCTGAACCGATAGTAAGACGCGGTGCTAAATTAAATTATGTCACCCATCAAATAAATTCTTAAATACTCTATAAGTACCCCTTAAATACTCTATAAGTACCCCTTACCCTCTTCTAATCGTGTGAACCACATCCGGTTGGTCGCGGAAACCCCTGGTTACCACCAAAGATAGATGAGAGTCGCAATTTGCCGGCAGATGCCTCCATGGATTGCAACAAAGACTGCCCAGAGCGCTTCGTTTCATCATTCAACTAGCACCTGCGGTACGGCACACGTGTAGTTGGCATGTTATTCGCGGGCAGGTGGAGCGAGGGCCACAGCAGTGTCACACATCACTAGATCACTATCTCAGGATAAGTCAGTAATTCGTCCCACACTTCTCAGCCAGGGGTGGACATTATAGAATCACTCTGGAATTGGGTTTTGTCCTACTATCGATAAGTATTAACAGGCTGGGGAGAGGGGTTGGGGGGTGGAGAGCGGTGATTATTGTGTGTGGGTCTTAAAGTAATCAACTAAGATGATACCCGCCTCAGTGGCGTAGTTAGCTGACGCGCTAGTTCCGTGTTGATCTAGACTGATGAGGACGGGGAGATTAAGGTTCAGTTCTCGGTCGGGTGAACTGGCGGTGTTTTTTCCTAAATGTTTTTTCACTTTCCTGCCACGCAAATACGGGTTCACTTCCTCTAAATCCAACCTTCCCAATCCCTAACCCATTAGCGTAATTAGTACTTAAGTGTATAACCCGAACGAGTAGTAAGACGCGGTGATAAATAAATAAATTAAACTAAGATGAGACCCACGAAGGTGGTCGCAATAGGCTTGATTGACAAAGATTGGGAGATCGAGCCTCGAATCTCGGTCGGATTTTATGAGAATATTTTCCCCCCTAAACGGTTTACCACTCTCTTTCTACGTAAACGCGAAAAGATTTCCCGAAAATACTACCTGCCCAATACCCTCAACATTAGAGTAATTAATATATCACATGTACGGGTAGTAAAACGAGGCGGTAACAATTATCAAAAATAAGATGAAACTTACATCGGTGGGCACGCGGGTTAAGGCACTGACATATATTCGTGTTTGAAGGTGACGGATAGGTTGGGGCTCTGATCCCTGTTGGAGGGGGATTATTTTCTAAATGATTTTCCACTCTATTTCCACGCAAATAAGGGTATATTTCCCCTTAATTATTTATATCTTTCTTATCACTGCCCCGTTAGTGTAAATATTCGGATGAACCAGACAGGTAGTAAGACGTGGTGCACAAACAATTAAAATAAGATAAAAGCGCTGGTAGTTATGGTTCCATACGAATAAGCAAGGTCGGAGTACGAACCATTTGTAAGGGAAGACAAACTAAAGGTGTTACATTTGAATTGTTCCCTGTCAGACCGTAACTGTCGTGGATTTTTATTAATAAATTAGCATATTAGCTTGCAATGCTTCTTCGGGTAAGTTTACAAGATTGGGGTAGTATATCAATAACTAAATTGATTAAGAGTATGTATTACGAGCTACGATGATTACGTTTATAGTTAATTAGGTCGCTTATTGCCCAGGACTACTGCGTCCCTCTCACCCGACACTTAAGAACCGGAGAGAACTTCCTCGCTCCAAACATGATAAAGAGATTCCATAAGAACATTCTAGATTATTGCTACCCACACTTACCGACTCTACATCAATAAAAGCCTTTCCTTGCCCCCTTGTATAATATTCCTGGCTGCTTAGGGTGACCTTACCTATTTGGGAGTGGGTGGTAGCTGGTCCTCTCCTTTGACATGGAGAGAAATACTTCCCATCTTAAGGCGATTGGCCCCTTTTCATTTGGCGTGGAAATGCAGAGCCGTGGGAACAAACGGTTATCTTCAAGAATGTTTATTGTTTTGCAATTTTCTTTTCGGAAACGGTTTGTTCAAGAATAGAAGCATATTGATTAAGTTATACTTTTTATATACACACCTCCTCTTTAATTTTAACAGTGATCAGATATCAATAATTTTGACATTATTCAATAGAAAGGTGCCGGCTTCATAACAAAAAATAAGAAATAGTAACAACTAATAAACATTGATACATTATCTTAGAAGGGGTGTTGAAAATATTAACATAAAAATTTAATTCGTTCTCGAGAAAACTGATATTTCCAAAAGTATGATTTTTCCGCAAGACCTGCCCAGTAGCTACCGCCATCTACGCTTTTCGTGATCCATCTGTTCTTGTTGGCGTGGAAGGATATGTTGGTTGGTTGTGAAGCCACGCCACGCCTTTCATCCTCCCGCCCACCATCCCACAAAATAGGGTTTAGACTTGAACCCAACAGGGCCAAGGGCCTTAAAATAAGTCATAAAAAAAGTTGTGCCACTATTGGGTCGCCTTCCATTTCTTGTGTGTCGCACCCACATCTTTCTCTAGCAGTCACCTTACATATTCAACAGTTATTTAAAAAAAAATTTAATTACATTGAATTTAATTTATCAAAGGATGCTGATCATGATTGAACTCTGAGCTCTTGAGTCAAGAGTCGGGCACACTATTCGTGGATCCAAACTTGCCTGTGTGACCTGAATGAAAATAAGAACCGAAGTGTTTAGGGACCAGTAAAAAAGAGGTCAGCGAAGAATGGGGTGTGTTTGCCATTGACGCAAGACGCGAAAACTGCGGAGAAGAGATTGTTTAGAGAAGGGGGGGGGGGACAATTTTGTCCACTTAGAAATAAAAAAAAGGTTTACCTGAGCACCTGAGACCTGATTGCCTTCGACCCGAGACACTCCCTGCTCTAATAGACAGGCACACCAGGGGTGGAGGAAGAGGGTTGTGTGATGAGGGGAGATGGCAAACATCTTGNCCAACAAACTTTTAAAAATTAGAGTTTTTATTATTGCAATTGTTTGTTCTTCGTTTGTTCAGGATTGTTCCGCAAAAAAAAAAATAGTTTGTTCCGTTTTGATAGGCCCACAAATGAAATGTTTAAATTGGAGGAGGGTGGGAACTTCGCGGTAGCTCCCCCTTCTTCCCATTTTTGAAAATTAACATTTTTTTTGGCTGAGATCGTTTATTCTGGATGTTTGAATAGATATTTTCATTTGTTCCATTATGATACGCCCACAAATTATATGTTTACATTGGACGTCTGTGAGTTCGCTCTCCTCTTTTAAAAACTAGTGTTTTTATGATAACAATCGTTTGTTCCGGGTGGTTCCTCCAAAAAATACGCACGTTCCGTTGTGGTAGGACAGCACATGATATATTTAAATTAAGATTGCAGTTTGGCCGCTTTATGGCAACTTCACCCCCCACATATATATACATACAACTTTTAATCTTTGCAATCAATCATTTGTTCTTGGTTAATTTTAGATATTTTGCAAACGTTTTCGTTAATTCTTTTTGTAAAGCCTATTTTTTAAAATTATTATTAGCTCTCTCCCCTTCTTTCAAAACTAGAAAGATTTTCGTTTAAAGTTTGTTGTTAGTTTGTCCGAATGTTCCTTAACATGTTTATCTTGTTTTATTTTCAAAAACAATTACCTTTTCAGACGTCCCCTACATCCCCACCTTGAGGTGACCACTCGTTCTCGAATTTCAGGAACAATTACCAAAATAGGGATCATGTCCTCGACTGATTTCATCACCAATTTATTAAATAAACCAATGCAATTTGAAATTCATACGAGTTAAATAAAAAAAATTACTCAATTGAGCTACACAAAAAAATGTAAATTTAAAATCTGCGTAACCTTAGCCAACGAGGATTTCTAGAAGGAGTATTTATATTTTTTTTGCGCAAATTTAACGTATATGTTACTATTTGAGACAAAACCTTTAGTGAAATATAATTAAATTTAAAAAATGTGTATCTAAGTAAATTAGTCCTATTTTTAAGATTCATGGACTATTTGAAAATAAACTTTTTAACATGTACAAAAATAATAATTTTTTCCCCTTCATCTCACTACATGTTCAGGTTATACCAATTTTATCTAATTACGTTAATTTGTTAGGGATGATGGAGGTTGAATTTATAATAAATGTGTTCTCATTTCTGTGGAGGGGGAGTGAAAAATAATTTGGGAAAAAACACCCTTCCTTTACCTGACCGGGAATCGAAATACGATCTCCCCATCCTCAACAGTCTGGTTTATTTAAAGAGTGACGCCTTAAGCCATTCGACCACGAAGGTGTCTTAAAGAAATGAAATATTTGTAAATATTAAATAAAAAAAAAAGTAGAGCCATCTTTCGAATACGGGATGTGCTCAAAGACAATCGGCAGAAATCGGGAGATAGCAAGTACACATATTTTTCGGAATAAGCAGTACAAAAGTGCTTTCCTATTAACATTCAGATATATATTTACTTGTCACAATACTTTCTCAATAAATCGTAAAGGTAAGTCTTACATGAGAAAAAGAAAAAAAATAATACTTCAAAGAAAATTAGAATGTAACATTGTAAATAATATAATATGTATGCTGTGCTGTGTGTCCTTTATGTATGTTATATCAAAGTGCCACTAAACCCTTTTAATTATATTATTTATAATAATCATCTGTAATGTAATCACTATTGTAAGTCTCATAGAAAACTACTATTTAATTTGTTTACAGTAATAACAACTTATGGAAGTAAATCCTATGGGATGATTAGTAATTATAATATAAACACAATGAATCTATTGAAAATCTAGTTATGATCGTACTAAACTATTAAATAAGATTAAAAAAAATCAATTAACATTCCTTGTGTAGAGGAAAATCTATTATTATTATTATTATTATTATTATTATTAGCACCGCATCTAACTACCCGTTCGGGTTCTACGCACTTACGCTAATGTGTAATGGTAGGGTGATTGTGAGATGAAATGGAGGACCTACATTTTAACGTGGAATCCGAACCACGGTGGAGGCCTGGCATTCCACACATTCACAAGTTGTGATTAATACACGTCTTGTCAGAGGTGAAGGAAGGGTTTGACAATCAGACAAATCTGTGCCGGGACCTAGGATCGAACCCCGGACACCTAGCACAGAAGTTTGACACCTTACCCCTAGACCACCAGGTCACCGAAGTATTTTATTAATTGTTAGTTATACAAGTATACATGGGCTAGTTCATGACTTATTGCCGTTACTATCTTGTAAGTCTCCTGCTGATTATGTTCTTCTTGTTTAGAAAGTTCACGTTAAGAGTGACGCCAACTCTGAGAAAAACTGCAGACGTCTAAAAATCTTACGCTATTAAAGACGTTGCCTACTTGGAAGATCTTGAAGCTATTTTGCGAAGAGGGTTGCATCTTAATTTGATGCACCTAAGAATTCTAAGTACTATCACATTTATATGACAATGTACAAAATGGAAAGAGAGGGAAGAAAATGAGTAGTTCACCTTGAGATGGCTCTTGTCTATTTGCTGATAGCCTTTTCCCTTTTCTTCTGACGAGTTTACACTCACTTTAATATTTACGCCTTGAAAACATTGACTTGCTTTATAATTTTACCTTTTTATTGTTTCCTATTCTAGATAGACCTATGCTACCACGGACTTTTTTAATCTACATCCTGGCAGGAAGATTCCTACAGGCCATTTTCGTGACTTAGTCAGTCAAAATTGTAGATGCTTTATAAAAACTACGTTTACAAAAAAACTACTTCACTATAAAATCATAATTTTGTGACACTGTATTTGTAGAATTATTTAAGAATTTATGATTTTTGTTTCAAAGTTATATCTTTAAAACTCGCCGAATAGAACGTAAATTCATTAACCTGGGGAATCCTATCTTGACCTACCGTAACGTCACAAGTTGGCAACGTCCTTAATAAGTTTTGTTATATCACAACATAAAACATGCAATGCATTTTGGAAAGTGTGGCATTCTATGAGAGGGGACTGAATTGTATCCACTCGGAATGGTATCCATTTCGACAGTTTTGTAATAAACTGCTTTTGTGAAAAACTGGAATTGTATCCACCTGAATTATATTCATAAAAACTGGACTGATTATATCAGCACATGACTTATAAGCTAACTTAAATCTAGAAAAAACACAACATCCAGCCCCAGACTCCCTGATTCCCCCCAGCCGTTAATTCATCACTCGTTCCTCTTAAGTCAACAACCCGGAGGTTGGTCTGGTACTGGGCATGCACTCAGCCTTTCAGCTGTTTAGTGATGCCTGCACCATCTGGTAGAACTCACATGTACTAGGGGGGTTTCATTAAGTGTGATGGTGTCCCGTTGACTTCCACACTGACTTTCTATGAGCGAGCGCGAAAGGGCCTACCAATTTTGCCGAGGGAGGTATTTTCACATACCTTCCAGGGTTATTATAAATGCCACAATTGACATGGGACCGACGGTTTTACTTCCCCTCCGAAGAAAGTTGTGTTAAGGATTTTTTTATCTCTTAAGAAAAAACTGTCAACCTCAGCTGGGTTTGAACCCACGAGCATCGGGTCTTGAAGCGAGCTCTTTACCTCAAGATCACCGAGGTTGACAATTCATCACTGTGAAAGGGGAAACCCACATTTCACCACTCATACATTTTTCAGCCACGCCGGGAACCGAATCCGGGACCCTAAGTTCTGTAGGTAGAGGCACTTTCGAATGAGCTAAGGTGTCGGACGATACCTGGCTAATATTACTAATTAAATAGTAAAATAACCCACTTTGGTGGCTCCATGGTCTAAGACGCTACTCTCGCAGAAGACTAGACCGCCGATGACGCGGGGATTGAGATTCGAATCTCAGTCGGGTGTACTGAAGGTGGTTTTCATTTAAAAAAAATCCGTTTCTCTCCACGTAATTGCGGGTACACTTCCTCTAAATATAACATTCCTAATCCCTAAAACAACCAACGCAATATACATAAACTTATAAACCGAAAGGGTAGTAAGACGTGGCGCTAAAAAAAAAGGCCCTCTCTACGAAAATTAGGCTGCACCAATTGTGCACCAGGATGCTAAGTTCCTCTTCGTGACCGGTAGTCGAACACGATGATTACGTCGTGATAACGTAACAACTACGGAAAACACATTATTTGAGGTAGGGAGGGAGGAGAGGGAACACAGCCCCCCCCCCTTTCCCGACACACATACATCCTGAAGTGTACTGGTAGGAAAGGGGTAAAACAATGGGTCACAGGATCCTAATCTACAAAAGGAGGCGGGGAACTCAACCTTAGTAGATTTAAAATATGTTCATTTTCACTTTCGTATGCAGGATGTGGACTTAATAAGACCTTAATTCCTTTGTCTCTAATTAGTTATGTAGTAGGGTTTGTAAAGCTGTGATTTGAACGGTGATGTATTTTTGTTTTAAGACGTTTGGTCCTTTTCATTTGGCGTGGAAATGCAGAGCCATGGGAACAAACGGTTATATTCAAGACTTTTTATTGTTCTGCAATTTTCTTTTCGGAAATGGTTTGTTCAAGAATAGAAGCATGTTGATTAAGTTATACTTTTTTTTATATATACACACCTCCTCTATAATTTTAACAATGATCAAATATAAATTTTTTGACATTTTTAATAGAAAACTGCCAGCTGCATGAAAAAAAAAAGAAAATGTAACCATTAATAAACATCGATACATTATCTTAGAAGGAGTGTTGAAAATATTAATATAAACATTTCACTGGTTCTCGAGAAAACTGATATTTCCAAACGTATGATTTTTCCGCAAGACCTGTCCGGCAGCTAGCGCCATCTGCGGTTTCCGTGATTCATCTGTTATTGTTGGTGTGGAAGGATACTTTGGTCGATTGTGAAGCCACGCCACGCTTTTCACCATCCCGCCCACCATCCCACAAAATATGTTTTAGATTTGAACTCAACAGGGACAAGGGCCTTAAGACGGGGATGTAGGCGACGCGAGAAATGACCAATGTTTTTGCGGTTTTTATAGCAAAAATTTTTTTGGTCAAAATATATCACATATCACTTTAGTACAAACATAATAGTTTAATTTTCTTCACGTGGTGATATCAACAAATGTTGAATATGTCATGACTCATGTTAAATGAAGAGAAAAAGTCATTAAATTCCAGAACATTCTTGTGAAGTATTCAATAACTGTTTAAGTTAACATGTAAAGAAAATTAAACTCTGTGTTTGTACTGAAACAATATTTGATTTCTTTAGACAAAAACTTTTCCCATAAAAATTGCAAAACACTTACGTTTTATTGCGTCCCCTACATTCCCACCTTAAGGTCAAGAATGATCAGAGTTTTTTAGCGGTGAGAATTAAGGTGCGGGGTAAGGGAACTTGAACCTAAGGTCCGTATTCGTACGGTTTTTATATATTTATAAAAATGCTGTTGTAAATAAAGTATTGCAATCATATGTAGTCTATATTTAGTGTAGTTTGACGAAGACATTTTCGTTCCAATTAAAATGCCTCTGTTCAAATGCCACGACGATCAGAACAAATATTCAAGAACAGTTGATATTAATATTTATAGAATAATAATCTAATCGTATCTACTGAAGCAATGTTTTATTTATTTTGTCCAAAAGAGTTATATAAAAATAATTCTCACCCGATCCACTATCATATTTCACTTTCGATTCACGTTTTTATCGTTTGACCAAATATAATTGTAAATTAGGTGTTTGTTGCAAGTCATTTCAAGGGCGTGCTTCAGCAGAGGAGCTTAACTTGGTTTGTTCAGAGATTAATTTGAAGCGCATTTTAAAAACCAACAATGCGCATCAGGAAACAACTATAAAATTTATAAAATTAACAACTCTGAACTAAATATTCCGGGTGTCTTTATAACAAGAAGTACAAAACATTTTCTCAAAAACCTGACCATCGGTTTTATCCCCTATGGTTTCCCTATCATATATACACACTAATGTGGGTGCTGTTCCTTTGAAACTAATCTTCTCACAATTATAACTTAGATTAAATTGTTAATAAGCTAAGCACTTGTGTTTAACGTAATCCTAAGCAAATGAGAATAATGTTTTTTTAAAAATTTGAACCATATTAGTGAGCTTCGAATCTATTTTATCTGCTTTCGCTCTACGTCAATATGAAATGTTTACTCCCCCTTTTGGTCCTAGAATTTCACTCACCCTCCTGGTCCTAGATGTTAGCTCACCCTCCTGGTTCTAAATGTTAACTCCCCCTCCTGGTCCTAAATGTTAGCTCACCCTCCTGGTACTAAATGTTAACTCACCCTCCGGGTCCTAAATGTTAGCTCACCCTCCTGGTACTAAATGTTAACTCACCCTCCGGGTCCTAAATGTTAACTCACCCTTCTGGTCCTAAATGTTAACTTACCCTTCTGGTGCTATATGTTAACTTACACCTTCTGGTCCTAAATGTTAACTCACCCTTCTGGTCCTAAATGTTAACTTACCCTTCTGGTGCTATATGTTAACTTACCCTTCTGGTCCTAAATGTTAACTCACCCTCCGGGTCCTAAATGTTAACTCACCCTTCTGGTCCTAAATGTTAACTTCCCCTTCTGGTGCTATATGTTAACTTACCCTTCTGGTCCTAAATGTTAACTTACCCTTCTGGTGCTATATGTTAACTTACCCTTCTGAGTGCTATATGTTAACTTACCCTTCTGGTCCTAAATTTTAACTTACCCTTCTGGTCCTAAATGTTAACTTACCCTCCTATTCATAAATGTTAACTCACCCACCTGTTGCTAGTATTTTTAGCGGTATTTTAAGTATAATTTATAAATACATGACTTACAAACTAACTCAACCTAATATAGCTCGCCTAACAATTCCAGCCCTGTGACCTAGCTATTTCCTAATTGATTAGAAGATAGAACAATAATTAATACACAGAGTAAATATAACCGTCATCTCTGCTTAGAATAGAACCCAAGTCCCCGAGACTCTCCTGGTATTATATATTTTAGGTTAACTGGCGGTCTAGGGGTAAGGTGTGAAACTTCTGTGCTGGGATTCCGTGGTTCAATCCTCGGTCCCGGTACAGATTTATCTGATTGCCAAACCCTTCCTTCACCTCTGACAAGACGTGTATTAATAACAACTTGATGAATGTGTTGGAATGCCAGGCCTCCACCGTGGTTCGGATTCCACGTTAAACTGTAGCTCCTCCATTTCATCTCGCAATCAGTCTACCATTGCACATTAGCGTAAGTGCGTATAACCCGAACGGGTAGTAAGACGCGGTGCTAATAATAATAATAATTATTATTATAATAATTATATATTTTAAAACAGCCACGTTGGGATGGTGCACGCTAGTTCCTTTCTTTCCGGAGATGAGGTTGTTGATGCTAGTGTTGTTTATTGTGCTGCGCGGTGCTGGTTGAACCACTGCATGCAGTGCAGGCGGTGGAGAAGTAGGGGAAGCTAAACCAGGTAATTTATACCCGCACGCTTGCAAGGGAAACATCTAGAATCGGAGCAACAGCCAATTAACTCCACCAACTTATGATAGTCCTGATAAAGACTGAAAAGAAGGCGAAGGAAAGGAATGGTAGGAGTGTA
>CABFWO010000029.1:112880-124839 GCA_902155825.1 Timema genevievae
TATATATATATATATATAGGTATGGTTTATGACCTTACCAATTAAATTATGACGTTAGTAGCAAGTGTGCTAAACCTATCGATAGTTATAAAAAAGTCACATATCATGCCAAATTAAGAAGTTTTCCTAACACTCAATGAACCAACATACAATAATATTTCCTAGCGCCTGTAAACTAGACTGTTCCGGCTCATGTGCGCGCACTTGAAAATAGAACCAGTTCTATCTTTCAAGCGCGTCGCTAGAGTCGCTCGCTCACTCGCTCCAGTCTGGCCGCACCCTAAATGTAATTTAATGATATGCACAAGCTAAGCTGACTCTCATAACATACGTGTAAACTTATTGTAGACTACACTAAATAGCTTGGTGAAATAGTAGGACGTAACGAAATTTGAGGAAGTTATTTGTTAATTTTCTAAGATAAACAAAGGGCTCATCAAAGTTTTGGGGATGAAAATGGTAGTTTAAAAGTGCATGCACCCGCAATAGTGGAAAAGGAGAATGGAAAAATCACAGTGAAACTTGCATGAACAGAACTTGCTTCAATGCATTCGCCCTTTGAGCCACAGCCTTATCGTCAACTGTGATCAAGTGCAATGTGAGTATAATGCAAGGAGTTCGTAGAAGTAGATTTGGAGGTCACTCACTATAAGGGTTCAGCCAGACTGACAAGCGTGCGAGCAAGCGCGCAAGCGACTGGGTGACCAGACTGGCGGGCGAGCGCGTGATTAGCAGATAACTCTTGTTAGTTGTTGACGAGGAGGCTCGGAATCTTGGCTGAGTGAACTGAGGGGGGTTTTAACAAGTGATTTATTGGTGTGGTTTTCTCATCCTCTCTCCACGCTAATGGTGGTTCTTACTTGTAAAGGCCTACTTTGATAATATTGAATTATTTAAACATATCGGTTTTACATATATATAGATATATATACATATAGGTATGGTTTATGATCTTACCAATTAAATTAAGCCGTTAGTAGCAAGTGTGTTAAACCTATCGATATTAATAAAAATGTCAAAATGAGAAGTTTTCCTAGCACTCAATGAACCAACATATAATAATATTGCCTAGCGCCTGTAAACTAGACTGTACCGGGTCGAGCGCGCGCGCTTGAAAAATAAAACCAGTTCTATCTTTCAAGCGTGCGCGCTCAGTCACTCGCTCGCGCGCTCCAGTCTAGCCACCTCTCATTACAACCAACGTGTTCTATTTTATATTTTAGTTGCTCGCTCAATCTGGCCGCCCCCTAAGAGCGTTCCCAGGCTAGATCCTGTTGAGTGGTCGTAATAAGTTAAACGATAGTGTTAATGCTTCTAGCTGTGTTGGTGAATCTTTGGCATTTCTCTTGAGAGTACAGATCAGGCAAATAAAGTGCAAGTGAGTGAAGGGCCAACTTTTCCTTCACAAAATTTTTAAGTGAGCCATGGCTTACATGAACTTGAACTGGGAGTCCGAGGTTCAATATATGGTTGATGCACCAAAGGATATTTCCATCCACAATATTATATAAATCGATCTGTTTTCTGATGGGTCATTAAAATTAGCTCTTATCATCTCGTTTATCCTATTTTTGATAGATGATAAGAAATAGCTCAAAATATGTCTAGAAGTATTTTTGTACTTTCCCCATTGTGTGAAAATATCTTAACTAGCAAGAAAGTTTTAAAAATATGAACAAATGTTTGATAAACAAAAACAAAATAACATTAACATGTTAACATTCTTACATTTCAAAATTGTAAATGTTTTATCAAGTTTTGACTCACTAATATCTTTACAAATAATGGAAAAGTATAAATGAAAAATAATTAAACAAAAAGGATTAAAAATCACAATGTTATGAGAAAGAATAATGAAATTAGCTTTTATACATTATATAGCATTTTCAAACCTTTGTTTTGATAATAAATCATATAATATCTTAGATTTATGGACTAAATTTAAACTTCACAAGAAGTATGAATTTAGGTAGAATTACGTGTAAACCAAATTTGGTCGATTGGTACAACTTGGTTTAATACGTAATAAGCAGAGCCCAGATTTTGATGACCTAAAAAACTGTTTAAAAATTGATCTACAGTATATAATTACAGTAAAACTTCTAGAAAATGACCTCGTGTTTTTAAAAAAAGTTTTAAAAATATAAAACGAAAACAGTTTTACAAACTGAAACTAAAATAGATATATATGCAATGAAAATCCTTTAGCAAATAAGCTCTTGCATATCGCTAAACATGAACATTAATATAACAAATTAATATCTGCTTCAGAATCAACAGCTACCCAACATCCCACACCTCTCACAGAAAATTATCCAGCTTAGTTTCAGTGTTTCTATAGGAATGTGTATTTTACAGCCAAACAAGCAAAGAGGATACAAAGTTCATTGCCTACATTATCTTCTCATTAAAACTGTGCAATAACCGGCTCTATTATATAATGGTCAGTAAATCTGGATACGAGCCCTGGAGTCCTGGGCTCGATTCCCGGCTGGTACCTTGGGTATTTTTCCCGAAAGGAAAATTACCCCAAGGTCACCAGGGTTTGGTTAGGCTTAAGTTAGGTTTAAGTGTTTCCACTGGTTCCACACCCTCATACTCACTATCGCCATCATCTCATCTCATCGGGACATGGAAAGATCCTCCCATGGAAAGGATGTACGATTAGTACATTCGGGTGACCCTTGGGCAACGGTAAGTTAGTACTGGCTAATCTTTCCACAAGTTGGGCTAAAAATGATGTGGCATTGACGCACAATATTTTCTGTGCGATTAAAAACATATTATCTAAGTACTTGAGAATTAAGAATACATTTATAGAATTAAAAATATACTTACTCAACTTAAATACCTAAAAATGACCCGAAAAATATACAAACCAAGACAATTTTACGCTAGAGATCCAAAATGACAAAAAAATGACCAAAAAATTACAAATAAAATTGTTTCCGCAGTGAGCAGATTCTATACACATGAGTATTGTCTGTGATGTAAAAAAATCAATATTAAATGTTTCGGTGGTAAATGGCTTCGAGCCTCCAAATCAATTCCCCGTCACCCCGTCAACCCCCAGTTTGGCCCTAAACTCTACCCTCATTCATGCCACCTCATTTAATATTAGCATTCATTGATACTGATTATTTGAAACAGGGTTGTCATTCAAAGTTCTTTGATTATCACAGTAAGAACCCGCTTCGGTGGCGTAGTTGGTTAGCGCACTGGTTTCGTGTTGAGCTAGACTGCCGAGGATGGAGAGATCGAGGTTCGAATCTCGGTCAGGTGAAGTGGGGTGGTTTTAACTAAATGGTTTTCCACCATCCCTCCACACGAATGTGAGTTCACTTCCTCTAAATTCAACCCTCCCAATTCCTAATCCATTAGCGTTATTAGTATAGCCCGGACGGGTAGTAAGATGCTAGTTTTTCGATTCCGATTCTCGATTTCGATTCTTAAATTTTTACCTTGAGTCTTCGATACTCAATTCTTACTGGAATAGGCCTGAAATGAAGTGGGAATGGCCATATTGGCTTATGTTAGTAGTTAGTAGAAACCAATATGGCTGCCGTTATAGGTAAACCTTTTTTAACAATTTGATTTTACTCTGGAAATTTCGGTAAACGTCTATTAAATAATAACTAGACCTTTAAAACATTTCTGACTTTACAAATTACAGTTATGATTTTAATTTTGCCTTTAAAATTTTGAAATAAACTTTACCTATATTATTATCATTATTTGATTTGTACAGTAAATCTGCAAAGCAATCGTAATATATTTCTTAACACAGAGTTGGTGTCTATTAATATGGAGGCTTATTTGTGTTTTTTCTTGAATACATTATATTACCACGGTAAATAATATGTTTACATAATGAAGCAAAACATCAATTTTTAGATTTTCAAATCAAATCAATGCTTTTAGAAGTTTTACTCTACAAATATGTGGCATGATTAACGAAAAAAATGCGTTACAAACGGCCTTTAATATTCGATATTCATTAATCTCTTAACAAAGCATTTACGATCATTTGCGTGTATCTTTAGGAATCGAGGCATCAAGAATCGAGGTATTTTCTCAATTCTCGATCCTCTCAATACCCTTAAGAATCGATAGGTATCGAGGAATCAAGGAACCGAATTTACAATCTCTAATATTTTATAATAAAAAAACAGACATAACTGATATAGTTTATTGATTTTATCCCGGCGGCTCTGTTTAGCTTACCATTATTTTTTTTAGAATTGTATCTTACTACTTGTTCAGGTTATACGTATATTATGTAGGGACTAATCATGCTAAACGGCTTAGGTATAAGGAAGGTTGAATTTACAGGAAGTGTACCCACATTTGCGTGAAAGAAGAGTGGAGTCACACAGGCCTATTACTATTTTGTTTTGTCCGGCAACGGTTTAGAGCTCACTAGCGCAGAGTCCCATGTCTCCAAGAGTATCGTTCGAGTCCCAGTTGAGAATATCAAATAGGGTGTAAAATAACATACCAATGTTACTACAATTTAATTTGAGTTAACGATGTATCAAACGATATTTCCCCCCAAAGAGTGTTAGGTGTCAAAGAAAACACAAAAATAATGCGCTTTCAACTAACAGTACAAGCATAAAAAAAATACTGGTTTTATTATTGTTGTTTGCTTCTTTACGTTTTACTGCTGTTTTCATCCTTCTTTCGTATCAGCTCACTCTGTATAGTGGAAGTACCCATAAAGCACAGCGGTCCAAGGCATCCCAACTTGTGCCTGTTTACAGCCACGAAGCTAAGTGGTCGTAACTGACCCCTTCAGCCCCTTTTCGGGGCGTGTGCGTATCGTGAAGGAGCTTGGGAGCAGTGGTTTAAGGGGGAGTAGTCACCCACAAAACTGTACCCTAGACACTCTTAGCCAGGGTGACCCTATCACTTGCCACTTTTTTTAGGAGGGGACTTTCCATATGAGTTGAAACGCAACCACACTTTGTAGATCATTCAAACAACCTTTCTGATCATGTTTCTTTAAGTTGAAGAGTTTTAAACCCGCTTGGTGGCCACATGGTATAGTACGCACGCTACTCTCACAGTAGACTATAGACTGCAGATGACGGGGAGATCGAAGTTCGAATCTCAGTTGGGTGTACTGAGGGAGGTTTTTCTAACACTGTTTTCTATCCTCCCTCTACGGAAATGCGGGTACATTTCCTTTAAATGTAACCTTTATAATCCTTAAAACAATTAATGTTATTAGTACATAATCGTATAACCTGAACGGGCCGTAAGACGTGGTACTAAAAAAATAGGTCACTGCTGCTAATTAAAATAGGATTCTTCTATGAAGAACTACATTACTAACATCCTTTTTGCGGTAAACATTAATAACATCGTACTATATTATTTGTATTATTAAATAGGTATATATTGAAAATATCCATCAAACGTTACAGGTGGAAGATCACATGAATTTATGTGTAAATATATCAACACTGTTTTAGAAGCTTTAATGAATGTCAAAAAGTTCTTTTCTATCTAAATCCGACTATAATTGGAGTAAAAATAAATACTTTTTTTATCACCGCTTCTTACTACCTGTACAGCCTATACTCATACATACCATACTAGCTACGCTAATGAGTTAGGAATGAGGAAAGTTAAATTTACCGGAAGTGTACCCGCATTTTTATGGAGGGAGAGTTTGAAATCAATTTTGAAGAACCACCCTAAATAAATCCAACCTGGATTCGAAACCCGATCTTCCTGTCATCGGTAGTAAATTCTATCGGGACAGTGACACCTTTGACCATGCGCCCACCGAAGCACGTAAACCCTAATTAAATAAAAATATAAATAGCTTGATTATGTATTTAAAGATATTAAACCTAAATAAATATGATTGATTCATTAAATACCAATTTGAGCGATTTTTTTTCATTGCATCTTAATACAGGTTAGGATTATACGTATGCACATTAAATACGCTGACGAAATATGGATGAATAAGGTAGAGTTTTAGAGGTTATGTACCCAAATTTGCGTGGAAGAGGAGTGGGGAGCTATATAGACAAAGAACCCTCAGTACACCCAACCGGGAATCGAGCCCGGATCAGTCCCCTATCATCGAAAACCTAATCTAACACGAGAATGCGCGTTAGAACACACGAACACCGAAGCGGGTTGCAGGCTGGATTTTTAGTAATGATGATAGTTATGATGACGCATTTAAACATTTCAAGAAGTAAATCACTTCAATAGTCGAATTATTTATCTAAGCCGTCACCCTCGTGTTGGACTAACCTGCTGAATACGGGAAGATAGGTGTTCGAATCCCGGTCAGGTATACTTATGGTTTTTCATAAATTGTTTCCCATTCTCTTTCCACGCTATTACAGGTAGATTATCTCTCTAAAACGCTTCCTTTGTCATCCCTAACCCATATGAGTAATTATTATAAATTTATATAATCTGAACAGGTAGTAAGACTCATATATATATGTAAAAAAGCACATCCAAAATTATCATGCAATAACATTAACTAACTTCAAAACCTGTACTGGTGAACTTACCAACAAAGGTGTTACCAATCATGGGGAGATTGGATTTAGAATCCCAGCCGAGTGCATTGAGAGAGATTTTCCTTAAGTATATATGTTTAATCTATCTCACCACACAAATGCGAGTACACATCCTCTAAATTGTACCTTCCTCATCCCTACTCCATTAGTGCGGCCACTGGTGTGAGTGGATTAGATGTTTAGTTTATATTTAACTAAGTTATAATAAATTATATTATCACGTACGCCAGATGATATAGATATATATAAGCTTACATGTATAAATATATTTACAATTTAACTTAAACTTAAGTTTATTTTCCCCTTTTAACAAGCTCTGCCAGTTTGAGAGTCTTACGAAAGACGTCATAACGGGAAAGAAACTTTTCGAGTTTTATATTTTCTGACTGCTCTCTTTCTCTCGCGCTTCAAAAGTTACATTTTTATTTCACCGACGATTTTATACATACTCGGTAGAAAATAAGAATAACTTATTTGTAAGACTTTGTGGATACGGTTATCTGACCGGTAACCATTAGGCCATACATAGAGTGAAAGTTTGATAGTTTTTAGTAAAATAACGGAGAGGCGTCAATGTTTTTTTTAAGGGATGGAAGGACTAAAAAGGTAAAATAATAAGAAAATGTATCGGTATCACAACCTTTAGGTTCAGAGTTGACATTATCAGACAAAGTTTATTTTAAAATTTAATTACATCCATCCGGATTGTAATTTAATGACTGTATTTAATAACGCCTACAATATAGGGATAAGAAAGGTAAAATTTAGAGGAAATTTACCAGCATTTTCTTAGAGGAAGAGTGGGGAAATTATTTAGGAAAAAAACTCCCTAAATACATCCGACCAGGATTCAAACCTTTATCTCCCTGTCACCAGCAAAACAGATTAGATGAGCATTACATTAATTCACGTGCCCACAAATGCAGGTCAACACATTTTTACAAGGTTCATATACTGAGGATAAAGGTGTGAATAAGTCAAGGGAATCAGAGTAAGTGCACTAGCATTCGCCTAAAGAAAAGATTAAATAGCCAAAGCTATTATTTATGCTATTAGTGGGAATTACACCATCAGCTATCATATTCTGAAAGTTGAAAAATGACACCTGGACATGGGAATCGAACCCGGGACTTTTGGCTTAATATGCAATCCCGTACAATCTAATAATTGTACAAATGGCAGCAAAAAAGCCAACTACCGAGTCGCAGATGGCTGCGTTATCTGATAGCTCGTGATATTAATATAATCACACATTTGTAACCGACGATTTCCGCACGTCCATCATAGACTCTGCCTTAAAATATGAGTGAAGAATGACCCTGGACATGGGACGAATCCTGGATAGCTCAGTGGTTAGAGCATTGGCGTACTAAGCCAAAGGTCCCGGATTTGATTCCAGTGTCCAGGTGTCATTTTTCAAATTTCAGAATAAAGAAAAGATGTAAGACTCAATTAAAACTTCCTTATTTCATCCGGCATGAATACAATCCTGTTTTACGTGTCAAGTGCGTTAACCACGGCACCAATTTTAAGAAACCTGTTTGTATCTTATCAGCCAAGCCACCATTATATTTTAAACAACCATACATATATTATAAAGGGATCTGACACCTTAACTCAGTCGGTAGTGCGTCTTTATACTGAGCTAAGGGTCCCGTGTTCGATTCTCAGCATGGCCGAAGAATTTATCATTTATGAAATGTGGGTTTACCTTTTCATATTGATAAATTAATAGCCGGGGACTGGATGTTGTGCCTGTCCTAGCCATAAGTTAGATTGTAAGGCCATATGAAACTACGACAAGCCTAGCAAGCCGGTAGTGGAAAATATTTTGCTTGAATAAAAAAATTGACCCAGGCCACAGGCTGTAAACAGTAATGGATGTAAAAAAGAAATATCTTTTAGACAAATAGTTATTTTTAATTGTAATTTTTTTATGGTTCAACAAAATTATATTTCACTTTGGTTTTACAATGTGTAGTGAGTTTATGTAACTTGATATATTTTTTAAACTAAATCAAAATCTAACAACGTTATAATGAAATGCTGTGCCCCAAAATTCAGGAGTGATAATAGATGTACAAATCATACCTTCAGTAAAAATCAACTACAAGAACTAATGTGATGCTACTAGGTAGATGTAATAGATTAGATTATAATCTCCCGACACAAAACATAAAAAATCGACTCACTGTAACAAATAATCACAAGTTATTTGTTTATTTTAAATAAATAGATAATGTAATACAGTGGAAAAGTTGGTAAATATTTAATTTTATTAGATAGTAAATTATAGATAGTTTATTGATAAATATTGTGCTCTAAGTTTATATCTATTTCAATTGAATAATATTTTATGGGCTTGATATTAGCTAGTGTGAAAAATGATAACATAAGATTTTAAAATTTTATTACAATTCGTGGATTTAAGAGTAATTACGCAGGCTGCATCCTTATGTCACATATAGTCTTTAATGACATCTCCAGCTTTTGGCACCTGAGCGCAAGCGGCCCCCCACGTCACTACACAATAGCTTGGCAATTAATATAATTCACCCCATTTGTTTGCTTATTTGCCTCCTTTTGAATTCCCTTCTTCCGCTTCTCCATACTCAAAACGCCTAGGCGCTGATCACTTATATACAGTTAGTATGACGCTGCAGAGTATATAAATAGAGAAATCACCAAGTGAAGTGCGTGATTCAGTAGACGAGCTTTTATTTTCAGACTTAATATTATTAAAAATTAGTTTAAAACATTTTTTTTGAAACTGTTAAGGCAAGTATAAATTAGTATCGTTTATAAAATAACGTTGAATAATTTCATACCAGTCTCTTTGTCGTGAGAAAATTTGATACGCGGTAATTTTTTGAAATCAAACTGTTTAGTTTGCATTTTATAAACTTTTACTTATTGGTATCAATCACTGTTACAAACAATAACATAGGTTAGTCAATTATTTATATTCAAATATGAGTAACAAATTATTTTAGGAAACATTTAAAAATACACTTTGGCGCTAAAAAAGCCCTTTAAAAAAGAAATTTACTAACTTGGGGGGGAGGGAGGGGCGGAACTCTTATCCTGACTCGCCGTTACATAACGGGGAGAAAGCCTCGTTAAATGGTCGAAATCTTCACATAGCCCCGAATTCAAATATAATTACGGAATAAATTCAGAATGAGGCATATCCGTTTATCATCGGCACAGTCCGCTGCCCGAGGCTTGAACCTGGACCTAATAACAATTAATAGATTGGCAGAGGGGATGAGCGGGTCAGGGGAGGGGATATGCTAATTGGCAACGGCCGGTGGGGACCCATAAACAGCCGTATCGTAACCGACTATAACAGCCTCCAGTACTTACTGCTAAGGGGGGTGGGTCGCAGTTTGGACGCGAATGGGAGGGAAGGTTTTATTAGGGGTGCAATATGTTCAGGAGTTACAATACCCCACACCCCAGCGCTTTCACTCTCTCGCTCGTAGGTCATTGAACTTGGTGGGTGGAGTCCCAGGTTCAAATACAGCCGCGATAATGATAACAAAACTCTGAAAACGGATAACCATTTAATATATTTTGTCTGGTTATGGGTTAATATCCTCCTAGCTGGTGGATGTAAATGGAATCAGGGTATCATTTAACTTCTATCAGTAGGTGTCGGGTGAAATTAACGCTTGTGGAGACTAGCGTGTCTATCACTGTATACTTTATACATCTATCTATTATTTATCTAACACGCGTGGGTGAACGCTTGGTATAGCACAGGGGTCAGCAACATGTGGTGCTTTAACTTTTAAAAGCCTTCTTCAGTGTTCGCATGGTCTCAGACGTTACTCTTGTGTTAAGATAAATCGCTAATGATAGGGATATCGAGGTTCGAATCCCTGTCATTTGTAATGAGGGGGGTTTAAAATAAATTATTTCCACTCTACCTCCAAGTAAATGTGGGTACACTTCCTCTAAATTTGACCTTCATCATCCCTCACTTACTAGCCTAATTATTACATATGCGTATAGCCTGAACATGAAGTAAAAAAAACTTTTAAGGGAAACGTGATATTTAATATTTTCTGCTCAGCTTGAGAAAACATTATACAACCATCCTAAATGGAACGTCACAACAGCCGGGGCCAAGTTAGTACATCAGTACGCCTTGCTTACACTTCCCAAGAAGGAACTTGTGACCTAACTGAAATGTGGTATTAACATCAACCTTCTAAACGCAGGTCATAATAGGTATATGTGGCCAAACTGTTACGTGCCCATTTACATCAGCATATTTTAATCAACAAACGTTGGTAAACACTTTTTTTAAATCTAAATCTGATATTACTGAAGTAATTACTAATCTTTTCTCGTTTCTCTTAATAGCTTAAAAAATCTCTTTTTCTGTCACACATTTGGTGTTTTCTTCAAACGTGATGTCACACAAGTATTTTTTGGCTGTGCTACCACTTTGTTCTTCTTGTATTGTTGTAGAATCCTCGGAGTATTAATCGAAAACGATGATTATATCTTCCCATAACTTATAAGCACAAACGCACAGTAGTTTTGTACTACTTCCCCATATGTGCTATTCTTTGGCCAGGGAATATGATGAAGAAGAAAACTTTCATCTATCACAATAACTGCATCGATTAGATAAATTTTTTCTACAATACCCTCCTCAAAAACTTTCATTAGAAAAAACTTTATAGCCTTGCGAAGAGAAACTTCATCGAAAATAAACGATAGAAGAGATGATAGTTCATATTCAAGGTGTGTTTTTAGTATAGTTGGGCTATCTCCCTCTATTTTACTCTCATTATCACACACATACCAATACAAACAAACAAACAAACACACACACACACTATTCGATTAAACAGCTGTTGGAGACTTACACTAACCTCTTCTGACTGAAGTTACACAGATTTGTAATTAGCTTGTGTTATGATTATGTCATTTCTGTGTAGTTTAAGATATCCCAAAAAGTTCCTTACATTTTCTTCTTCTATACAACTCTTACCTGATAAGCTTTTTCGCAGCTTACAGATTCATATATATGATAAGTATTTTAGAAGTAAATGAAGAGCTAATGCCAGACTTGTTTAAATCGAAGACAGGAATGATCTTTTTCTTACAGTTTATATTATTGCATGATTGATCACAGTACACTTCTTTAATAATAATAATAATAATAATAATAATAATAATAATAATAATAAATACTGTCCATGTTAAAACTGCAATAAAGCTGCGATCCACTGTAAATTCTGATAATATGCCGTAAATCATCATAATGTTACATACCTTGAAAATGAACTGTACATTTGTACTACCCGTGGTCTTCCATTACGTGTCTTCTCACTTCAAAACATTACCGAAAAGCACTAATGGTATACACACACACACACACACACACA
>CABFWO010000029.1:134834-170006 GCA_902155825.1 Timema genevievae
AAAAAAAACGAAACACAGGAGTTGAAAAACAAGCTCAGAGTTTCACTATCTTACACAATGTAACATCCATTGCTCAGACATTCTCTGGCACATTCTAGTTCCTGAAAACTCTTCAACATGGGGCTTGGACATAATGGAAAATGCGATTTATCAGAGAAAATATTCTTTAATAAAAGATACTTTTTTTCTTTCTTCTTTTAATTTTAAATACTAAGAAAAGACAGGGAGGGTTAGCTTCACAAATAGTGTGACGGGAAGCAAGAGTAAAATCCTGATAATTTTTTTAACACCGCGTCTTACTACCCATTCGGTTTATACGCTTCTATATAATAATCAAAGGAAGTGTTTATCTGTGTATATGTATGTTTGTTTGTGTGCGATGCCCAGCCACATCTACAGCACTCAGAGATCTGATATTTTTAACATAGGTGCACCTCAAAGCCGGATTTTTAAATTTTTAATTAGCTTTTTAATTAGGATATTTTTAGCAAATTTTTGAAGAAAATATTTTTAATCTGGTTTAGAATTACGTTTCAGAGATAAATCGGGAACCATTGGGGGGTTATAATTCTTATACCACAGTGGGTCATGGACAGCGCCGTGGGGGATTACTAGTATGTACTAATTATGATAGTGCTTTTTTATTAGGAAAGTTAAATTTAGAGAAAATGTACCCGAGTCTGCTTGGAGGGATTGTGGAAAACAATTTTTGAAAAGAAAAAAACACCCTCTGTACACCCGACCAAGATTCGAGCCTTGATCTCTCAGTAATCGGTGGCCTAGTGCAGAGATATTCAACCATTGGTACGCCTACCCCCGGGGGTAAGCCAAAATGCTTTCAATTTGCGTACAAACACTACCGAACGCTATTATGCTGTGCACATTTCTGAAATACTTTCCACCAATTGAGAAAGAGGACAAAACACGTGGTTGAATAGCAAATACTTTTGATAACACAAGTCACTTAATCTGAACTTTCCATCAAATTTAAAGAAGATATAATTGAAATTTCTGTTGACAGCATTCTAAAAGCAACATTCTTAGTAACCTTTAGGGTAATACGAACACAATAATTACTCTAATTAAATTGGGATAAGGAAAGTTGAATCTTAGAAGAAATTGACCCGTGTTTTCGTGGAAAGATAGCGGGTAGCCATCTATGAAAAGAAATAACACCCACCCAAACGAGACTCAAGCCCGATCCCCCCTTCATTTGCACTTGGTTATGGGCCTATGGTCCTGGGTTCAATTCCCGGCTGGTACCTTGGGTATTTTTCCCGGAAGGGATTCACCCCAACGGTCACCAGGGTTTGATTAGTTAGGTTTAAGTGTTTCCACTGGTTCCACACCCTCATACTCACTATCACCATCACCTCATCTCATCGGGACATGGAAAGAACCTCCATGGAAAGAAAGTACAATTAGTACATTCGGGCATCCTCTAGGCAATAGTACATTAGTACTGGTTAATCTTTCCACAAACTGGGCTACGACTGTTGTAGCCCAGACACGCAATATTATTATAATATTTTTTATGTTGCCGTGTCACCTAAATCTTATTCGCGTACTACCGAGTAGCACGCTTGCCTTAAATATGCCATCTCGGGACAGTATTCTATATCAGGGATCGCCAACCTTTTAGTATTATTTAGCACCGCATCTTACTACCCATTTGGGTTATACGCTTAAGTACTAATCACGCTAATGGTTAGGAATGGGGAAAGTTGAATTTAGAGGAAGTGAACCCGCATTTGCACGCAGTGAGATTGGACACCCATTTAGGATACCCCCCTCCCCCCCAGTTCACCAGACCGAGATTCGAACCTTGATCTCCTCGTCCTCGGCAGTATAGCTCAACACGAAACTAGTGCGTTAGCCAACAACGCCACCGAGGCGGGTTCATCTTTTAGTAGTGTTGTACCGAAGTCGCTCAGTGTGCCAACCAACCTAGGCCCACCCAAATTGTTTATATTTTTATGCTAGTTAACTAGTACAACTGTTAAAACAAATTTAAGTTGATCTTGTAAAATTTAAATGTAACAACATGTTTCTAAATCGAATACATTAAATAAATACTATTTCTTGAATATTTAAAAATGTTAATATAAATCTGATAACTCAGAATAAATACAAAAGTTATAAATGTGTTTTGCAAAATTTAAGTTCTGAGGACATTATTTTGAAAATTTGAAACAAAACCATTGAATCATTGTAACATAAAAATGTTACTAAAATTATTACTCACATCAATGGTTTTAATTAAAAATAAAGGTTTTGTATTATTTTTATTCAACTGGTTCAACGTGCCATTGAAAATCGTTCCACTTGCCACTCTTGGCACGTGTGCCGTAGGTTGCCGACCCCTGTTCTATAGAGGGATTTTGTAAAATTGTAAATCGTAGTTTGGAAAAACCACCCATATTCGAATCAGTGGTCCGTTGTCTAAGCTATCACGCTCACAATAGACCAGTCTTTTGGTGATAGGGAGATCAAGGTTCGAATCTCAACCGATTGTGCTGGGGGTGGGTTAATATATAAAATGTATCCCTGTAGTTTTCCTATCCTTTCTCCATGCTAATGCGAGTGGATTGGTTCCTTAAATTAACCTTCCAATCGATAGTCCTTAGAGAAAGTCTGTAGGATGTTGGAATAGTTGAGAAGAATTTCATAAACGTCGTAAATAAAGTTTTGTTTTTATAACTTTACTGGATGGAGCTGTCCTGATGTGGGACAAACAGGGGAATAGGAAAATTCAAATGTTAATACAATTTGTTTTGTGATCCCACCTCCCCCGATATTAAATTTCATAATATGGTTCACAAAGATCTGTTCTATGCTTCTTTACCAGTTACTTTTAGTTTCCTGGGAGTTTAGGCCTTAACGACCAACCAAAATCTGTGAATTTTTTGTCTTTCCAGAGTGGAAAATTTAAAATTTTAAACTATACTTAATATTCTATATATGTATAGGTTCAAAGAAAATAGAAGCGAGTTCATTCCAGTAAACATTAAACCTGTGTAGGCTACTATTACATTTTCATTTTTTCAATTATCTACGTCATTTAGCATGCACTTTCTGAACCAACTCATTATATCAGCACACGACTTATAAAATAACTTAAATCTAGAACAGACACAACAGCCAGCCCCAAGTAGCTAGTTCCTCAGTGTGAAAGGTAAAAACCGACATTTCATCAATGATACATTTTTCAGCCATGCCAGGAATTGAAGCTGAGACTTTTAGCTCAGTAGACAAATATGCTACCGAATGACAAAGGTGTCACACTGTACTATTAAAGCTTTTGTAAATAATGATTTTAACCTAAGCGTAACATCTAATTGGCAATATTTAGGCTAGCTATGGTATGATTTTGGTAGGAAGGACAGTAGAAGTTAGTTATTGAAGCTACTAAAACAATTTTAATATATTCATACATCAAGTCATGTTATCTGAAGCTGTCACGTTTGATAGATATTATCAATACCTATAGATTAACACAAATAATACAGTAAAATGTTATCAATGCTAACCGCAAAGAAATATGTTTGAATTTTCTCTTAGAGCATGACGTACGAAATCTCCAAATGGCCAACATTTGACACAAAATAAAATTATCAAGTGACAGCAACAGAACATGCGAGTTGGCATATGAATCCGCAAATATATAATTATTTAGTGACTTAAAAAAAAACTAGCATCGGTGGGCACGTGTACTAGGGTTTAAGTTAATCTCGTCTAGTCTGGTTTGACGTTAACTAGGAGTTTAGGGTTGAAACTCCTGCTGCATGTTCTTAGAGCGACTTCTCCTAAATGGTTTTACAATCTCCAAAATAGTTTGAGTATATTTCCCATAAATCATGATGGCCAGACGTATCCCATTTTCTAGGACATTCCTTGAGATAAAACATGTCACAAACTGATTTGGTCCCAGATTAATTAAATAATAATATGTTAAAATAAGAAGAAAAAAACCCACGCAAAATTGGTTAATAATTTCCATCATCATAGTCAGCGAAGAGTAGTTCTCACTCATGTATTTATTAATATTTGGCTCTAACGGTCCTTTATATAGTTCACTATTTTCATGTGCCTTTTTATCCCACCACTTTCATATTAAATGGCTACATTTAATTTAGCGGTACTTAATTTACTGAGACTGTCCAATATCACGAATATAAAAAGCAGGAAAGAGTAAACTGGATAGCATTTAAATGCTAACTAGCTTCTCCAGATTCCATAGGTGATTTCTTAAAGTCTGTCCTCAAAAATGCCAATAAAAATGGGGCCTTTATTATAAATTCTACCTTCCTCAATCCTACTTAAATAATGTTGATATGCGCTAAGCTATACCAAAACTTTTTTTTTGTGATAGAAAAAACATGCAGTAAAGTATGGGGAAGTCCCCCAACAAGAGATAGTAAGGATTCCCCCCTCCCCCGTTGAATTCCTAATGAAGTAATTTAAAGTTTAATAAAAATATATTTGAGATTTTGGAAGAGGGTTGAGCCCCAAAACAGCCTTAGGTCGAGCCTACAGTAGCCCCGTGGCTTCTTTGTTGCTGAATGACAGTTCACAGTTGATTTCTGACAGTCAACAGTTAGGTATATACCTAAATTTTGACTGTTAGAAGTGACAGCTGCTAAACACATGTTTTTTTTGCAGATCATATGGTTCGACGTAGGGATACATAATTTGGTCTGGTAACTTTTCAAAGCCGTCAGCTCTCAGCTGTGAGCTGTCACTCAGCACCAAAGAAGCCATGGGGCTACTGTAGCTTTGCGGATAGTCCGGACGAATATAAAAACGTGTGCTGCAAAAAAAAAAATTACTGCATTTCGAACTACTAGATTGAGTTTATTGTTTTGGCGATATAATTTCTAGGTCATGTGGTGAAATAATAAAATTGTATTTAAAAAAAATGGTCGTTAGCTCTTAAAGAGAAAACAAGAGAGAGAGAGAGAAAGAGTTCGTCCTATGGAGAGCATGTGGTGTGCAGAAAAGCAGGATGGAGCCCGTGATGGCGCATATATTGAAGGAACATGTGGGCACTCGAAACACGAGTCCTTGAAACCACTCCCCTCCTCTTTTTCTACATGCTAAAAATGTGTGGCCTCTTTTGTTTCGCACACTCGTTTTTTTTTCTTTCGCGAACTCTCATTTTTTTATTTCTTATTTTCAACTGTTTATTCTCCATCTACAAGCAATCTTTTAGTTCGTTTTACGATCCGGTTTATTACTCATATTATGTTCTATCTCTCTCTTTTTCTTTGCTTCTCAAACTTACTCTCCCCTCACCCCTCACTCCTTACCATTAAAAATCTTTTTGACAATTCTCCTCCTCTTAATTCTTTAGAAAAGAGTTTCGCAATTATTTTTTTTCTCTCATGACCTCCTTTTGAAATTGAGCCTGTTGAGTTCTTACTAATTTTTTTTTGGCGGATTATTTTTAGAGGTTTATTGGTAACGACGACTCCTAGCCATTCACACTACAAGTTTGCTTTGATTTTACATCTTCAACCGGGATTCGAACATTGAGTTATATATTTCAGTCCTGGCAAAAATCATCAGATACTTTCCCGTTCTGTCCTAGCAAATTTGAAAGGCATCACCAAGGAGCTTTTAATCGGAACTTCGAGTCGCGTTGTTGACGTCCATAAATCTCTCGTTATGGAAGACTTTTTTTAAAATTTAAAAGTAGAGTTGAAAAATGCCTGTGGGATCAAAAAACCTTACATTTTAGGTTTTATAATTTAAGAAAAAAAATACGAAGAAGGTGTGTTTGCTTGTTTTCAACAACATTTCACGAGAAATATCGGAGTAATGATATAAAAATAAATGGTTAAAACTATAAATCTAACCTTATTCAAATAAAAAAAAGATTTTTTTTAACAAGGTAACAACATTTAATTTTAATTTTTTTTTATGAATTGTTTTTATGGTTTTGAACTGTCATTCTCATAAGACGTAGGCTACACGAGGCCCTTGGCCTTGTCGAGTGCAAGTCTTAAACTTATTTTATGGGATGGTGGGTGGGAGGGTGAAAGGCGTGGCGTGGCTTCATAACCAACCAAAGTATTCTTCCACACCAACAAGAACAGATGGATCATGGAAACCGTAGATGGCGCTAGCTACCGGACAGGTCTTGCGGAAAAATCATACGTTTTGAAATATGAGTTTTCTCGAGAACGATTGAAATATTTATTGTAATATTTTCAACACCTCTTCTAAGATAATGTATCAATGTTTATTAGGTGTTACAATTTCTTATTTTTTGCTATGCAGCCGGCAATTTTCTATTGAAAAATGTCAATTTTATCTATATTTGATCACTGTTAAAATTATAGAGCAGATAATAACTTAATCAATATGCTTCTATTCTTGGACAAACCGTTTCAGAAAAGAAAATTGCAAAACAATAAAAATTCTTGAAGGTAACCGTTTGTTCCCATGGCTCTGCATTTCCACGCTAAATGAAAAGGGCCAATCACCATAAGTATGAGGATATTTTTCTACGAGTTGGTAGAGGAGAATGCCTTTATTTCTAAGGGGGGAAAAATAAACAATTTTTGCTTTTGAAAACTGAACTTAGATAAGAAACAACGATTTGTGAAAAACATAGGAGATATTTTTACTATCTCACCATTTGTGCAAAGTTTTTGTTGTTGTTAGTCTAAAACTATATATACTATGTGTCTTGCATTTCTTTTTCACATGTACGTGTTAAAAATATTGTATTTGCTTTGCTTTTCCTAGTTTGAGAACGGGCTAAGTCTATTTTGAGCAAAATAAATGTTATTGCTTTGAGATTTAGTTAAAGTTTACGTACGTGAACCGTGAAATCAACGCGAGATAAATTACACATGACTATTTACACAAGTAATAAAATTATTTTACACCATATGCATATGTTCAAGAAGTACCTTTAGACCTACAAGTTGTTTAGTTAGCCCAACTATTCAAGGCTACATTGAATGCATATATGCTGAAATAATTTGGTGTTTAAAAATTCGCAAATAGATGAAATAATAATCAATATTTTCTTTATGAAATGGCGTGACACTAATGTTTAAATACTCACTTTTCGCAGTTGTTACATGACACATTCAATAAATAATTGGCTCTACTGATATTCAAATTTGATAAATTACACAGCATGAGAATATATTTTCGCATTATTAGATAAACTTAAGAATTAATTAATCATAATTTATTAAGCTTTTGACTATGAAGTATTTGCTGAACAAAAGGGCCAGAAAAATATATAAAAGATCTTGGTTTGTGACTTTCAATATATTAAGGTTAAAAAAAAGTGTTGGTTTATTTGTACAGAATGAAGTTTCTTATAAAAACAAGCTTAAGGTGGGAGTTAAGGGGACTCGAGTAAAGGTAAGTGTTTTTGCAATTTTCATTGCAAAACTTTTTTTTTGGTCAAAATAAATAAAATATTGCTTAAGTACAAAACATACAGCTTAATTTTCTTACCATGGTGAACTCAACATTTCTTGAATATCTATCAAGAATGATCTTGAATTTAATGACAGCTTTTTATCTTAATTTAAAAAGTGTGTCATCAAATGCTGCAATGTTCATGACAGATATTCAACGACTGTTGATATCAAATTATGAAGAAAATTAAATTCTATTCTTCTACTGGAGCAATATTTTATTTATCTTATAGGAAAAAAAGTGTTGATATAAAAACTGCAAAAAACACTGTCGTTTTCTCGTTTTCCTTACATCCCCACCTTAATATGGCCATTCACCCACCCAGTTCTCAGATCTGGTAATCAATCATATGGATATGAAAAAAACCAACATTGTTCTTGTGTTGCATTGATAAGATATTGAGTGTGCACAATACCTGTGACAGCATCCCCCACCCCCTCTTTTATTAAAAGGCTTATCGACTCCCCTCTAACGCACTCATTCACCCCTATGCGACGTCCTTACGATACGCCTTTTTTATTAAAATAAAGTGATATTGATACGAAACTGTAAAGCGCTAGAAATGAAAACGGTACTCTGGAACGAGTTTATATAGGGTCGGAAAGGGGGGGAGGGAAGGGTGCTATGGTTGGAACTTCTGGGGGGCAGGGATGTGTAAACTTACTTACAGAAGGGACAAATTAAAAAAAAAAGTTTGGTTAGCCAAATATTTGTATTCATTAATGTATTTATATTTCATTTAAAAAATTATAAACACACATAAGATAGTAAAAATAATAATAATAATAATAATAATAATAATAATAATAATAATGCCTTTATTTGAATAGAGTTAAGGCAAGTTCCTTTTCTTAATCTTAATATCCATGAATAAGTTTAAATCCATTGAACATGAATGTATAAAAATCATATATACCTTAGTGGCATAATATGTTTTTAAGTTCGTTCAGAAGATTTATATACTGAGGTGTGAGATTAGTGAAATCGTAAATGAACTTCCGGCTTTGTTTTATAGTCAGAGTTGAACCGTGAGATGATTTTCAAAAGGGAAGACAGATGCTCATCAGTTATTATTATTATTATTATTATTATTTAGAACCGCGTCTTACTAACCATTCGGGTTATACGCTTAAGTACTAATTACGCTAATGGATTAGGAATTGGGAACGTTGAATTTAGAGGAAGTGAACCCGCATTTGCAAGCAGGGAGATTGGACACCCATTTAGGAAAAACCACCCCCAGTTCACCCGACTGAGTTTCGAACCTCGATCTCCCCGTCCTTGGCAATCGAGCTCAACACGACTAGCGCGTTAGCCAACTACACCACCGAGGCGGGTATCATCAGTTGGTCGGTTTTTAAGATCACTTTTTTCTAAATTTAAAACAATTGTTACAGTGAATATGAGGACGCAAACAATGCCATGTATTTTTTCAGCATGATTTACCAAATTTGGAAATGTTGATTTTGCCATGGTTTTTATATATATATAAAAAAAAGTTTTGTTGTGTTTAAAAAAAAGCCTGCTTCTCAACGCAACACATTTAAATTAAATATATACCATGGGCCGAATTGAACACACAGGTGGGGCCATAGCTTGCCCATCCCTTGGCTATGGTGAGGAAAGTAGAATTCGGAAACAATAGGTGAAAACAAAACAAAAATACTCATATTTTCAAAACTTTCAACTCTGTCGTTACCTTGAACGTATATACATTCACAGCATCTCTATGAAGACTTGAATCATAAAAGAGATTTTATTAAATTCGCGCCTATATTGAATTAGTACTTTCAAAATAAATGGTTTGAAAAGTTATTGAAGAAGAAATAAAAGAAAATATTTGTATATATATTTTTACTGAACGATTGATATGTTCACAAACGAAACCTGAACATTTTAAAAAACAGTTTCTATGTATCAATCTACTTGCAGCAGTGACATAGCTAAAGCGTTAGATTCGCTTTGCACTTGACTGTCATCATCGGAGAGGTTGGCGAATCCAAGCTGGATGCTTTAAGAGCTTTTTTTCTCTTCTAATTTTCTTCTTTCTCTTTCTAAGCTATAGCAGATGCATTTCCATTAAGTTTTCCTCTAACGCTTAAATTAAAATGGTTAGTTGATAGCAATAATAGTAATACATACTTTTTTCCATAATCAGCTTTTTTATACCCGTCCGGCATCTACGAATAGAATAGGGATGAGCAAGAAAGAATTTAGAGAAAGTATACCCTCATTTGCGTGTAGAGAGTAGGAAAGCATTTAAGATAGCTACCTTAATACATCCGGTCAGGGATCAAACCCATTCTCCCCATTACTGACAAACCAGTCGTGACTAGACGGACGCCATTTTCCACGTGACCACTGTTATGGGTTATAACTACATAATCCCGAAGAGGGTCGATAATTTGGTGTTAGCGTTGGGTATTAGTCATTACATTAGAGGTTTCGTAAGTTAATTGCTTGCTCTTTGACATTAGCAGCTTGGAGGCTCAATGATGCACTTAAAAAAGTACACTACCTCTCTATCTTGAGCTAACTTTATCCAGTCCACTTAATTTTACCCTGTCTTTATCTGGAGCTAGTTCTATCCAATCCACCTCATTACACCCTATCTCTACCTTGAGCTAGTTTTATCCAGTCCATCTAATTACACCCTATCTCTACCTTGAGCTAGTTTTATCCAGTCCATCTAATTACATCCTATCTCTATCTTGAGCTAGCTATATTCAATCCACTTCAACGCACTCTTTCTCTATCTGGCGCTAATTATATACAGTCCACCTCGTTTACCCTATACCTATCTTAACCTAGTTCTATCCAGCCCACCTCATTACACCCCATCTATATCTGGAGCTAGTTCTATCCAGTCCACCTCATTATACCCTATCACTTTCAGATACATTCTAATGTTAACCTCCCATCTACGTCTAGGTCTTCCCAATGGTCTCTTCCCATTGGGTTTGCCAGTCAATACTTTGAACAAGGTTCTAGATTCTCCCATTCGCGGTGCATGTCCTGCCCACTGTAATATGCAAGACTTGATTACCTAAACAATGTCCTGTGATGAATACAGGTTATGTGACTCATCATCGTGTAACCACCACCCACTCCCCAGTATTCTCATCTCCTTTTGGAGCAAATAATTTCTGAAGCACCTTGTTTTCGAAAACGCTAAATTTGTTTTAGTCATGTAAGTTAAGAGACCACGTTCCACACACATAGAGAACAACTGGTAAAATTATTGTTTTGTATATTCAGCGTTTTTCATCCCTTGACAGCAGGCGAGATGTCAACAATTTACTGATCGAGTAATAGCATCCATTTCTTGACTGTATTCTTCTTAATTTCCACTCTAATCTTGTTATTGCTAGCTTGTGTTCAAACCTATTTGCTTCAAATTAACATAACAAAGTTTTGTTTAGTCTGGAGTTAGGTGGCTGCTGATTTTAAAAACGTTGAAAATCCGTGCAAGTTGAAAAGGTCAATTGACCTCAACTCGTAGCAATAACAGTATTAAGTTACTATTCTTGATTGGGAACAAACTTGTTTGAAGACTAGATTATTTCATTAGAACAAAATAATTTTAGCTTGTTAGACACATCGGGTCGTGAATAGTCTGAATTTTCTAATCAAAATAGATTAGAGATTCGGATTCGATGAAATGTAATTTGAAATTTGATAGAAACAAAAATAAATTTTCTATAAATACGCAACATACAATTTTATCATAACATTTCAGAAAAGTCATATGGCCATATCTACATTTTAATTGATCGGTAAAATTACTGAACTTGACTACACAATCTTGTGAGTTGCCTAGTACTAATAATTTAATTTTTGGTTTGGACACAGTTTTTATAACTATAACTTTTCTATTGGACTCGAGTTATAAATACAGTGGAATTTCATCCATCCGGCCCTCATTGATACGGATTTACGGCTTATCCGGCCTAGAACCTCCCTATAATTAATATTTTATGCAACACATTTTTATGTAACGAATAATTTATGTATTTTTTAACGCTCCTTTTAAATACATTAATTAATTACAATACTGTAGATACAGGGTTAGTATAGTACAGTATTGATCTAAAACTGTACTGCATGCAACCATTCAAAATTGGTACAATAAAAACGTCATCATTATTTTATACGTTAATAGCGGCTGTAACATGTTTCATGTGCTTTTTTAAATTGGTTATTGTGGAAATAAATGGTGATTTGTAGCCTATATTGTTTTAGTGCATTTTTCCTAAAGTTTCCAGATATTCGTTAATCAGTATTACAACCAGTGCCAGTTAGGTCAGATGGATAAGGATTCACTCTAAATATAATTTAATATATTACTCGATTTGTAAGTTTCCCTAAGCATAATATTCGATTAATAATACATTCGAGCTAGTAAACAAATATTCCGATTTGATTCGAGATAGAAAAACTTGATTTCGTACGACCCTAGTATATTTCAAAAGCGATAAGGATAGAAGTGTGAGTTCGAATCCTATTTGGAAGGATGTGAGGAGTGTGGATCCTGACTTGCGAGGTTGGGATTTAGTTCCACGTTTAAACAATAAATATGGAACACTTTGGAGTAAAAAGATATTAAATTATTTTTATTCCGCACCACATCTTACTACCTGTCTGAGCTATCCACATATACAGGGTGAGCCACTTAAAAACCGGCCCTGCCTCAAGCCGCGAGTGTCGCTAATACCAGCCAATCAGCGTAGGCTACCATCTGTCAGGACTACAGAGGCCGTGGGCCGACATTTGACAAAGGATTTAAACCAGCTTTGGTGGCCTCAAGGTCTAATGCGCTACTCTTGCAGTAGACTAGACTGCCGATGATGGGGAGACCGAGGTTCGAATCTCTGTCGGGTGTACTGATGGTGGTTTTTTCCAAAATGATTTTCCACTCTCCCTCCACGCAAATGTGGGGTACACTTCCTCGAAATATAACCATCCTAAGCCCTAAAACCGTTAGCGTTATTAGTACATAAGCGTATAGCCCGAACGGGCTAATAAAACAAAACCTAGATGGAGCAACGTTTCACAAGCCTCGTGATTCACTGGCTTAGGTTTATGAGGCTTTCAGAAAGGAACAAAATATCAGCAAATTTTTGCTGTTCCCCGGATTTGTCTACTTGCGATTTTTATGGATATTTTTTGAAGGGGATAGCTAGAGATAGGGTAAATTCGCTTTTGCGAAAAACGCGAAAAGAAAAAAAAAGGGTCGAAAATAGGGTATTTATAAGTTTTCTTTGCGTTTCATGGCATTTGAAACTGTTTAAAGCGATTTTTATTTCGCTAATTAACGTGAAAAACGTGATTTTGAGAGTATTTTAGCTAAATTATTCTATTTAGCGAAATAGACGTGAATTCCCTGAAAATGCTGTGCATTTAAATAAAATGTTGAGAATTTCTATAAAACGATGTTTTTCAGCGGAAATAAGTGATTAAAAAATCATTGAGTTTCACTCGTCTGTGTGCTTCAGCTCGGGTTTTACTTGCATCCTGTGCCTTCCACAGCCCATCCGGCTAATCGCCACATTCCGTTAGTCGTTGCTTTTATCATAAATCCTTTGTATAGGCCCTAAAAACATTGACGAAAGACATTTTTACCTATTTTGCTAAAAAATGCTAAATTTCCAATAATTAATGCTAAAAAAACTGAAAATTAATGCTATTTTACCCTATCTCTAGGGATAGTTTACATCATAAATCCCCACACTTTGAACAAACTGAAGGGGTATATTCAAAGCACTATCGAGGCTAATGAAGTTACAATTTTGCATAATATATACTTCACATATGATTACTCGAGCACAGATATGTTTTGATTCACAGGGAGCTCACTTACAATATATTTTGTTAAGAGTATTCATGTAAGCATGTAATATCCTGAGAATGAGTACTAGAGGAATATATTGTATTTATTTCCCTACCTTATAGTTGGTAACCCACGTTTTGCCGCGGCGGGCCGGCTTTAATTGGATCGTCCTGTAATTACAGGGAAAGATATACTTATTCCAGAGTAAATGCGCCCAAGCCAAACCGGCGCCTTAGCCCGCATACTCACCAATACTGGGATGAAACACTACATTATATGGATACAGTCTAATTTTCATAGTAAGATAAATAAAAACTTTTTTTCTTGCTTACAAAATTTATAACATTTTACTATTTTGTTTGTGCTATAGGTTTTAGTAATATCTATCAAAATTTATGATTAAAGATCATATGGTTTGACGTATGAATACGTTAAGGTAGATCTATTAGGGGTTTTTTCGGATTTAAGATAAGGCCTTCCCGATTAAAATTGGATTCTATGTGATGTATGTGTTTGTAATATTGTTTAGACTTATTGACTCGAGTTAAAATTGGAGTCTTGCTCACCTGAACTCAAGCTGTTCAAACGACAAAGTGAGCCTCTCAAAGGGGTTGTTTAGAATGAGGGGAGCACACCTGTTGCTGAGAGACTTCCTACCCTCCTCAACCCCGCCAAACATCCAACTAATCTGACAGGGAGGAAATTGTTTCGCCAACCCCTCGTCTTCCGGCGGAGAAAATATATTTACAAATCTAGTATTTTTTACATCTGAAAACAAGAGATGATTTTATCCGCGCCGGTGAGCACTCGTTTCAAATGTCAAACTCAAATAGTCTGTTTTTGCCGGGGATTGGGGAGGTCGGGGTTCAAATCTCGTTAGGGTTCACTGAGGTTTGTTTTTACGGAATAGTCTTCCACTCTCCCTACACACAAATTCGGATGTATTTATTCTAAACTATACCTTCTTCATCTCTTAGCATCTCATTAATCTGGACCATAACCAATCGTACTTTGCTCTTCTCCCAAAATAAGAGATTGATATACGCCGTTGCTATTAATTGAGTTATTAGTGCAAGAAATGTGTGTTAAAAGAAAAACAATAGAAGATCAGTAAATTTTAACACCTGTTAGTGTGACATGTGACGTGAGTGTGGATGAACCAAGCCACACATGTTCTAAGTAAAGTCAGATTAAAGGACCAAAAATATCGTGTAAGTAATGTTCATATTAATTATTTCCCATTTGTATTACAAAATATAAAATACATGTTGTTTGTTTTTGTATAGGCTGTTTTAATTGCACCGTGCCTTATAGTAGGTTATTTTTTTAATCCATACTTTCATTAAACCGGACGACTTCAAGCCCAAATTAGTTCAGATTAATGCGGTTCTACTGTATATATTGGTAGTATTCGAATGGTTAGCAATATAGTACTTTATCAATACAGTATTATTATCTGACACATTAGCTCGGTCAATTTGCATGTCTCTATACTTAACTATTCCAGGTTAAATTCTGGACATGGCTGAAAATTGTGTCGTAGGTCAAATTGAAGCCTCTCTGTTCTTCTTTAACGCACGGGAGACTAGGTGTTGTGTTTTCTCTAGAACTATGTTTGTGTAAGTCTTGTGCTTATAACTTATGATCAGTCGGCTTAGAAAGTGATCGTTAAATATTTTATATATTATACTATTGACTAGTTTTACTTGATCTCGGAAATTAACAGGGCTTGAAAAAAGCCTCGTCTGCTCGTCTGTGACGAGGGAAAATTTTTACTTGCCAAGTAAAAAATAAAAATCAATTATTAATCGTTAACTTTGCTGTTTGGTGGTCGATACTTTGGTCGATCCTTCATACGCTATCCTGTCGATATGACTACATAACGACTCTCTCAAGGTTATTATCGACATTAGGCTTACGGTTCAAATAGATCGTACATAAGTTATGGATACGACTAGATAGCAATTCTCTCGCCAGGTGATATCGATATGCTTTTTATGGTTTGATGGCGATTTCGATATAGATATAAATCAGGGTTGCCAATATTGAAACAGTTTGGACATCAAAACACAACGAAAACAAAGAATCACGAATAAAATTTAAGGTGTCTTGTCACTTTTATTATCTTGTTTGTTCGCGTGTGAGGGTTTAAGAAATGATGCAAAAGAAATTGTTCAACTTTTTTTTTAAAACAGTAATACGTTATATTTTGGTTTGGTACGCAGTGTTACGTAGAAATAAAAGTGAATTAGTGCCTAGATTAAATTTGTTTACATAAATTGCGTTACTCTAGTTCGATCATGTTGAAAGGTGAAAGTTTTTTTTTCTGACCGGTGGGCCACCGTAAATTTTTTCAAGCCTTGGAAATCAATACCTGGAGTTTTTAATTTAAGGCCACAATGTTCTACCACGTGATTAATTTATATTAATATTTAAAAAGTAGTTCTTACTTACAGTTCACCACCTTTCAAACCCCTACAGCCGTAGAGCTTTGGTTTGTTAAATAATTAAAGGTAGCTTAGTCGATTCTTGTCTGTAGCCACTATTTTAAAATAAACCTGTTAAATGAAGATACGTTATTGACATAATCCACAAGTAAACATAATTTAAAATTAAAATAGATAATGAAATATACTTTTTTTTTTGGCATATTGATTATTGATACCCGTCCGGACTAAGCAAATATTTACACTAGGGATGAGAAAGGCAGTATTTAGAGGAGGTGTGGCCGCATTTACATGAAGGTAAAGTTGGAAACTATTTAGGAAAAACGCCACTAGTCACCTGACCTATATTTTAAACCTGACCTCATAATTTACATTGACCTAGATTAAACAGGGCTGACGTCTTGTCCACGTGTCCACTGACTCTGGTTAGTTACAGTCAAGTTTTCATAGAAACAATCTTATATGACAGCTAGAAAAGCTACTAAATATAATTAACTTATTCTTACGTTAAGTTCTAAGTAGAACTTTGACTCAAATGTCTACAATTTTAATATGTACTGAATTTTTAGATGTTTGTTATAATTACAAGACATTCATAACTATAAAGTATCATAGCTTGTAATTAATATTACCAATTTCTTTCAAATATCAATAAAATATTGTGTATATATTTTATATTATATTACACATTTATGTCTTTCACGTTAATTTAATACAACTTGTACAACCTTATTTCACTAAAAATTGAATTTTATTAATACAAAAAAGTTCTGTCTTACGACAGAAAGTGAATTTTGACCACCAATGCGTTCTGTCCTCTGCCTCTTCCTTCAGCTCTCATAATTTTCTTCTTAATTCGAAGTCATCCAATAATTGAATCCACCTACTTCCTAAGATCCTCTTTTCCATCGATGACGTCGTACAGAAGACAGTTCCTCCTAAGGATGTGTCCCATCCATTTTGCTTTGTACCGAAGAATCACATCCAAAATTGTTATCTTCTCACCCACTCCTCTCAGGACTTCTTCATTTTTCACGCTGTCTATCCACCTAATTTTCGAAAGTTTTCTCTAATCAATGTTGACCACAAACATATATTTGTATTCTCTAATCCTACCTAAGCCCTACCATACTCCTTTTTAAAAAATATTTTATAAAAAAATATCATAAAGGATACATTATTTAGAAAGTAGCATAACTAAAGAATCATTAATAGCATTTTCAGGAAGTTAAATGTCTGGGTAAAATTATATAAAATAAATAACTACTAAATTATATAAAGCTATACCGTAATTTAGGAAATTTAAACTTTTTCTCCTTCTTTAGAGGTCAGAAACTTATACCACTCATCTATCGGGACAGCCACTAGTCATAGCCTTTAGAAAGTGAACGTAGAGAGTCTATCGATCGTTCCAAACAACCCCAAATAAATAATTTAGGTCTTACCTGGGTCTAGATAATTATGTACTCTCGTTGCTAATAAAATATAAACCCCTTCATATACGACGCAGAAGCGCCCTGGTTCTAATTTATTTCATACAATATGGATGGCTGGTGAACTTTCTTAAATAAGCCATGAACTTAGTAGCTATGGGATGAAGAAATAACTAACTTTTTTTTTTAGCTTAACGCATGCGCTCTAGGTTTTATGAAGAGGATTATTATTTTATTCGAATCGAGTACGATTTTTATATCTCCTTTCATTCAACTTCACATACATAAGAAGAGTTTAGAAAAGTTTGGTGATACCGAAAACAGTAAATTAAGTTATTTTAATAACCTTAATGGTGGATCCTATGGTCCAGGGAAGAGGTTCCTAGTCTGGGGTCCTGTGGGGGGCAGTTTTTTGTAAGCACCACTTCTTACTACCCGTTTGGGTTATACGCCTATGTACTAATTACACTATTGTGTTAAGGATGGGGAAGGTTTGATTTAGATGAAGTGCGTCCACATTTGCATGGAGGGAGAGTTTAAAACCACTTAGGATAAAACACACTCAATGCACCCGACTGAGATCGAACCCCAATCTCCCCAACTTTCACAGTCTAGTCTAACATGAGAGTAGCGCGTTAGACCACGTGGCTACCGAAGCGGGTAACAAATTATTTAATCGTCTTGTTATTTAGACAATGAAAATGATATTTTCTCAAATCCAGTTATTTTACTTGCTCCCTGAGTTTATATTATATCCTCTGATGGTTACAAAAGAGAAATTATCTACTTGATGCCATTTTACACCACTTATCTGTGAGAGACAGCGTTTTCAAATCTTGTGGACAGTAAGAATAGTTGTAGGAACAGACTTAGTGTAGAGCCAGACCTACGATTGAAACTATCCTCCATTGATACCGAAATTAGAAAGCACACGGCCGATAAACAGCACTAGCCATTACTAGGCAAGTGTTGAATTCAAGATATCACTATACTACCTCCTTAAGTTGAAAGTGTAAGGAACACAAGCTAGGGGCAGAATTTTTGTAGTTTTTATATAGTAAAACTTTTTTTTGTAAAATAAAATATTACTCTAATACAGGGGCACACCCAGGACTTTGAGCTGGAGGGAGGGTGGCATTTTACATAATAATTTTCATATGGCACAATTATATGTTTCAATTGCTGTAATATTTGGAAATTTGATTCTAAGTAGGGGGATAAGAGAGAAAGGGAATCAGCGATGCCCCCTAAAAAGTGGGTGATGTTTCTCCACCGGGAAAAAATTTTGATTTCAAAGGATGCAAATGGTAATATTTAAGCTAATTTGTACCAAAATTGGATCCTAGGCCTACCCCCTGTCACTGTGTACGCCACTGGTTAACAGGTCTGTGGTTACACATTCTTCTTAACACCCAGAATTTGTAGATGGTGGGGGTGGAGGCATATAATAATATCAACTGCCCCTTCTCCTCTTCCTGATACAATAGTGTCTACATAATTGCTCTAAAATAATAATTTCAATGACTGTACCCACTTCAAAACTGTATGTACAAAGAGGAAAGACTTTAACCGTTTCTAGAAAATATTACGGTATCACAGGTCCAGTTTTCATTTAAGTGAAAATTTACAGTAAAATTAAAATCAACGGAAAAAAGTATTAATTTGTAAAGCCCTAATTACTGCACGAAATTATTTGTTTTATATTAAATATAATTAAACAAAATAAAATTGATTAGCAAAGTGCTAATCATGTTTGTGTAATATTCTCAATTTTCTGGGGGAAGGCCTTCAACTGAGGAGGGGGGCTTCAGCCCCTAAAGCCTCCCCCATGAGTACTCTAGTAAAAACAAAGAGTTTAATATTCTTCACATACTGATATCAACAGTTGTTTATTATCTATGATAAGCATTTTGTCATTAGATGAAAACTTTCTAAATGAAGAAAAAAAGTTTGTCATTAAGTTCCAGAACATCATTGACAGTTATATAAGAACCGTGGAGGTCACCATGTAAAGAAAATTAAACTCTATGTTGTTTTTTTAACAAAAAGCATAAATGTTTTGATATAGAAGCTGCAAATATACTAGCCTTAACTCGTGTTCCCCACACTATCACCTTGAAACAACCCATTTTCTATAATAAAGAGGGTGACCTGGTGGTCTTGGGGTAAGGTGTCGGACATTTTTGCTGGGGTCCGGGGTTCAATCCTCGGTTACAGGTACAGATTTATCTGATTGCCAAACCCTTCCCTCACCTCTGACAAGACGTGTAATAATCACAACTTGTGAATGTGAGGAATGCCAGGCCTCCACCGTGGTTCGGATTCCACGTTAAACATGTAGGTCCTCCATTTAATCTCACAATCACCCTACCATTGCACATTAGCGTAAATGCGTATAACCCGAACGGTAGTAAGACGCGTTGCTAATAATAATAATAATAATAATAATAATAATAATAATAATAATAATAAAGCAATGTATAATTAGTTATTTTTTTATTAATATGAAATGTATTAGGGGCCTACTTATAGTACTAGAATGTGTGCGTATTTTTTAAATTTACCCTCATGTGGTGGGATTATTAGGGGGGCCACGGTGAATTATCATTGGCTTCGGGAGCGGGAAGGGGGGGTGGTATCGCGAGCTTGGAAAATCAAATAATCACTAGTCTGAAACACTTGGCTCGTGACAGACTGAATTACTGGGAGGTCAGGGTTCGAATCTCAACCGGGTAAGTTAGGGGTGGTTTTCTACATGTGAATTACTAACATGATTTTCCCATCGCTTCTCCACTATAATGAAGGCGCGATTACTTTAAAACTACTCTTCAGGCCGAGGACAGCATAACATTCCGACCGCTGAGACAGAAACGCTAATAACAGAAAGCAAGCACTGCTGGCCACTAAGGGGTTCCACGCTTCCGTATCAAACGCAGCTACCTCGTGCTCTGTCAGTAGAGAAAGTGTTGAGTCTGAGTGAAGATTATCTAATGCTCGCTCTTGCGGTATCAAGTCATCTGAAAAAAGAAAGTTTGGAACTATGGTGTGCATTCTATAAACAGCTGCAGGCTGTCCTTTGGACAGTGTCATACATTCTTCACCAAACTACGCTAACATCCAGACAGATATTACGAGTACGGGTACGGCCAGACTGGGCGAGCAACTAAAAACTAAAATAGGGCACATTGGTTGTTTTGAGAGATGGCCAGACTGGAGCGAGCGAGCGCACGATCGAGCCGGTACAGTCTAAATTACAGGCGCTAGGCAATATTTTTGTATGCTGTTTCATTGAATGCTAGGAAAACCTCTCAATTTCACGTGATATTTGACTTTTTTTTTATAACTATCGATAGGTTTAGCACATTTGCTACTAGCGGCCTAATTTAATTGGCAAGATACAAACCATGCCTGTATATATCTATATATATGTAAAAAATACTTCAATATTATGATCAAAGTAGACCTTTACAAATAAGAATAACCATTAGCACGGATAGAGGATGGGAAAACCACAACAATAAATCACTTGTCAAGACCCCCCCTCAGTTCACTGAGCCAAGATTCGAACCTTTGCCTCCTCATCAACAACCTATCGAGAGCTATCTCCTTATCACGCGCTCGCCAGTTTGGCCACGCAGTCGCTCCGTCGCTCGCTCGCCAGTTTGGCCACGCAGTCGCTCAGTCGCTCGCTCGCTTGTCAGTCTGGCCGAACCCTACTGCAGAATAAGTACTGGAAGCTGAAAGGAAATATTGAGAAGCAGTCTTGGAAAACAGCAGCCGTCACCCTAAACATAGCTTTCCCTTGACATCCCTATTTGATGTGTTTTAAATTTCACAGTGCATCTTTATGATGCACTTAGTTTATAAACAATTATGTGCCAAACATGTCTGAGGTCAACGTTCACATGACTCAGAAACTGGAAAGAGACTGCAAGAGACTGCGACACTAGTCTGACGGGGTACGGCCAGTTTTGCCAACAACCATGTAAGTGTTGTAACTAGATTAGTACCAGAAAGTCGCAAAATTGTCACTAAACGAAAAATTAAAAGTCGTCAGATTTGTCGTCAAACCAACGGAACGATGTCGCTGTGATTTGTAAATGACAAATATTTGGTTTAGAGCTATTCTATAGACCAAACCAATGCATTATGCTTCTTGCAGTATGGTAGTTCAAAAATAAAAATTCTACAGCCACAACATTTTAAACAATGAACATGAACTCGACAGAAAATTAAGGAAAGTCTCCCAGTCACCAGATTAGTCGTGAGGCGCTAAAAATTAAAAATTAGTCGTTTCAGACTCGTAAAAGTCATTAGGTCTAGTGGTAAAGTCGCTAAATTGGCAACACTGGGTACGGCTGATTACGTGGGGAGCATTTCAAGTGCGCGGTTGTCGCAACGAACGAGAAACGCAACCGTCTGCATTTATAAAACTGTCGAAGCGTTCAGGACCTTAGACCGATTCCCCTTATACGAAACAATGCAATACATTAGAGCAACCTTGCCACAGCGTTCCAAACGCTGTAGACTAGACCGCCGATGACAAGGAGATCGTGGCTCGATTTCCAGTCGGGTGTACTGAGGGTAATCTTTGCTAAATTGTTTTCCACTCTCCCTTCACGCAAATGTGGGCACACTTCCTCTAAATTCAACCTTGCCCTCTTCTCCTAACTCACTAGCGTGATGACTAATAAATATGTGTACAAGCTGAACAAGTTGTAGGATGCAGTGATAAAATGAAAATAAATGGTACGGAACTCCGCACAAACTTTCCCGCTCTATTGTTTAGAAATGGAGATATTTACTCAAAATTCGTAATATAATATACACTAGGAAACCCGAGAACAAATTGCGCTAGACATACGTAAAAAATTTTATTGACTCATAGTTTAAGTTTATTTTTAATGAATTAACGTCTTCATTTGTATATTTGGACCAATAAAAAATATCGCTATTGAGTTTGCAAGGGTCAACATTTCCTATTAAAATTTTGACTTCCGGTTAAAATTTTCGTCCTTTTATTAAGGGATGTACATCTTATGGGTATCACAATGGTATTAAATTTCTCTTTTAAAATTTGACCAATAAAATAAGTAATTATTGACTATTGAGTCTAAAATGAGAGAGATAGAATCGTTATAACAGATTTTGAGAAAATGAATTTTTTCTCTGTTCATCCTCTGCTATTCATTTTAGGGTTAGACAGACACACAGACAGACGGCGTTGCAAAAACCGCTTTTTAGGTTTTGGGGGGTCATGAAACGTCGACATCCATCAACATCTCGGGCTAGACTTTTTTGACGGTCGTAATACTTTACCTTAAATTGTTGGCAAAGTTAAAAGAAAAATATATTTGTGTATAGCTTGACAACTTTTGGTTTTATAAAAATATATTTCAAGAAAAAGATGTTTATTATAAATAGATCCATATGCATGCAATGATAAGATAAGTAAATTTATATCTCAAAGACTTACGGGGCTAAAATTAAAAATTAGACTTTACGCATCAGACCGGAACACTTAAATTCATTTTGATGAAAAGTTCAGGGTAGCCATTTGGTTTGTAATATTGATTAAAGCTAAGAAATTAACTCTAATCAAAATCGTTAAAGCCAATTTTGATAAAATCGATTTTTTCTCTTTCCGCCCTTAAGGAAACTACCCTTGATTTTAGGGTTGGATATCCAATTCCAAAAATTCCTCGTGGTAAACCTATGAAAACCCAATATACCAAGTTTTAGCCCAATCTAAATCAAAATAGTTTAGGCTCTAGGCCGAGGTACAGACTGACGGACAGATGGATAGACAGACAGACGGCATTGCGAAAACCACCTCTTTTTGGGTTGGGGGGGTCTTCAAATGTCGACATTCATCAACATTTCAGGTTATATTTTTTTTTACGGTCGCAATACTTTACCTTTAGTGTTCGAAAAGTTTATATGTATATATATATATATTTGCGTATAGCTTGAAAGTTATTGGTTTTATAAAAATATTTTTCGAATAAAATATTTGTATTATAAATATATCTACATATTTGCAATGATAAGTAATTTCATATCTTAAATAGTTTTGGAGATATGATAAAAATGAGAATTTACGCATCAAACCGGAGGCCTTAAATTCATTTTGCCGAAATATTGAGAGTAGTACGGAAATTCAAAAAACACTTTTTCGGATTCAGGGGGTCATGAAACGTCAATATTCATCAAAATCTCGAGTTTGATTTTTTTTTACGATCACAATACTTTCTCTACCTGTAAGATAGCGAGAAAGTAAAAAGAAAGATACAAACAGATATATTCATTATATTTGTCATTATTTCTTCTATAAATATCTCTCGGCCACTAGAGTTTAATCTAAATTCCTTCCCCCCTCCCCCTCTCCACCAACATCTAGTCAAGAGCTGAATTAATTTGCGCATCACAATATGCTAAATGAATGCATCAAACATACTCATGAAACTGTAAATTGAAGTTAATGTTTACTTTGGTGGATTTTAGCTTTCGCTCTTTGAAAATGTTGCGCGGATATATTTCACCCTAGAAGAAGGTCAAGATATAAATATTAATACAGTGTGTTGTGCTTCACGAGCGAGGATCAAAGTGGGGTCTCTCTTAGTTCAAAGCGAGTCAGATATGAAACTCCCACCGATGTGTGTGTGTTTTAATGTGCATGTATGTGTGTTTTTGTTGGTAATTGACATTTCACGCAGTTCAAACAGAGAAATGTATATTTCATTCTCAAGGCTCAGGATTAAAGTTAAGATATCTACAATTTTATATACCCGCAACGGTGGTACCAGGGTCTGATGTGTCAGATTCGCAATTTAGAGGATTGTCAATGACGTGCAAGTTGGAGTTCTAATCCTAACCAGGTGTACTAAGCCAGGTTTTTGCCGATCTTGGTGGTCTCTGGGTAAAGTACTCGCCTCAGAACCCGATGATTATGGGTTCAAACCCAGCTGGGGTCGAAGGATTTTCCTTGAATGATAAAAATCCGTAGCACAACTTCCTTCGGAGGGGAAGTAAAAGCCGTCTGTCCCATGTATATTGTGGCGTGTAAAAGAACCCTGGGAGTTATGTGAAAATATCTTTCCTGGTAAATTTGGTAGGCTCCTTTCTCTCTCGCTCATGGAAACTCTCGTGTTCTTATATAATCAGTCAGTTCAAAAAGTGCACTTTAAATACCTTAAATAAATAAAATAAATACAAATTTATTTCGATTAAAATATATTAAGTGATTCTCCACCAAATACATGGGCTTAATTTTCTTCAGATGGTAACCTCATTCTTTTTATTAAGGGTGTTCTGAAATTTAATGACAATTTTTTTTTCATTTAATCAAGAATTGTTCAGTCCCCACGTGAATAAAACTAAACTATGTTTGTACTGAAGCAACATTTGATTTCTTTGTATAAAAATGTTTTAATATAAAAACTGCAAAAAAACAAACCACTGATCTTTCCTCGCGTTTTTTACATCTCCACCTTGAGAGTGTTTAATCAAAATAATAATTGGTATTCCTCAGAAAAACTTATTGAAGGTTAGAGACATGCAAAAGGTGAGGCAATTTTTAGGGGAAAAGTGGTGCTATTTTTCTCAAAAAGCGATGATATTATAAGCTGAAAGCGATGTTATTATTTACATAAATACGAGTCGAATTATTATAGGTTTAAGAAAAACTAGGATAAAATTGTCTAAATTATTCGTTCATATTGTGTATTTAAATATTTATTAATATATTCGGAGAAAAATCAAATATAAATAAGCACAAAACATTTCACGCTTAGTAATATCAAACTCGATATATCATTATTATTACCTTCGAGTCTTACACATGGCAATATCAAAATAATTGATTATCAACTTAGGTTTAGACCAAACAATAACAACACTGAAACATGTCGTCATAGAAGACTAAACTACCATCAACTATGGAGAGGGGAATAAAAATTAAGAAAACATAATTTTGCCAAACATGACCGCCAGTAGCAAGTTCGATATATTATATTAATGTCCTTGCTTGGACCTAGCGTGAAATCTTTTAAATGCTGTAAACAAAGAATCGATCTATCGAAATCTAGGTATCGTAATGTGTAAAAGTAGAAATCGTGATTTTTAATGCTAACTTCAGATAAAAATAATTAAATATCCTGAAAACATCAATTTTTCTTGTGATCCATTTTTATACCTATAAAATAAGTAAAAAAGGTTACTTACTATCCATGTAAACGGTATCACCAGTGCTACCACGTTGAAAATTATATTGCATGATGTGTTTGCCAGATTACAAAGAAATTGTGTTTATTTGAAAAAAAAAAAAGCTTCAATTCGTGTTATTCGTGTGAAAACAGAAGAATTCGTGTAAAAATTCGTTTTATCACAAATGCGAGTTTCGCATGTCCTTACTGATAAGTTTTTTTTAAAAATCTCATAATTATAATATTTTATACGAGAAAGTATGTACGATTATTTAGTACCCTTTTTTTCATATTTGTTTTGAGCTGTGTATGATAGAGCTCCGTATACGGACACCAGCTCAAATGAGACATATCCCACTTGTACAATGGAACTGGCGCTGGTTTTAGAACTTCATTGATATTCTCGCTGTCGTCGCTGGAGGTCTTCAAAGTCCTAGGACTCTCCAATACACTCACTGCTCCTTGGAAACGCTCACGGGCTCATTTCGCGGATCACCGTAAAAGAAAAATCTTTCATGGGCCATTTTAGAAATATACTCAAATTTTTACATCCTAAAAATCTAAATTGTGCTTTTTTTTGTTTCTTACAGGGTGTTCTTAGAATTATGTTCTTTCGTTTTTTTAAGAATGTACGGAAATTTAGTGTTTATATCTGTAAAAATAAAATTATCTATAACTATAATAAAATAATGGTTTTAATGGGAGTGATATTTATTGATTTAATAGTTTATTAATTAAATATATGTACATCATTGGACACGCGGTTTAAGTGTTGTGCTCATGGTTTGCCAGTGACAAGGAGTTCGGCCTTTGAATCCCAGACAAGTTTATTGAAAGAGTTTTTTCCTAAAAGGCTTTCAACTCACCTTACAAATGCGGGTACATTTCTTTAAAATCTTACCTTCCTCATCCCTAATCCATTAGCGTTGTTATTATATTTACTAATAACCAGAACAAGAACTAAGACAAGGTGGGATATCAAATATACTCCAGGTGTACCTTAATCTAAAATCCAGGGATGAGGTTGGTAGATCAGAGAAAATGCACCCACCTATGTCCAGGAAAAGTATGCCAAAAACAATTTACAGAAAACCATTATGAATGTACTAACTTAAGAGTCGGTCCCACGTCTATTGTGGGATATAAAAGAACCCTGGAAGGTATGTGAGAATACCTTTCCCGGCAAAATTGATGGGCTCTCTCTAATAGAAATTCTCGTGAGCTGATATAATCAGTCAATTCAGAGCGTTCACGTTAAATACATCAAATAATTTTATTACATCGATTACAATTTTCAGCCTGTAGCGCCGGGCCAGTTTTTTATTCAAGCCAGATATTTTCCACTACTGGCTAGCTAGGATTGTCGTAGCTTCATTTGCCTTATAATCTAACCTAAAGCTAAGACAAGCACAACATCCAGTCTCCGGCCGTTAACTTATCAATGAGAAAGGGTAAACCCCTATTTCACCAACAATAAATGTTTCGGCCATGCCTGGAATCGAACCCGGGACTCTTAGCTCAATAGGCAGACACGCTACCGACTGAGCTATGGTGCCGGATAGATTACATTAAAATATTATTATTATTATTATTACACTAATTGAATAGGCATGACGGAGGTAAAGATTTAGAGGAAAGGTACCCGTATTTGCATGAATGGAGAGTAAAAACACCCTCAGCTCTAACATGCGGGATTTGAACCATGACATTTCCGCTACTAACAAACCCGACTAGATGATAGTGACGTTTAGTCCGTGTACCCACCTATGTGGGTAGCACACATGTAGAAATTTAAAAAAAATCAACTATTTATCACAGCCCTGACGTCTAGTACCAAAGAACTCTTTACACAAGGTTGCGACATATATATCATTGCAATACTGATATCTGATAGCAATCTAGAGCGTCTCAGGTAGGAAGTCCCAGTGTCGTAACACCCTATACCCACTTCAATCCTACGGCAATATCACGGAATAGACGAAAAAGTGTATCCACATTTACGACAATTACGTCTTCCTCAAGTTGGTATATATAAAGTACATTATATAGGTAGTTTTGAATCTGTAGGTTGGACGAGGTGAGGGGAAGTAGGTAGGGTTTTTTATATGATAATAGAACGTATTTTTATTGCGATCACACTCCAACTGCAAGGAGAGATTTGGGACGAATCAAGAGCCGAAGTTTGGGGAAAAGGAGGTAAAAAAGTGTGGAGGAATGAGAATAGTAAAACTTTTTTTTTATATTTATATATAAAGGGGGAAGAATTCTAGAGAAAAAAAAATTTGCTGCGCCCATTCAACCAATCCTTCATTTTATTTCTTCGAGGTAAATAAAGTATAGTGGTTTATGTACGGATGGCGGAGGAAAGGAAAGAGAGAGGAAAAAATGGTAAGATACGATTTATGTTTGTGGTTTTACTTTGGCAACCAGCCTGTAGTTACGTGAACAAATATTACATTTCAAATAATATATGAACCAGAAAACTTATTTTTTCATATACAATAACAAAACTAAAATATTATTTCAACCTTTAATTCTTTTGTTGGGCAATATATTGCAGTTTCAAAAAGGCGACGGCTCCTCATTAATATATTCATATTATAATTGTATTTTATTTTTAAAATTAAATTCTATTTTATTTCTCAAAAACTTAATATAGTGATTATATTTCGAACTGTTAGTTTCTCTTTCTGAGAAATTAGATAAAATTTAAGTAAAAAAAATGCAATTATAATATATAGGCTTATAATAATTATAATACACCAGGAGGAGGTTGTACTGAATATCATTTTAAAAAAGGTTTCTCTCTCTTTCTCTCTCCTCGCAACTATGTGTACATTTCCTCTCAATTCTACCTTCCACACACCCAGTAAACTAGTGGAAATTGTATTATGAACGAAATCATTAGTCATATTCAGAAAAATTCCAATTTTACAAAAATAATTAATCAATAAACTACAGTACAATTTTTTATAGAAAATAAATAATTACCTATTTATGACGTGAAAAACTTAAACAGATACCCATTTTGAACCAAATCACTAGATCATTTTTTTAAATATTCAAATTCAAAAAAATTCAGTCAACATAAAATGAATTTCCCCCCTCCAAAAAAAAGTAGGCCTATACAGTTTTATTTCTTGCCTGAAACATTCGCCAGATATACATTTTAAACAAAATCATAAGAGCTATTTTCGAAACATTTGGAATTGATAAAAAAACATTTATCAGTAAACTACTCCTAATATAAGGGTTAGATTCAACTAAACAAAATCATTTTGATATATAGCCCTATAAAATGTAAAAATTAAGTTTGAACAAAATCCATCAAACCTTTTCAGGTCTGTGGCCAGTGGCAGGCAGACAGACAGACGTGGGGACAGAGTAAGAGAGAGAGAATGGTAAACTCCACTCTTTTGGATTCAGACACACATGACAAGTATATATTCATCATTTCGACGTCTAAAATGTTCACTATTACAATACTTTCTCTTGATATGAGAAAGTAAAAAACAAGTTTAATGCATGAAAACTAGTGATAGAAATCAAAATTGTGAAAGGGGCATAGTGTGTGTGCGTGCGTGTGTATGTGTGTGTGTATATATATACCACAGGATTTCTTTCAGAACTAAATAGTGAATTAACTTAACGACGTGACGTTGCCTACTTGGAGATTTCAAAGCTATTTTGCGAAGCGGGTTGCATCTTAACTTGACGCACCTAAGCAGTCTAAGCGCTATCACTCTTAGGGCCAGTTTCATAGTCAGATTTAGTACGCCTCAAGTGCGGCGCTTTACTAAATACAAGACGTCACCTACCTGAAATTGAATGTAATAGGCCAGTTTCATATGCGAAACTGGCCCATTCCATTTTGGTCTAGGTAGGTGTCATCCTGTATTTAGTATCGACTCGCACTTTAGGCGTGCTAAGTTTGACTATGAAACTGGCCCTTAGACGCCAACGTACAAAATAGAACGAAAGGGAAGAAAATTAGTAGTTCACCCTTAGAGGGTTCTTATCTATATGCTGATAACCCTTTCCCTTTTCCTCTGACGAGTTTACACAGTCACTTTAATATTTGCGCCTTGAAATATTGACTTGCTTTTTAATTTCACCTATTTCTTGTTTCTTATTCTAGATAGACATATGCTCCACGAACTTTTTTAATCAACATCCTGGCAGGAAGACTCCTACAGGACATTTTCATGACTAAGCAAAATAACCTAAGTTGTAGAGGATTTATAAAAAAATACGTTTACAAAAAAACTACTTCAAGATAAAATAAATAATTTTGTGACACTGTAGGACTATTCTTAGAATTATTTAATAATTAATGGTTTTTGTTTCAACGTTGTATCTTTAAAACCCGCCGAGTAAAACGTAAATTCACTAAAATGGTAAATCCTTTCTCGGCAGGCCATTACTTCACAGGTAGGCAACGTCCTTATGTGATAACGATTGGTTTCCAGGTCTCGCAGTCCCCTCCCCAACCTTCCCCTCTCATACCCCGTGTTGAGAAGCTACACAAGGCTACAGGCCTACACATATCACACCCCGATACTATTAGATCAATACATTTGTAAGATGTTCTAAATGAGGGTGCGTGGGCAGGCGATTTTCCAAGAACTCTCGTCAATTCCCTCCACTTCCAGGAACATACCAATTTTTTTTTTAAATTGTACCAGTGGTATTTAACGTACGCATTCTGAATCGACTGTTTCTATCAGCATACGTCTTAAAAACTAAACTTAATAAAAAAAAACACTTCGGTGGCCGCATGGTCTATCAAAAGCGTCATTGTCACAATCTATTAGACTGCTGATGAGAAGATCGGAGTTCAATCCGGGTCGGGTGTAGGTAACGAGTGTGGTTTCTCCTCTCCAAGCAAATTCAGGTACACTTCCTCTAAATTCAACCTTCCTCATCCCTAGCCCACTAGCGCTATTAGTACATAGGCGTATAACCTGAATGAGTAGTAAGACGTGGTGCTAAAAATAATAACCCCGAACAGATATACATCCGTTGAGTGTTAATTCATCACTGTGAAAGGGGAAACACACATTTCACCAATGACGAACCCGGGACCCTTAACTCAATAATAAGATACGCCACCAACTGAGATAAAGCGTAGGAAAATATACCCTGGAACTAGTGGCGGAGCTTGATCTTTCTGTTTGGTTGGGGCCAGGTCAAAACTTACCGGCAGTGAATTTTCCTCACCACGTAATAACATACTAAATTAAATTCATTTTAAGTTTTCTTAGTTTTTAAATAGTAATGAAACTACAAAATCACATAACAAATCTACAAACAGAACGAATATAATATTACCGGTTTTGAATTGGACTTACTAAGAGATGACATCACTTGAACAAAAGTTGGACTTCTGTCCATTAATACCAGACCATGATGACCACAGTATTTTAAGCATTCTATTAATCTGCGTAATATATGCCTATTTTTGGACATCTATTCATTGTGATTTTGGACTGAAATTTGTACGACGGAATCTATCTGTGATGCAAATGTTCCAAGTGTTTTAAACTTTCAAAATTAATTGCACATTCCTCGCGATTTTTTATTATTTTACTAAAATTAATTGAAAGATGCTTATAGCCAACCGTTGTCCACAATCCATCACCACCAAATAATAAACAATAAAAACAAGCTCTGTTTTTCTTCACTCACAATTAACCACAGTTGTTTACCAACACAAGCATTAAAAAAGTTATTATTTTCTTTCAATCCACCAGCATAAATGTAAATTATTATGCTGATGTGCTCCTAGCTGTTTAATTTCAAGTTTTTCTTGCAGTTTTAGTAAAGAAAAAGGAGTTATTAGTAAAGAATCTACTTTAATAAGTTTAATCAATCACTTTCAGGCGTAATCTTATTTATTGGTTCTTAACACATACTAAAACATAAGACACATAAACGCAAAACAAAATATAGACCACCTTTATCGTATAACGCACCCGGTCAGGCTGGTTCTATTCGCTAGTGTAAAGTTCTCAGCGGAATGTTAGGGGAATTGACCTTGAGAAACATCTCACATTGGGTGTGGCTTCTTTGAGAGGGCCTATCAAACCTGGCCCGTGGCAGCTTCTATATCCCGTCACTAGAGCGCTGGTAAAGTCCTAGCGTGAAGTTTGGAGCGAGAAACGAACAATTTTAACTGGAATACTGTGTAACGAATCCAATAATTCACTGCGTGTAGAGAATGGTTCTTCACTTCATATTCATGTTTTTTTCCAAAATATTTTATAGAATAAAAAGAAAGCAAAATATTTATGCCAAAAAAAGTTGGAAAAATTTCCCGCGGGCCATGAGTTTCAGAACCTTGTAATATAGCATCCAACTACAGAAGTGGGGAGGAAGGAGTTATTCCCGCTGTTGGTGAGATAACCATACAGGTGCAGTGAGGAGATTAATACAGGTAAAGCAATAATATATAGGCCTAGGCATTGAAAATTCTCTTTTCATACATTGTGCCGCATTTATACTATCTGATATCTAGATATAGCGACATCCCACTTTGAGGTACTTCCCATTTCCCTTGTGATTACTCATATTAAATAATAAAAGGGAATACCTGTAAGCCCCCACCAGATTACCTATTTTCAATTTATTAGTTAACCTGGCCTTTCCCGACCAAATTTGTTTTGCGAATCTGTTAAATTAAAACACACACACACACACACTCACACACACCCTAATTCCCAGTAACTGGGTTGCGTTAGCCCCTGTTGACCTAAAAATACTTTCCACCCTTCAGGGGAATTCACGGTGACAGTACATGCAGAACTATGCTAGAGGTCACAATCATAACCTTGGTAGAAGAACCAGGAAGGTAGATCTTGAAAAGGGACTCCGGTAAGTCCGTGGACTAAATTGCACGCTCATTTGCTGATGAATGGGAAGTTGCGGTTAGACTGCTTGCTGGGTATGCTGAGGGTGATTTTTCATATGTGATTTTTGAATTTCCTTCCAATGGTATATTATTTTCTCTAGAGTATACCTTCGTCGTACCTACTCCGTAGGTACCCGCTTCGATGGCCGCTAAGACGTTACTCTTGCAATAGACTAGACTGATGACGATTGGGAGATTGGGGCTCAATCCCGGTCGGGTGTAATGAGGGTGGTTTTTAATAGATGGTTTTTCACTCTCCCTCCACGCGAATCGGGTTACACCTACTCTGGATTAAACCTTCCTAATCCCTAACATATTTAGCGTAATTAGTACAAAGGCGTATAATCTGAACGGGTGATAAGATGTGGCGCTAAAAAAAACCTACTATAAATGTAATTACAATGCTTGTAGCTAATTTTACAACTTCATTTCACGAAAGATCAGTTACAACCATTCATTGTGTGAGCTTTGTCCACATAGCGTGTTCTATCAGCGGCTTCTTTTTCATAGATTCAGAAGCTCCATCTTCTTCATTTGTTTGAGGTCAACCATCATTTTCATTTGTCGTCTTCCTGAGTCTTTTATTCCTTCCACTTTGCCTTCTATGACGTCACTAGACAAGCCATTTATTCTCATAATATGACACATCCAAATGGCCTTTCTTTGTCGAATCAACCACACAGTGCTCTCTAATGATCTATTCTTCTTAGAACTTCTTCCACTTTATCCTCTTTTTTTCCCTCCAGCACCACATCTTAAGGATCTCCAAATATATCTTCTTGTTTCAGCTTCAAAACATTAGTATTTTACCAAAATTATGTATTATAAAATAATGTTTAAAAAAATTTCAAACCCTTATCTGGTTTTTACTCTCATGTCCTTAATTTTTCATCCTTGATTCCATATTTCCTCTCTGCTGCTTTCCCAAATTGCCAGTCCCATGGGCCAGCACATCGGGATAAATACCAGGAATTGAAGTCTCTCGGTAATAAAGTATTCAGCGTAGCTCAGAGATGTAATCATACTTTCTTTGGGCTTTCAATGACATGACTCCGACACGGGCTTAATACTAACGTGCAAAGATTTTAAATAAATCTCCCGTATGCATAGTGAGTTCTAATTTTATCGACGCTCATACTGGTGGACTAGTGGGTTAAGGAATCAGATTTGTACTGTAGACGAGCGTAGCTATATTCTTACACTGTACTATAGGGGTTATTTTAAACATGTGTTTTAGTTCATCCTTCCTCAAGACTTGCGTGGATGCACTTTCTACAAGCTACCTTCCTCACACTTAAACCTTGAATTAAGTTATTAATAGCACTTATGCTCAGTGTTTAATTTAAAAAATGCATCAAATATATTTTATACTAGGACGGCAGATTTTCAATCACTGGTCGCTGATATGAGAAAAAAATCTGTATATATATATATATATATATATATATATATATATATATACATATATATATATATTCACTATAAAAGTATAAGTCTTAGAAGAGAATTGAGGTTTTCATCAAAGACACAGGCACGCAGGCGCAGTAATCTAATAAGGTCAACTATATAATGCTATGCACTCACTCACACTCACACTCACACACACACACACACACACACACACATACACACATAAAATGTTGATGGCTTTTAATAAAATCCAAATTCTATACTATCATAGTTTTGTTCATTGGAATATCGTCAACACTGGGTTTTTTTAAGGTGGTATGGAAGGGGATGAGAGAAAAATCCAGTTTATCTGCAGTTTTTATGGCAAAACATTCTTTTGGTAAAATAAAAATCAAATATTGCTAAAGTAAAAACGTAGAATTTAATTTTCTTCACATGGTGACCTCAAAATTTCTTGACTCTCTGTCAAGAGTGTCCTGGAATTTAATGAGAACTTTTTCTCTTAATTTAAAATGTTTTTCATCTAACGCCACTATGTTCATGATGGATTTCCAGGAACTGTTGATATCACCATATGAAGAAAATTAAACTCTTGGAGCAACATTTTATTTTTTTAGCAAAAAAAAATGTGCTGTCATAAAAACTGCAAAAATCACTGGCCTTTTCTCGATTCTCCTTCCAGCCCATCGACACGTGTCAACACTGATTACAATCAATGTTTACAGTTCCCAATCCCCGCACCGCACTTCTTCCTTCATATTATGAGAACTGGCAAGTCGGGTAAACAGCAAACATAGGGAATTAGCACCTCTTCAGGACAACTCCCTTTCCCCAATCATGAGACCGTCATCAAACAACAAACAGCCGTAGTCCATTCATTGCTTGCTGAGAACTGAAGAGGGAACTCGGTCTGTGATCACAAGATACGCAAACCTATGATAAATATGAAGCCACTTTCAGTTGGAGGAAACTTCAGGGAAGCGAAAATTGAAAAGTTAAATTGATTTAGATTGCAATCATGTTCCCCTGAATCACTGTACAGATAAAATTTTAAAAAAATCACTAGATCTAATTTCATGGTATCCATTCGTTAGGACATGTGCTCCAAAGCTGTCACTTATGATATATATATCATCGATACCTATGGAATAATACTAAAACCTCGATAAAATGGAATACATTTTGGACGCAAAATATCTGTTTGTATTCTATAATAATTCCTTCTAAAGAAAATTGGACTGTCGCATCACATTGCAATAGGAAGAAACTTATTCAGACTGCTCAAAGATTTATTAAATTTTTTGGGTCATCACTTATTAATACCAGTTTGGGATATCTTCATATTCAAACTAAAATAGGTTGGGGCGATGAGGAAGGTTTAATTTGGAGGTAATGTACCTAGGTATGCGTTTAAAATAGAGTTGGGGGAAACAATGAAACAAACCCAACCTCAATACACCCGACCGGCAAGACCGTAGACTGGGGGGGGGGG
>CABFWO010000029.1:170160-210015 GCA_902155825.1 Timema genevievae
ATAGCTTTATTTGGGGTTCAAACAATATCAAAATTAAGATACAAGTACAAATTGGGGGACACTTCAGAGAGCTTCTAGAGGTGTTAAATATTTATAAATTTTTTTTAGCTTCTGGCAACTGGGGGATGTGCCCCCCCTTCCTCCCCCCCCCCCGAGATTATTGGCTGGCTACAGCCTTGCCAACAGGGATTCAGAGGCTTCACATCACTGAAAGGCCAATCTTTTGCGAAGAGTGACGTTTTGGACCAAGTGAGATGGGAGTCAACACGTTTTTTAAATTTCTTTAAGGTATTCCTACGGAAAGTTTGGTTTTATGCAGCTGACATTGACAGATTAAGTCAACTGAGACCTAAGTCAAGCCAGCACGGTGGTCTCACAGACAAAGCGTCACCCACACAACCATCCCGATTGCCTGTGACCGGAAGGTCGAGGTTTGGTCAGGAACTAGGGGTGCTTTTCCAGTTGTGATTTATCACTTTGGTTTTCTCATCCTCTTTACATTCTAATGAGGATGTTTCTTCAAATTATTTTCTCCAGCCCTTCTCCTTAAATTAACCCTTTAAATATACCTTGTGTTAAAACGTAAAAAACCGCCTCGGTGGCGTAGTTGGCTAACGCGCTAGTTGTGTTTTAGTGATGCTTGACTGTAATCTACTGTGGTAAGAAGACGCTATTTGCAAAATCTATTATCAAGCGTTGCAAAATTGTCGTAAATTTAAGGGAAGATTGACCAAGCGAAAACAAAAAAATGACATCATACAAGTCTTTGATGTTCATGGCCTTGATTTTGATGACATGACATAGCCTCTGCTAATGATCACCTGCTTGAATAAAAAATTTATAGGTCACTTATGGTATTTTTTTTTCATTTAAAACTTTTTTTGTTTTGCGTAATTTTTTGGATCATGTGTAGGAAATTTAGGGTCACGTTTATACATTTTTAGTCAATCTTAGGCATTAAATAAGTATATTTTAAAATAAGATCAATATTCTATTAAATTCACAAATATTCAAACATATATTTTTTAAAATCACACAGATACCGGAATGAGAAGATATCACAGTCAAAGAACTTAGTATCCTCTTTACTTGTTTGGTTGTAAAATACACATTCCTGTCGAGACACTGCAACTAAGCTGTGGAGGGTTCCGATTTATATGAAGCGGAGATTTTTAAATCAACGTCATAATTAGTAAAATGAAAGAATTTAGTTGTTAAAAGTTTTTCATTAGATGAATATGCATAAGTTTCAATTTTTAAAGTGCTTGTTTGATTTATTCACGTGCATTCATTACAAGCTTTTACTTACTTTTTAGGACAGTTTTTGTAATTTTTTTTAAGTTATATCTTAGAATTTTTAGGTCATTATATAGGTATTTTTTTAAAAACATTTTTAAGTAGTCAAAGTCCAGGCCATGTTGATTGTTCTTACACACTAATTATTAAGCTACCAGAAATACTGCCTGCCATAACTCAAAACCTCTAGCCGTAATACTGTACCGACGTGACGTTTCTGTATAAGACGGCACCTTGAAAGATTATCTCGGCGGTGTGGTACAAACTGTAAATGTACGTCTTGGTGACAGGTTCGTAGCCAAGGAAACCCCCATTTCTGGTACGGCTCTCGTGGAAACTACCCCGAAATAAAGGGGTTGAAGATGAGGGCGATCAGGTGTGGGTTGATGGCGGGGAAGGGGGAGAGGGTATAGAGTAGTAAAACTGCACCGTAACGTCAAATTCCCGAGCAGTTCTAAGCTTGCAGACGTAGGGAAGAGAAGGTTGCCGCTAACTTTACGAGCGGGTTGTAAAATTCTCCTGGAGCTCTTCAACGCAGGGAAGAAAAGGACTGGAGACAAGAAGGAAGAACGCTTGGAGTCCAAACCAGGAAGGATGAAGTGCATGGAGCTCAAACCAAGAAGATTGTAGCGCATGGAGTTCAAACCAAGAAGATTGTAGCGCATGGAGTGCAAACCAAGAAATAAGGGGCACTTGGAGACCAAACCAAGAAGATTGTAGCGTATGGAGTTCAAACCAAGAAGATTGTAGCGTATGGAGTTCAAACCAAGAATACTGTAGCGCATGGAGTGCAAACCAAGAAGATTGTAGTGCAAGGAGCTCAAACCAAGAAGATTGTAGTGTATGGAGTTCAAACCAAGAAGATTGTAGTGCATGGAGTGCAAACCAAGAAGTTTGTAGCGCATGGAGTGCAATCCAAGTAGGATGGGGTGCTTGGAGTCCAAACCAAGAATGATGAAGTGCTTGGAGTTAGAACCAAGAATATTGTAGCTCATGGAGTTCAAACCAATAAGATTGTAGTGCATGGAGTGCAAACCAAGAATTTTGTAGCGCATGGAGTGCAAACCAAGAAGGATGGGGCGCTTGGGTCCAAACCAAGAATGATGGGGCGCTTGGGTCCAAACCAAGAATGATGGGGCGCTTGGAGTCCAAACCAAGAAGGATGTAGTGCTTGTAGTCCAAACCAAAAAGTTTGTAGCGCATGAAGTGCAAACCAATAAGGATTGGGGGGCTTGGAGTCCAAACCAAAAAGTTTGTAGTGCGTGGAGTCCAAACCAAGGAGGTGTTAGCGCATGGAGTCCAAACCAAGAAGATTGTAGCGCATTGAGACCAAACCAAGAAGTTTGTAGCACATGGAGTCCAAACGCAGGAGGTTGTAGCAGATGATGTTAAAACCAAAGAGGTTTTAGATGATGGAGTCCAAACCAAGGAGATTGTATAGTAACCCCCATTCTCATCTTTAGAAGGTGCCAATGGCTCTTCAAGCCATACGTATATGGTCTGTCATTTCTAATTAATAGCTTGGCGACGATCCCTATCAAATGAAAAAAAAAGGTGCTGCATAGTTTTGTTATAATTTTTATAAGATTTTTTAGTACTCATTTCGTTTATATTATATACATATTTATTGTTTTTACTCATTGTGTTTTATTTTAAAGAAAAGTAAAGTGATTTAGTTTCCTTTACAAATATAAAATTATGACTTTTTGATTTTTGTTAATATTTCATAATTATCTATAAACCTCAATAATAAGCTACTTAACAGTGGAAAGAGGTTTGATAGCTTTATCCCGGCTCTATCTCAGACCAATCTGTAAGAGCAAGAGAATTGACAATATTACTAGATGAGTTTGATGTTTTTGTAAAAAAATAAAAATAAATAGAGAAAACATAATTTGGTGGTCGAATGATCACCATTGGAATATATATATCTAGAACAGACACAACACCCAGCTCACCATATAATTCATCACTGTGAAAGGGAAACCCACTTTTCATCAACGATAAATTTTACGACCATACCAGGAATCGAGCCTGGGACCCTTAGCTACTTAGACAGACACACTACCGATTGAGCTGAGATATCAGATTTTTCTCCCTGCTATCCGCACAGCAAATATGTTTGTATTTTTTAAATAGTTTTCCAACCCAAATATTACTCTAAGCTCACAACTACTCACTGTAGAGTGGATACCTTTAATAAAAATTGTATACAAATATAAATATATATATATTAAATGAAGTCAAGCAGGGAAGTAGGTTGGTACGACTGCCAAACACGTGTACAACCAATCTCAAGTAGTGCCCCAACCTTACCACTCAAATCTAACTTTTGCAATTTAGAAAAGAACCTTTTCCCATGTCCTCAAATCTCGACAGCCCTGCTATAATAAAATCAAGTAAATAAAAAAAGGTTGAATACCAACTGCAGCTTACAAACCGTTTCTATAATATAGAACAAAACTGTTAAGGAGGGCTTTAAATTAATATTTGCCTTACAGGTTTATTTTGATAGCTCAATCATAGTTAAATAATTATTGTATATCCCTGAGAAAATAAATGGTTTAACACAATCGTACAAACTTTTTCGTATAGTTTATTATAAAGCTTGGAAGAAAATTAAAAAAAAAAAGGCTTTCAGTAAGCTGCCCTCAAGGTTTCTTTACATATCACAATAAACACTATATGTATTTACATTTTAAACCAAATTGTTCAATTATTTTTTAGCAAATTTAAAACTAGAAAATGTAAAATACCTTAACAATATTTTTAATTTATAAAAATTAAAACGTATTCTTAATTAACATGAAAAACTATTCCCGTGTACCCATTTTGAGCTCAATCTTCAAGGACTAGTATACATTGTTATTTGGGAGGTCAAACACTCATTATATAACAATTTTATACAAAATTATTAAAGCCATTTTTTAAAAAAATTTGAATTACAAAAAACTCTTTAGTAAACAATCCTTATTTTGAGGTATATAATAAAAAAAGTTCCAAGATATTGCCTTATTTAGATTTATCAAATTTTAACAAAATCCATTTTACCGTTTTAGATTCGTGGCCAGGGACATACAATAGTAAAATCAACTTTTTTAAGGCTAGGACACACACAAAACGTAAAAATTTAACAAAATATTGAAGTCGAAAATTTTCACAATTTCAATAATTCTAAAATTAGCCAGTTCATCCAGAAGGATAAGTTGGGATTTAAGTGGAAATTTGCCTCCACCCTGCCACCGGTAATCGAAAACAATTTTAATAAACTTAAAACATATACAGTGAGTGTCGTAACATCGAACACTGAAAATGTGTTTTAGTGTAAGGCATGAATTTTTAGACCAGGCTTACCAATTGATACTAAGAAAATATACCGTCATACACATTTTAAGTGCCCCTAAAATTCCCAAGACGTGATAAATTGTATATTTCTATTCATCCCCTTTTCCCCCCTTTCCTTCCTAGGTAATAATTTGGGTGAGCCATTGAAACTGTCCAGAAGTACGTATGTCTGAACACATCAAAAATCATTATTTTAAACAATGTATATACTAAGTGTGTTACATGGGGGAGCACCGAAAGCTTTGCAGCTGTTTCGAAATTCTGGATTATTTACGAAGTGGTTTGATATTTCTTAAAATTGTTTTCAACAAAATTAAATCATAAGTTTTGACCAGTTAAAAGAGTTTAAACTTTGAGCTTAAAGTTAAAAAAATCTGGTAACTTACACAAAACCTTAAAAAAAAACTTTAAATCGATCTGTTGTGACCCTATCAAAACGTGACTTTATTTGATAGAGGATAGCTAGTTCTAGCTCTCTATCGTTTTACTTTAATCTCAGAAGTACAAATATTGGCGTAAGGCGTAGTTGATTTTTTATTTAAACTTAAAATTTAAATTTTATAGCTAGATAGGGACCTGTTAATAGCTTTTGCATACATTTTGGTGAACGTTATATTTAAAAATATAAAACCACTTCTTCAAAAATGCGGGATTTCCAAACGCATAAAATGCCCTCCCCATGTAACACCCTTAATATTGCATGTTTGGGCTACATCAATCGTAGCCCAGTTTGTGGAAATATTAAGCAGTAATAATGTACCTTTGCCCAGGGGATGCCCGAATGTACTAATCGCACATCCTTTCCATGGAGGCTCTTTCTATGTTCCGATAAGATGAGTATGATGGTGAGTAAGTGATACCTAAGACTTTTATGGTTAGCACAAAATCTAGTAAATTTGTTGGGGTTTTTCGTTTGTGTATGAATTGTTAATAGAGATGTGGATTAAAATGGTTCACTTTTAGTCCGTGCTTTGTGTGATACCTACCTAGCCCCATGATTCAATCAATATCGAAAAGAAAAGATATTTTTTTAAAAGTCGCCATTGTGACATGTAATATATTGACGTTTATGTTAATATCACAGTTCCTGCAATCTTAACTGAAATTTGTTTATTACCTATACAATTAATGTTAAATTATGGTTCATTTAGGTACATTTTTCTCAGAAACTATAATATTTAATTAAATGATTTTTTTATGATTCATCTATAGGTATATTCTAACAATTAGATGAGGGAGATTCATAAACATCTCAAAAAATATAATTTATAGAATATAGTTTATATTAATTTTTAAAAAAGTTAAAAAAAAATAGTGATATCTTGTATAGTTTTTGAAAATATGTACCTAAATGAACCATAATTTAACATTGGTTGTATAGGGAAAGACGACTCCCCTTAAGAGAAAAAAATGTTTAATGTTTTATACCCCGTCTTACTACACGTTCGGGCTATTCGTTTATTTAGATGAATTGGTTAGTAATGAAGGTAGAGTGTGTGATAAATATACTTGCATTTCATTGAGGGGGTACTAGGAAAATAATAAATAAATAACACCTTCAGTACACCCAACTGGGATTCGAACCTTGGTCTTCTTGCTATAATCAATCAAGGGTGTAAGACAAAGAGAGTGGTGCCTTTTTTTTAGAGCAGTGTTCCTCAAAATTTTGGTGACGGAGGACCACCAAAGATAAGTTATGAGCATTAAAGGACCACCGGGGCCCTGAAAAAAAAGGGGGGTCCTGAATATTACATTATGCAGGAAAAACATAAGATCAAAGCATTTCATTTTAAGGAATATAAAAATTAATTCATTAAATTATTTTATTATATTAAAAGTTGTAAAAAAATCTAAATATATTGAATTAGTAAGTAATAGTGGTTTGATTAATTTTAGCATTTAATGCCTTATTATATTTTGATATAATTTGTTCAAATTTGTTGATTTAATGTTGGTACAGACATCCTTTCTTATATAACTCGAGTCTACCAAGATAAAAAATTACATAAGCGTATGTGTATCAAAAGTTTGTATTATATGGGATCAACATTGTTTAGTTCATTGTTGTTTTTACTAAACTTCTTAGTCTCCTGCGGACCATTTGATGAACCTACGTGGAACATCAGTGGTCCGAGGACCATAATTTGAGAAACACTATTTTAGAACATTCGAACAATGAAACAGGTTAAAAGAGAAATAGTTTTTATTTTTGTCATTTTCAATTTATTTTTCTAAATATAATTCTGGTGCCTTTAAATAAAGATTAAGATACCACACTACATAAAAAAACTTCCAACTTTGGGTCTAGAAGGGCTCTTGGAATTTGACTCGTTTCATGATTTTAGTTTTGTCCTTTAGTCCTAAATTCTCCCCTAAATTAAATAGGAGATTCTAAAAATAAATTTGCCGTGACAGAATAGTGTTTGTCTTTTGAACTTATAGACCTACTAAAATAATTTTTGAAAAGCGGCATACACTTTCTCAACATACTATTAACGTATATCTCAGTTTTTTATTTGATTTATTTGCGGTATTTAACGTTCACTTTCTGAACCGACTCATTATATCAGCACACAACCTATAAACTAACGTATATATATATATAAAAAACAAAGAAACAACACCCAGCCCCCTGGCCGTTAATTCATCACTATGAAGGAGGATACCACCATTTTACCAATGATACATTTTTCGACCATGCCAGGAATCGAACCCGGAACTCCCATCTCAATAGACAGACACGCTACCGACAGTGTTAAGGTGTCAGACGCTTCCATCTTCATTTTATACCAACACGTGTTCAACAAATAACTACCACCCACTACAACACCCGTGCTTCTGAAGTTGACATATTATTCCTTATCACCTTTTTGTCAGTGACCTGGTGGTCTAGGGGTAAGGTGTCGGACTTCTGTACTGGGGGTACAGGGCTCAATCCTCGGTCCCAGTACAGATTTATCTGATTGCCAAACCCTTCCTTCACCTCTGACAAGACGTGTATTAATCACAACTTAGTGAATGTGAGGAATGCCAGGCCTCCACCGTGGTTCGGATTCCACGTTAAACTGTACCTACCTTTACAAATTATCCTAAGTGCCTATAACTCGAACGGGTAGTAGGACGTGGTTCTAATAATAATAATAATTATCACCTTGACAATGTAACCTCTCAGCTACAGACGATAGTTAAAAACATCTCGTTTTATTTTTTGTTTTAAAGATTTAAATTCTATCAAATAAAAAAACAACATAGTTACATTGGATCAGTTTATGATGGCAGGCTATAATTTTAATGTTTGTCCAACAAGCTAGTATAATTTAACGAGATGCCCCTTCTTCCTTTTGACGCTACTCATCCCATTTAAGCCCTAACATCATCATGTAATACCAACCTAAGACTAGATAAGTTGGTTCTTAAGACATAAAGTACCTGCAGGGCCACAAAGGTAGTCGAGTTGTTTAAAGGTGTTAAATTCTCATCACCTTTAGTCACCATTGAAATGGAAATCGGGACTCAACTTTCAGGTGGATGCACCCAAGCTGGTTTTTGTGCTCATTTTTGTTTCAATACCCTTTATTTACGCTAGGTCAAATTTATTTTTACTTTATCTTGACCCCTCAGAGAAAGAAGTATTGTGCTCACCAAAAAAAAATTTAAAAAAATCGAACTAGATAATTTGATAAATATTGACCTTTCATGTCTCCTAAAATCGAAAAAGTGATTTTCGCAATACCGTCTGTCTGTCTGTCTGTACGTATGTCTGTACGTCTGTATCTCAACCTAGAACAGATACTATTTAACCGATTGGGATAAAACTATGGTTTTTATATGGTTTCAATGAAGAGTTTTAGTAATTAACCATCTACCCCTAAAATTAAGAATAGTTTATGAAGAAAAAAAAGAGAAAAATCAATTTATCGAAACTTTCTATAACGACTTTTATTAAATTTCGTATCTAAGTACACATTAACATTACATACATAATGGAAACTATAATTTTTTCATTAAAATGACTTTGAGGATACCTTACTTCAGCATAAATTTCTGATTTTGATCATATCTTCGCAACTAACAAACATCCAGGTTCAGGTATAGGGTAAAACATAGGAGGTTGTCTACACATCGTAATGCCAGGCCTCCACCGTGGTTCGGATTCCACGTTAAACTGTAGGTCCTCCATTTCATCTCGCAATCATCCTACCATTGCACATTAAGCGTAAGTGCGTATAACCCGAACGGGTAGTAAGACGCGGTGCTAATAATAATAATACACATCATACCCTCAATGAGATGATTTGATGATAGCTATTATGATGTTGTGGAGCCGGGGTGCGTCTTAATCCAACCTAAGCCTAATTAACCAAACCCTGATGATTATTAGGATAATTCCCCTTAAGGGAGAAAATTTCCAAGGTACCAGCTGGGAGTCGATCCCGGGACCCCTAGGTTCGTAGCCACAATACCACGGGGCCGGTTTATCCATAAGTGTAAATATGCGAATAGCCTAGATGGGTAGTAAGACATAGTGGGTTGGGGGGGGGGGCAAGGCGGAACGAATGAAAAGGGAGAACATTGCTGCCTTCAATTTGATTTTGATGTATTGTTTTATTTGATTCATTTAATGTTGATTAAGACACAGACAGGCTTTGCCTACACGCACACATATACAGTATATTATTATAGTTTTCAAAATAAATAAGTTTAGTGTTATTAAAAACATATTTTTAATTTTCTTCTGAAGCACGAACAAAATATTAAAAATGATTGAAAGTAATATTTTAAGGTTATGATTTCTTTTTATGTTTAAATGTTTAGAGCTGTCAAATATTACTAGCAACGTCGCTTAGCTCAGTAAAAATAAAACAGTTTAACAGAATCATAAAAAAAAACACGCACACAGCAAAAAATTGAGAAATATATCATTCTATTTGTTCATGTAACAAACACTGTGCTAGAAACTTTATTGTCCTGTTTCTCAGTTTAAAGAAAAAAAAAAGGCTCAGGGCTAGAACGGTTTATCTCACATATGAGCTTACTTATTATTATATTGTATCAACTATTTTAAATTATATTATTTTTGTCTTGTAGATTTTAGTTATATAATGTAAATAACTACCTTACATGACAAAAATAAATTTAGAGCATCCGAAAACAAGGGGCTTAGAAAGATATTTGGTCAAAAAAGGAATTAGGATACTGGAGAGTGTAGGAGCTTACATATTGATGAGCTAAATATTCTGTACTTATCAGAATACATTTTTAGGATGGTCAAATCTAGTAAATTATAGTGGGCAAGAAATAAAGCGGAAATGGGAGAATATAGAACCGTGTTCAGGGTACTGACCCAATGGGGAGGCTTAGACGCAGATTAGTTGATAACATTAGAATGGACCTGAAAGAGATAGACTGTAATGAGGTAGACTGGATAGAACTAGCTCAAGATAGGGATAGGGTAAAATAAAGGGAACTGGATGGAACTAGCTTAAGATAGTAGTAGGGTAAAATGAGATGGACTGGATAGAACTAGCTCAAAGTAGGGATAGGTGGCGTACTTTTGTAAGTGAGGCAAAGATCTTTCAAGTTCCTAATGACATAAAGTAAGTAATGTAGGTGAACATAATATTAATTTTGTCCACATTATCCAATGACTTGAATTCCCCATTTTTTGTAAAAAAAATATTTTAGTATAAAGTAAGTTTTCTTACAATTTTTAAGCAACAAAAAGCAAAAATATAAAATTTCATATGATCAGGGAAAACGAAAGTAAAATTCAAATATACTGAGATATATAAAAAAAATTGTGTTCAAAGAATTATATTTAAATACAAATTCCTTGGTAATAATGGATTACAACCTTTGATAATTAATTTATTTTATAAAAAAGTTGTATTAATCATTTACGTTTTCAAACACAAACGTGAATTTGGGAAATATTTATAAAGTTTACTGTATCAAGTGAATTTAGCATGAATGAAAAGGCAAAACATAACTTCTATTTGCAAATACAGTTATTATTTTTTTAAAAGCCCACATGTGATCAAAATGATGTTATGCTAACAATACATATTATTCATAGTTTTAATTAGTTCTTTTAGCTTTATAAGAATATATAAATAAAGCTATAATCTACATTCCTTTTTATTTACCTTAACAAGAATGCTATTTTACGAAACGTTGCTTTTAAAATAAATAAATAATACAAGCTAGCTATTAAATTAATGATTTTTTGTTTGTTTGAGATGTGTGTCTTTCTTGTTCACAGTCACCCATAAAATACCATACACAACACATGCAAAAGATATAAAAAAAATACCCATATATAAATATACGCTTCGATTCATATTACCGAAGCCATAATGTTGGCAAGCCTGCGTGTCTCACTGTATCAACACAAACCGGTGTGCGCATGCGTACACGTTGGTCGCATTTAAGATCAAATTACATATGGATACTACCGCGCAGCTAGAATCCCCTCTCCCCCCCTTTCCACAATCTTAAAAAAAATGGCGGCGCCAAAAAGTAAAAAAAAAAGAAAGTATTAAAAAAAATTAGAAATTTATAGCCTAACAGAAATAAAAATAGTTATGGCCAGGTTTATGAGTTAGTGGGAGAGGGGGGTCACTTCGAATTCGAATAGAAGCTGTGAATGTGATGTTGAAAATTTGCGAAAAAACCTTTTGAGGTATTTTTTTCCCATGGTGAAAAGCGGAAGTTGTCAACGGGTTTCTTGAGATGTGTCGTGAATAAGAGTTACAAAGAAAAATTTGAAAAGGGGAAAGTTTGCACAAAGAAGATTGAAGAGGAGGAGGATGAATGTGATTTTTGACTACTTTGAGCTTTTATTATTATTATTATTATTATTATTATTATTATTATTATTATATGTATGCTTTAGGATCTACATTGGCATCAGTAATTACCCTTAAAGGATAGTACGAGGAGGGAGTGAGCTTAAGAAATAAAAAAGTGGTAAAAAAGTGGGACAGCCTAATCATTTTTTCTTTTTTCCATAATCCTGATCTAATTACATACATATATACCTAATCATTCCGTTCCCTTAAAGGGTAGGCAAGAGACTGTGCATATAGCTAAAAAAAAAAAACCTTACTTAATCCATTCTCACTAATTTTCTCCACACTTCCCTACCCTTTCATACTCCCCTCTCAGCAACAACATCCATACACCGAGTCATATATGCTCTTTTATTCTTAAAACTCTTAACGTTTCGCCTTTTCACACATTCGTCACAATAACGTCTCACATCACCTACCTCTTCCTTTTGATCCACACACTCTACCTTCATATATTTGCTTGGTCACTCTATCCACACCCATCTTCTCAACATTCCCGAACCAACGTAAGACGCTTCTTTCACGTTGCTTTATTGGACTCCCTTTCAAATCGCACATACATTTTTAGTCCTTACCGGGAATAGAATCTTGGACACCTTGCTCGGAAGGTGGACATGCTCCTGATCGATCGTCTTAGAAAATATAAGAAAAAGATAACCCAATTATTGAAAAATAATAATAGCCCCTCTTTGGAGACGTATTAAGTAAGCACCTTAGGGGGAGAGGGGGTTCGAGCTTTGCTTATTTTTGCTGACAAGGGGGCGGAAGGGGGTAAGAACAATGCTTACGTAAGACGGAGAAAAACTGGCAAAATTGTGGGAGGACGCATTGCAAGTCATTTGGACTTCGGGCAGCGATGAAGATGTTGAGTGGCTAAATGAGGAAGAAATGGAGAAGCCTATAGAAGTAAGCCAAAGCTTTAGTGACCTAGTTCCCTTCAAATAGAAACATATTAATTGAAAGTGTTAAGACGTGGATTCAAGGACCTTGGTCATCAGATTAAATTGAGTTTAGGACTTCAGGTGCTTTCTTTTATAAATATTATATTCATGTATTCACTAATAATACTTTTTTTATATCTTCAATTAAAAGTAAATTAAAATTTCAAACTTTTATAATGTTATATCTTGCTTTAATTTTACCTGTTGAATAAATTTAAATTCATTGTATACCATTGTTAATTGTCAAATATTTCGCAATATTAATTTACACCTTTATGTTAATAATTATCAGAAATTTATAAATTCCGTAAACCAATTTTAAAAAGTTGGCAAATCTTACGTAAGCAAGGAGGGCGGGGGTCAGATATTTGCTTATTTTTGCTTACAAGGGGAGAGGAGGGGTTAAAAATGGCCCAAATTGTGCTCACGTAATACTTGAACGCCCCCTTTGAAATTATCTTTATTTGATCACTAATCTGTATTCATTTTCTTATTCTGCTGAAAAGGGGTTCTATGCTCCACAAAGAGCTCAGTCATTGGATCAGTCTTCTATGCTCCACAAAGAGATCAGTCATTGTATCAGTCTTCTATGCTCCACAAAGAGATCAGTCATTGTATCAGTCTTCTATGCTCCACAAAGAGATCAGTCATTGGATCAGTCTTCTATGCTCCACAAAGAGCTCAGTCATTGGATCAGTCGCCCTGATCACGAGTGACAAATAGAAGAAGGAAAAACATTGACACCATATTTATTGGACACACACACACAATTTATCATTCAGACCACCAAGAGCAGCGATTTTCAACCTTTTTCAACTAACAGCACACTGAACAAGGCCGTAGATTTTTAAGGCACACCATCAGTTTTCTAAGGGGAGATTTTATCATTAAAAACTATTACTAAGATTATGTATAAAAGTTCAATGGCTAAGATTTTCACTGTGCTATTAAGAACTCGATATTTTGATGAATTTCAACGTTGCAGTACCTCCCGAATCCAAAAAGGTTGTTTTTGAATCTCGGTCTGTCTGTTTGTCTGTACTTCCGACTAGAGCTTAAACTATTTAATCGATCGGGCTAAAACATATCAAAATATTTATAAAAATCCCAAACAAAATAGCTACTCTCAATATTTCGGCAACATTATTTTAAGGGTTCCGGTCTAATGCGTAAATTCTCATTTTTGATCATATCTCCGAAACTATTTGAGATATGAAATTACTTATCATTGCAAATATGTAGATCTATTTATAATACAAATCCTTTATTAGAAACACATGTTTATAAAAAACTAATAACGTTCAAGCTATACCCAAATATATATAATAACTTTTCGAACACTAGAGTTAAATTATTGCGACCGTAAAAAAAATCTAAACTGAAATGTTGATGGATGTCGATGTCTCATGACCCTCCAAGCCCTAAAATTGTTTTTTCCAATGCCGTCTGTCTGTGTGTCTGTTTGAACCTAAAATTAAGAGTAGTTTAATAAAAATCAAAAAGAGAAAAAGTAGATTTTCTCAAAATCAGATTAAAATTCGTATCTAGGGGTGGTATAAGATTATAAATAAACTGGCTATTTTCATTTTCCCATAAAAATTACTTTTAGGGTACTTTACAGAAGCGGAAATGTCTGTGTCTTCGCAACTATTTGAGATACTAAAAAACTTATCATTGCAAAATTGTAGTACTATTAAAGATAAACTTTTATATGAAATATATTTTTATAAAACCAACAGTTTCTGAGATTTTGGCAAATATATTAATACAATTTTGTGAGCCTTAGTTGTAAAGAGATACTACTTAAGTTTTAACGCAATAATTCTCTAATGCCATAGAGTAAGAAATAAGTAAATTTCTCAAATAGTGTATGTTCTCTTTCTTTCAACCTCTTAGGAGAAATGTTTGTACAACAATAATCTATCTCTATCGTTTTAGATTCAATAGTCAACATCTATTTTATTGGTAAAAATGTATGAATGAGGAATTTAATAGCAATGCAATAACCATAAGATGTGCAACCCCTGAAAAAATGCAGAAAATTTTAATCGGAAGTCAAATAGCGATATTTTTAATTGGTCCAAATATAAAAATGAAGACCTTAATTCTTTAAAAATAAAATTGTAAAATTTAAAGCCGTGATAAAAATTTGTTTACGTATGTTAAGCGTAATTTTTTCTCGGGTTCACTAGCGTTTATTATATTACGAATTTCGAGTAGATATCTCCATTTGTAAACAATAGAGCGAGAAAGTCCTTGCGGAGTTCCGTACCATTTATTTTAAAATAATGTTGATCATAGGTTTCAAAGGACTTATTTATATTCCTGAAATTTTTTCTCGCTCCTTTTCGACCTTACCCCAACTTCTGTGCCACACCAGCTCTACTGATCATTCGCTAACTGTTTAGGTGGAAGCATGGTCTAAGGCGTCACTTTCGCAGTAGACTAGGATTCCGACGATGAGGAGGTAAAGGTTCGAATCTCGGTCAAGTGTAGTGGAGGTGATTTTTCCAAAAAAAATTTTACTCTCCCTCCATGAAAATGCGGGTACACTTACTATAAATATAACCTTCTTCATCCCTAAAACTATTAGAGTAATTAATATATAAGTGTATAATCCGAATGGGTAGTAAGACGCGGTGCTAGAAAAATAAAAAAATAAATCCATTACTTCTTTTTAACTGTCAAAAGTTTTTATCATGTCAATCCGACTCTAGTTAGATACCAAATCACTTAGTTTAGAAATACAATTTTTTTATAAGCTTTGCACATATGGCTTCCACTAATGAGACTTCCTGTTTGAGAAAACTCAGGCTCACCCGTCTATTTCCGACATCCTCTTGAAGCCTTCTCCTCAGTCGGAGAAGTTCAAACAGTGAACTCCAGGTCAAGGCCAAACTCTGTCCAATACTGAACAAAATTATGAACTATACCAAGTAAAATTAAGATAGTTTTTCCTTTGAAACTAAAATCACACACACACAATATTGTCACGTCTCAAAATTCATCCACATCGATGGATACCTGGACTAAATGTAAGGCTCGTTTAGTATGGTTTGACTGTTACGGGGAATTTAGAGTTCGGATCCCGGCTGGGTGTACAGAGGATTTTTTTTCCCTAAATTTTTTCCACTCTCCCTCCAGGAATATTCGGGTTGGCCTACTGTTTCTATAAATCCTATCTTCCTGATCCATATTCTATTAGCGTAATTAAAATGCGCTTATGCTGGTTTTGAGACAGAGCGGAAAAAAGTATAAACATATTTCTCTAATAAAGACAACGCGTTATGTAAAAATGTTCTACCTCGATATTATAATGAATATTTAAGTTTTAAGTGCCGTGAATCCAAACTAGTGGGTTTTAAAATTCGATCCCTTTGGCCTTGTCTGTGCCCTAGACTAAAGTCAAAACATTTTTATGGATTTTTTGTTCATATTTGTTATCTATATTTATATCATATGATTGTTTGTCAGCAACATTTTTATTTTTATTCTAACCCTCAAATTAGGGGTAGTTTATTTATTTTAATGTTATTTTGAAAATTTGAAACTTTTCGATAGTGGCTATTACGATTTGATTTAAAATGGATGTCTGGGGATTGATTTGACATGATAAATGACTCATAATAATTGTTTTTAGGGGATTAATTTGTTTAAGTTTACTGATATAAAATACGTGAAAATTTGACATTAAAAAAAATAGCGCTAATGGCTTTGATCAAGGTGGGTATCTGGAAATCATTTTACATAGTAAATACGAATATGCTATTGGATTTATACAAATATTAATTTTAGGGTAATGTTTTTTATTTTTAAAATTTTTAAATATAGCCTTAACAATTTTTGTTTGGAATTTATTTATGAAGAGTGTTTTTTATGATTAACAAGATGTGTTTCTTTTTGAGGAAACCTTATATAATGGTAGTATACTGAAAAAAATACATATTTTCAAAAATTTTGTTCAAAACTATAATAGAGAAAGTTGGTACGATTGTGTTGAGCAATTTAATGTTTACTAAGGGTATTTAAAGTGTATTCCCTGAGCCAAGTGATTGTATCAGCACACGACTTACAAACTAAATTTTAGAACAGACATAGCATTCTTTTCTGTGAACGAGTACACTACAATTTTAGCAATGATTAATTTTTCTGCCAGGTTGAGGGTTGAAGTCGATATCATAAACTCAATAGACAGATACGCTACCGACCCAGCTAAGAAATCGGATTGTCACCGTCTAAACCTTTTTAGCAACTGACGTAGGGCTCGGCCAGACTGACAAGCGTGCGAGCGAGCGCGCAAGCGACTGGGTGGCCAGACTGGCGAGCGCGTGATTAGCAGATAGCTCTCGTTACCTGTTTACGAGGAGGCTCCGAATCTTGGCTCAGTGAACTGAGAGGGGTTTTAACAAGTGATTTATTGTTGTGGTTTTCTCATCCTCTCTCCACGCTAATGGTAATTATTATTTGTAAAGGCCTACTTTGATAATATTGAAGTATTTTAACATATACGCTTTACATATATATGTATATATGTATATATACACAAATATGTATATATGTATATATACATATAGGTATGGTTTATGATCTTACCAATTAAACTAGGCCGTTAGTAGCAAGTGTGTTAAACCTATCGATAATAATAAAAATGTCAAAATGAGAAGTTTTCCTAGCACTCAATGAGCCAACATACAATAATATTGCCTAGCGCCTGTAAACTAAACTGTACTGGGTCGAGCGCGCGCACGCTTGAAAATAGAACTGGTTCTATTTTTCAAGCGCGCGCGATTCAGTCTGGCCACCTCTCATTACAATCAATGCGTTTTATTTTTTATTTTAGTCGCTCGCTCGCTCAGTCTGGCCGCCCCCTTACTAAAACAGTTTTACCTAAGAGGGCCGCCTTGGCAAGCGAGAAATTGCCCCGCAGACGTTCAGCTCTAGCGCTATATTTAATTCTACGATGCCATTTATCAAAATATAGTTCACGCCAAAGTAGAGTTTAAGGATTCCAAAAGGACTCTTAATTTACTTAATAGCCCTATAGCTTGAGTTTTATTAATATACAATAAATGTGTGTAAATGTGACATAAGCTCATTTTCAACGACGACTAGGCTTGATGATAAAGGGCTCTATTACTAATAGTCCTTTAACAAATACAGCAATTATTATTATTATTATTATTATTATTATTATTATTATTAGCACCACCCATTCGGGTTATACACACTTACGTGTAATGGTAGGGTGATTGTGAGATTAAATAGGAGCAGCTACAGTTTAACATGGGATCCGAACTACGGTGGAGGCCTGGCATTCCACACATTCGCAAGTTGTGATTAATACACGTTTTGTCAGAGGTGAAGGAAGGGTTTGGCAATCAGATAAATCTGTGCCAGGACAGAGGATTGAACCCCGGACCCCACAACACAGAGGTCCAACACCTTACCCCTTAGACCGACAGGTCACTCAATAGAGCAATTTTTTTTAAATAGTCTCACAACATAAGATTTTCACTTGTTTGAAAACTAGCATCAAACTTTCCTCTTGAGTTTGATATAAGAAGTTTCGTTGCTTTCTTTCCCTTCTTTCTAATGTACAGTAGCCCCATGGCTTCTTTGGTGCTGACTGACAGCTGACAGCTGACAGCTGACAGCTTTGAAAAGCTACCAGACCAAATTATGTATCCCTACGCCGAACCATATGATCTGCAAAAAACATGTGTTTAGCAGCTGTCACTTCTGACAGTCAAAATGTAGGTATATACCTAAATGTTGACTGTCAGAAGTCAGCTGTGATATGTCAGTAAGCACTAAAGAAGCCATGGAGCTACTGTACATACCAAAGGGTGGTTGTAGTTGCAGGGCGAAAGTGAGTATAAGCTTAGACAGAATAGAAAAATATTTCCAGAAAACGCCACAGACCATTGTATTTTAATTCGTATGGCCTCAAAGCGTGTGATACTTTCTCTTTGACCGAAACGACCGCCTTAATTCATATAATTTTCAAATTCCGTTAATTTACTAAACAAATCGGGTATGAAATCGGTTAGGAACATACGTCTTATTCCGGGGGACGAATGCTTATCTTAATGTAAAGCTACTTCAATAAAATATTTTCCCTCAGTTTATTTGTCCGAGTGATCAACTAAGGACTTCTGAGCCAAAGGCGCGGCAATATTTGAAACTGCGGTTCTAGTCTGTCTTTGAAGAGCCATATTTATTTTCGTCCCTAGCACCCATCATACCCCGTCTTCATCAATCGTTATGGAGTGTAGTTTTTACGACACTAAATCTTTCTGAAATAAGCGTGTGGTTTTATTTTTCTTGCCTTAGTTGAAGATATATACTATCATCACAAACAACACGCACCAACTATTTTAAACCCACTTATTTGGCAGCATCGGAGCCAAAGTGAAAGAACCGGTCCGGGTTTAACGAGTTGGTGAAACCTTTTCGAGTCTAAACCACACAAAGGAGGCGAAGAAATAAATTTCAGTCAGGACCAAGAAGATTTGCATTATTTTTTTAATAATAATAATAACAACAAAAACACCAAGAAACTGCCTTCACTACGGAAAAAAATAACCAACTCAACCTTATCCTGCACCGCGCTCTAAGCCAACCAAACAAAGGATATAGGTCAAGTAGGAGAAGTTAGGGGGAGGGGAAGATATTTCGGGTAAGGGGGGGGGGGAAGGGCTGTGAAACATCTGATAGTCGAAGGACGGGGGGAGGGGGTGGGGTTAACTCCTTCATCCGGAAATTGTAGGAAGTTGCGTGCGAATTAATTGGACAGCTTTCCTTTCACTTTGTCCATCGTGTTCACCCCGGTATGGTGTTTACTACAAAACACTGAGTAAGGTTTCAATGAATATTGCAAATTCAGATAGTTACTTAGTCCTTATCCAATGATTACACTTACAGATTATAATAATAATATACTAAATAAAAAGATACACATGCTTAGTTTTTAAACGTCATCTTGTTCGAATTATGTCTCTATTCTGACATAAACTAAGTCGGAGTGTCGATTTCTGGAACTAAAGTCCTGAAACATATCAATCCCACACCACTGGGCTTGCCAAAAATATGACAGTCTCTTCTGATATGATTACTGGGGAAGAAACTGTCGGGATTTGAATCCCGACTGGGCGCACTAAGCTAATACAATAAGGTCAAATAAATAAACAAAAATAAGTTAACACTTAAATAAGCTACAAGTTTATTCTTCTTTGAAAATATTTATCAAATACGCAATAGATCTGTCATAAAATATGGTTATGTTTGTTTTGAATTGTCTATGTTTTTATTGTGATATTTTAAAATTGAATAAACACAACATTTTTGGTTATATTTGCTATAACCAGAATGAACAGTTGAACTAAAGTCTTCCTTTTATTTTTGTAGGAAATATTAAAATAAAATGTTACAATTTGAGCCGCAAGCTTTGAAAAAAAAAAAAAAGAAAAAAGAAAAAAAAGGCGTGTTTACAATGGGAAAACAAAATGTCATAATCAATTAATCCATAACTGACAAATTATTTAAAACGTGCGCGTTTCCAAATAAATTTTCCCAGATCATAGAGTTTTTATAAACCCATTCTCGGATTCTACTTTGCCCCATTTTACGTCTCCAGATGATTCTAAATCAGGGATTCTCATAGACGAAATGTGAATGTGGTCTCAACAACCATATCAAAACAGATAATGTATATCCAATGTTTTATGTGAATAGATGTGTAGCTCAATAATTTGTTGTAAATGTTCAGTAAAAATATAAATATTTATCCTTTCTGTACCTCTGGTTCATAAATTAGGATTCAAATAACAAGATATATAAAACTATGATGGCTAAATGAACTATTGTGTATCAAGTTCGCTCAAAATTCTTGGAAATCAATATACTTGATTAGTTATATTTGAACCCACGTCGGTGGCCGCATGTTCTAAGGCGTCACTCCCGCATTAGTCTGGACTGCAGAGGACGGGGAGATCAAGTTTCGAATCACGGTAGGATGTACCGAGTTGGTTTTCCTAAAATGTTTTCAACTCTCTCTCTCTCTCCAAGTAAATATAAGTATATATAACCTTCCTCATCTCTAAAATCACTAGCGTAATTATTGTACATGCGTTCAGCCCAAACGGATAGAAAGTAATACGCGGTGCTAAAAAAAATTATATTTTAAAAAAACCACGCCTTATTACTATTATAATTGGTTAGCTGTCCACTACTTTAGCTCAGTTGGTAGAGTGTCTACTTACTGAGCTAAGGGTCCCGGGTTCGATTCTTGGTATGACCAAAAAATATATAATTGGTGAAATGTTTTCCCTTTCTCAGTTATAAATTAACAGCCGGGGGTTTGGTGTTGTGTTTGTTCTATATTTAAGCTAGTTATTAAGTCGTGTGCCTATATAATCAGTCGGTTCTGAAAGCTCACGTCAAATACCTCAAATAAAAAAAATTAGTTTCAGAGCGTATTATTATTATTATTATTACTTTTATTATATGTTCTGTGTTATGACAAGTTCATTCCTTTTGTAAGTGAACTTCTTGAGCTCCCAGAATTTGTTTACTTACTTAAAGTCATCCAATATTTGAATCCTCCTCCTTCCTAAGCTCCTCTTTTCCTCAACCTTTCCTTCCATGAGGTCGTACAGAAGACAGTTCTTCCTAAGGATGTGTCCAACCCAGTTTGCTTTGTACCGACGAATCAAATCCAAAATGGTTCTCTTCTCACCCACTCTTCTTAGGGACTTCTTCATTTGTCATCCTGTCTGTCCACTTGATCTTCTCACGTCTTCTCCAGAACCACATTTCAAAACTCTCACAGTATTTCTTTTCCATCTTCCTTACAGAGTCCAAGTTTCTGCTCCCTACAGCGCGATGCTCCAAATATTTAATTTTATCCGTTTCTTCCTCGGTTCCAAACTAAACTTGCTGATACTGGTCAGAACGTATACGGTTATATATTTCAATAACTTAATTTTAAAGTTCACAGCAATAATAGTTGACCTGTTGACCTATCACGCATCAATGCTGCAGTGATAGTTCGCAGTTGTGGCCTTTAGATTCTAGAAATGTGAATTGGAAATTCAATTAATCCAGGAATCATTTATTGGCTGCATGGTCTTAGACGTCATTCTCGAAACAGATTAAGACCACCGATGATTGGGATATCAGGGTTTGAATCCTGGTCGGGTGTTTTGGAGGTTGTTTTTCCTCAATTGTTTCCCACTCTCCTTCCGTGCAAATTCTGAGTAGATCTAGTATTAAATCAACCTTACTCATATCAACACACTAGCGTAATTAGTACATATGCGTATAAATCGAACGGGTAGTAAGACACGGTACTAAAAATCTATGAATTCTATGCACTGTTTTAGGTAATTTAAGTAATGTAGGTCAAATGAGGGAGAGGGCGGAAGGTGTCCAGCGGTGTGAGTAAAGAGTAGGGTGTATAAGCCCTTCAAGTAGAAACACTGTCAGTACTATGCGTGAGTATTTAATTAGCTTTCCAAGGTCTTCTCTTCGGCCCCCTCTCCTGTCCCCCTTATCCACCTCTTTAATTTCTATTGTCCGCTACGCAACCAATTTAACACAATTCCATTTCAAGTGACCTTTTCGCTTTGTCTGTGCGGGTTCCACATTCAAAGTAGCGCTGTCAATCAAACGTTAAACGCGGAACGCTCTAAGTACTTTCAATGAATTATTTGTAGGTCTATCAAAATTGAATAGTCATCTATTCGTGATCACTTCAACAATTTTTTTTTTGTTATAGTCTCTTAAGGCCATCTGGCGTGGATTTAGCTAACAATTGCGTTAAGGTAGGAGTAAAGGGAAGTCTTTTTGCAGCTTTAGCAAAACAAATTATTTAGCAAAAAATAAATCAAATATTCCTCCACTAGAAACAAAGAGTTTAATTTTCTTCACATGGTGATATCAACAGGTTCTAAAAACTCGCTTCAGTGGCCGCATGTCTTAACGCGCCAGTCTCGTGTCGTGTTTGATTAGACTGACGAAGACGGGGATATTGGAGTTCAATCCCGGTTGGGTGCACTGAGGGTGGTTTTTAATAAATTATTTTCCGCTCTACCTACACGCAATGCGGGTGCACTTCCTCTAAACTAAACCTTCCTAATCACAACACATTAGTTTGATTAGTATATACCATAGGCGTATAATTCGAATGAGTTGTAAGAACCAATAATAATAATATTAATAAACAGTTCTTGCATAGTTGTCAAGCATGTCCTTGCATTTAATGACAACTTTTTCTCTTAATTCAAAAAGTTTGTCATTTAATGCCACCATGCTCATGACAGATATTCAATAATTGTTTATATCACCATGTGAATAAAATTATACTATGTTTGTATTGAAGCAATATTTGATTTATTATTTTGGCTAAAAAAAAGTTTTGATACAAAAATTGCATAAAATACTGTCCTTAACCCGCTTTCACTACATCCTCACCTTGAATTTTAAATAATTTTTCATACAGTAATACGTTTCACAAAAGGGTTTTAAACAACGAAATAAGTTTCCGTTTATATCTTCGTGTTTTTTCCAACCTCATCATGGTACCCATCCGTGCTGGACGCGTTTCTAATTAATCTAATGGGGTAATATTATGGAAGATAGAGTTTAGAAGAAATGTATCCACATGTGTGTGAATAGAGTGGGAAAACACTTAGGAAATATCATCATCAGTACACCAGGCCGAGATTCAAAACCCGGACATCCCCGTTATTGACGATCAAGACGATATATGCTTGACCTTTAGTCCATGAGCTCACTTATGCGGGTACACCAATTTTTTCAGCTGTGAGCTCATCAATATTAAAAAAAAAGGGTAAGTTCATCGATTGACACATGCTCATTTGACAATGTAACCCACAGGTGTGGCGAATGGGGAATGAAATTCCTAAAATAACAACTAACACTGTTTGAACACGTTTATTCAAAATATGTACTGCAACACTTTGACTACTCATTTACAGCTACCACAGAAGGAAATGATGACAGTTGTTCAAATTGAAAATGTAAGATAATTTATTGCGAAATTTGACAATATTTCTGTCTGACAAGTTGCAGAAACATTGGCTGAATATCTGAGCTCAGTGAACTTGAGAAATGCTTCCAATGATATGCTGGAAATATCAAGTTAAAGCACACATACGACGTCAGGATGAAGTTAATTTCACTGTGTGAGTTGGACAAACTCAAATTCGCCACATTTCTATGGCCAATTCGCCACCTGTGGCGATTGGAGACAGGGTTGCTCACTCTGCCTCTAAGGTATCAGTCTCGTCTGATCTGTATCGTCAGTTACGAGGAGGTTGGGGTTCGGATATCGACTAGAAGTACTGAAGTTCTTTTTTTTATCCAAAATGAATTCCCACTCTCACTTTACGCAAATTCGGTTAAATTTTATAAACATAACCTTCCTAATCCCCCATTCTATTAACGTAGTTAAATACATATAACCCGAACGGGTAGTAAGATTTGGTGAAAAAAACCCATTGAAAAACCTTGACGTTAAAAGTACAGTGAAATTAATAACTGATGAGACATGCGAGCGAAAATAGTTTTATATTAATTTAACTGATGAGACATGCGTGAGAAAATAGTTTTATATTAATTTATCTGATGATGGTTATTACTTTAAAAAAATGGATGAATGAAAAAAATAGTCTAAGCCATCACTCTACTGTTAAACTGGCCTACTGATGACGGGGAGGTCAGCGTTCGAATCCCGGTTGGGTCTACTAAGCGTAGTTTTATATAAATGGTTTACCACTCTACTATCATGCAAATATGGGTAGATTTCCTCTAAAATGCTTCCTTCCTCATTCCTACTCCATTCGAGTGATTACCATATATGATTATAACCTCAGAAGTTAATAAGACTTGATGATAGTTACATATATTCATTAAGGTGTTTTTAACTATCCAAGTACTTTTTGGAGTTAAGGTTGTGTGATTAGAGTAAATACTGATAGCCGAGAAAAAATCTAATATGAAAGCTGTGAGCTTGTATGATCCTGTGTTTAGTAGGCTACGGCGTTAATTCTCCAACTAGTAATTAATATAATAGCTCAGAAGAGCAATAAAACGAGTAGCACTTAAAAAAAACCAGACGTGTCAGCCTTGAATAGCCTCACGGTCCAAAATTACATCTTTAGACATATAAATCTGGTCCTTCTGGTTGTTCAGGAACGATACACAAGAATATTATCCACCATTATAATATTACAAAAAAACTCCAAGTAATCATTTTAAAAAATAACTTTCATCAGACCACACTTAAAATATTATTTTATTAGAAAAATTCGTTTTTAGTTGTATTTATAATTTAAATATACTCCCCAGAAATTCGTTTTGAACAAAAATCATCAGACCCGCTTTGGTGTCCGCATGGTCTAAAGCACTACTCTCGCAGTAGGCTAGATTACTGATGACAAAGAGATCGAGGTTCTATTCTCGGTCAGGTGTATTTAGGGTTTATTTAAAATGGTTTTACACTCTTCTTCAACGCAAATTCATGTAAATTTCATTTAAATATAACCTCTCAAATCCCTAAAACTACTAGTGTAATTAGTACATAAGCGTATAACCCGAACGGTTAGTAAGACACGGTGATAAAAAAAATCATCAGAACCATTTTCAAAAATTTCGAATTTTTAAAACAACCAACCATTAGTAAATTTTCTCTTAACTTTATAGCATAAATTAAGATCACGATTTCACCTCGAGGCATGGCTAGGGATGTAGTATCGAAAGAAAAGTATCGATACTGTATTCATTAAAAGTATCGGAAGAAAAATATCGATACCGTACTAGTATCGAAATAAAAGTAGCGATAATAACAAGTATCGTTATAATTATCATTGTTCAAATAAAGATAATGGTTTTTAATACTTTAAAACAAATGTTAAAATATGTGTTTTTGCTATCCAACTTCGTAAAAAACTTCCATAACTAACTTCTGGGATGTACAATTTAACTACATTCGTAGTTTATATAACTATTACGATGGATTTATTAACTATTGACAATGAATAGAAGAATGGACGCCCTACTCTGCTTCATCAGCTTAAACAACGCATATAAACTTTTCTGCTTCGTCTGCTTGGGACATTCTTGAGATGAGTTCGTTCAGTTCTACAAAAGCTTATTTTGTTTAGTTTGTGATGAGCGTTCTCATTGATAAAGCAGATAAAGCAGATCACCCTAGTAAACATTTAATCCCAACATGAGTAAAGTTAACAAAAAAAAGTTGTTTCTTTCGTTACCGATCCGATACTGGAGTGTGAGTACTAATATCAGTAAAAGTATCGAGTAAAATAATACTAGTATCGAAAGAAAAATATCGATATTAGTAAAGTGTCGATTTTTTTTCACATCCCTAGGCATGGCCATACAATTTTTACTTTCTCTCTATCTTACAGGTAGAGAAAGTATGGTGATCGTCAAAAAAATCGAACTCGAGATTTTGATGAATCTTGACGTTTCATGACTCCCTGAATCCGAAAAAGTGGTTTTTGGTTTTCCGTCTGTCTGTCTGTCTGTCTGTCTGTCTGTCTGTCTGTACCTCCAACTAGAGCCTAAACTATTTTACCGATTGAGCTGAAACTTGATATCTAGGGTTTTCATAGGGTTGCCCCGAGGGGTTTTTGGAATTGGATATCTACCCCTAAAATTAAGGGTAGTTTACTGAAGGGAAAAAAGAGAAAAAGTCGATTTTCTCAAAATCGGCTCTAACGATTTTGATTAAATTTCATTTATGAACATTAATAAATATTCCAAACAAAATGGCTACTCTCAATATTTCGGCAAAATGGCTTTAAGGGCTCCGGTCTGATGCGTAAATTAACATTTTTTATAATAGCTCCGAAACTATTTGAGATATGAAATTACTTAGCATTACAAATATGTATATATATTTATAATACAGATATTTTATCCGAAACATATTTTTATAAAATCAATAACTTTCAATCTATACGCAATTATATGAATTTTTTTAACTTTTTGGACATTAAAGTTTAAGTATTGCGACCGTAAAAAAAACTAACCTGAAATGTTGATGGATGTCGACGTCTCATGACCCCCCGAACCCTAAAAAATAGTCTTTGCAATGCCGTCTGTCTGTGTGTCTATAAAAACTTAAAATTAAGGGTAGTTTACTGAAGGGCGAAAAGAGAAAAATTTGGTTTTCTCAAAATCTGCTCAAACGATTTTGATTAAAATTCGTATCTAGGCGTTGATTAAGATTATAAATAAACTGGCTATTTTCATTTTCCTATGAAAATGATTTTTAGGGTACATTACAGAAGCGTTAATTTCCGTATCTCCACAACTATTTGAGAAACTAAACAACTTATCATTGCAAAATTGTAGGACTATTAGAAATAAAAAACTTTTATTTGACATATATTTTTATAAAAGCAACAGTTTCTGAGATATTTGCAAATATATTAATACAATTTTGTGAGCTTTAGTTGTAAACATATACTACTTAAGTCTTAACGCAATAATTCTCCAATGCCATAGAGTAATTAAATATAAGTATCTAAAAAAGTATGTTATTTTTCCTTAAAGCTCTTAGGAGAAATGTTTGCATAGCAATGATCTATCTCCATTTTAGACTCAATAGTCAATATTTACATTTTTTATTGGTCAAAATGTATAAATGAATAATTAAATATCAATGCGATGACTTGAAGATCTGCAACACCTTATAAAATGTTAAAATTTTAACCAGAAATCGAAATTTAAAACGAAGTGTTGACCCTTGTGGAAGACATTAAATTGTTTGAAATGCTCTTAGGTGGACAAAGATGCGCCTCTTTTCTCATTGATTATATATCATTGTATATTATTTTATGCGTGTTCTTATGTTGAGTGTACATTATTCCGTTCAGAAATCTTACGAGTTTATAGAAAGAGAGAGAAAGTCTGTGCGGTGCGCCGTACCATTTATTTAATATCAACTTTGAACAGACTATACCAAAATTTGTTTCGGCTGTAGCCTTAGGTAGCGACAGATAGAGGGACAAAACGACAGAACGAGTCAGAAAAAAAGAGAGAGACTGTATTTTAAAACCAATTTTTTCTTTTCGTTCAGGGACACAAAACGTCAAGATTCATCATACATATAGCACCGCGTCTTACTGGCCGTTCGGGCTTTAACGCTTATGAATCAGTTACGCCAATGGTTTTGGGAATTAGGAAGTATATATATATTCAGAGGAAGTATACTCACATTTACGTGGATGTAGAATGAAATTTTATTTTGGAAAAACCACCCTCAATAGGTCTAGACCCGACTGAAACTCAAACCTCAATCTCCCCGTCATCGGCAGTCTAATCTACTGCGAGAGTAGTGCGTTAGACCACGCGGCCACTGAAACGCCTCACCATAATATCGAGTTATAAAATGTTCACATATTATTAAAAAATAATTCTCTAAATAGGAACATTAATTACGGGAACACTCTGTTAAACTTGCATTCTAAAAAATATATATTACTTGTTATAAACAACTTAGGTGAACTCAAAAATAATTTTCAAAATAGGAACATTAATTACGGGAACACTCTGTAAAATTTGCATTCTAAAAAATATTTATTACTTGTTATAAACAACTTAGGTGAACTCTTATTTCTTATACCTCAATCGGCGGTGTTTTCAACAAAGACTTGATCCGGATATAGAGACATCACCTCCCACAGAGCCAATCATCTGATACTAATGTCCTTTCAACCCTTGCACGTGGAACAGGAAAAGGGAGAGAGATGTCCAAATTAGAGGGGGGGGGGAGGGGAAAATATAATATGTTCCGCAAATAGCAACCAGCAATCGAACACCTATAGTATGTTTACTATGAGTTCAAAATGAGGAAACCCGCTTCAGTGGCCTAGTGTTCTCAAGGAGTAACTCTCATGTTAGACTGGACTGCCGATGACGGAGAGACCGGGGTTCGAAGCTCGATCGTGTCTACTGAGGGTGGTCTTTTCCTAAATGGTTTACCACTATCTTTCCATGCAAATGCGGGCAGATTACCTCTAAAATTCCTCCTTCCTGAATAGGTGGTAAGACGTAATGAGGAAGATTAAACATTATAGTTTATTATTATTATTTGAATTATTGATATTTTATCGTATTGGTGGCCACGCTTTCTAAAAAGTTAGACTTGCAATATGCTATATTGTCAGTTATAAGGAGGATTAGGTTTGAATCTCTGCCAACTGCACAAGAGGGGATTATTTATTGTGATTTTATCATTCCTTTTTCGCATCCATGTAGACGTATGTTCTTTAAACTAGAGGTGGGCCCCAAAAAAAAATCAATTTAGCCACAGGTGTGGCGAATTTTTTTTTTTTACATTACTCTTTCCATCCTGTGGTCTTGGTCAGCTTTTTATTAAAGCCATATATTTTCTATAAGGTGTGGCAAATGAGAGGTAAAAATTGAGAAATCGAGTTACTCAATCTAACATTTATAACAACACAAACCGTATGAACATTTATATTCAAGACATGTACACTTTAACTACTCTGTTACAACTTCATCAGACGCAAATGATGAGAACAATCCAAATTGTAAATGTGAAACGATTTAATTCGAGATTTTACAATATTTTTGTCTGAAAAGTTGTAGAAATATTGGATTAACATCTGAACCCAATGCGCATGCGGAATGCTTCCAATATTATGTAGGAAATATCAAGCTACAAACATCACACGGCGTAAGGAAAAAAGTTTATTTTACTGTTCAAATTCACCACACATCTATGGCAAATTTGCCACTTGTGTCCACCTCTGCTCTAAGCTATTCTCCTAATCCTTGATTCTTAAATTAAGTCCGTTATCACCAAAGTAGTCATGTTGTATCTGTTTTAGATTTAAGTTAATTTTTAAGTCGTATGCCGACATGATCAGTCTGTTAAGAAAGTGTACGCTAAATAACTAAAGTAAAAAGTTTACTAAGAAGTTTCCCAATCTCTCCACTTAAATGTTGGCCTCCAACCCCTAATTTCTACACCCAATATCATTGCCGAGGTAACTGCAGGTCTTATGTAGAAAAGCTTTATCTTCGCTCTCTCTTTTAGTTATTATTATTATTATTATTATTAGCACCGCGTCTTACTACCCGTTCGGGTTATACGCACTTACGCTAATGTGTAATGGTATAAATCTATGCCGGGACCGAGGATTGAACCCCGGACCCTCAGCACAGAAGTCTGACACCTTACCCCTAGACCACCAGGTCACCCTCTTTTAGTTAACTGTTACCAAATCTCCTCGCTCTCATTTATGTCTGAAGGTGGTGTTCTGGGGTAATAAGGAGCTACTGGAAACCTCAACTAACCAGCGTTGCGAAACTTGTCTTATATTTGAGGCGAGATTGACCACACGGAAACGAGAGAATAACAACGCTGTTTCTTTATAATAACCACGCAGTTACCTTAGCGATATTATCCAGTGTATCTTCCTCTTACTTAACACATAGGAGTAAATACGCGGAGATCCTGGTCGGGGTTGGCTAGTAAGACGTGAATCACTGAGTCGTGGGCGAACGGAGGGATTGTCTAACTCTTAGATTAGCTTGTTCGTGCATGGAGTGTAGGTAATGCTCAATTTAGACCAGAAGGAGAGGGGGGGGGATAGGGGAAACGGATGTGAGGTTCACGGTTGCTAGGGGTAATGTTTCATTTATGTTACCTTCGCCTGACATTTGGACTGGCGGTAAACAGGTTTATAAACAGTCTTACCTGAAGCCTATGTAGTATGTAGTTTGTTGTCATAAATAGTGAGCAAAACTTTTTTTTCAATATAAATAAAACTTTTGCTTCAGTACAAACTTAGAGTTTAAATTTCTACGCATGATGGTATCTACATAATATTTGTCATGAGCATATTATTATAATTTGATTATAAAAAAATTTAAATTAAGAGAAAAAGTTTTCAATGAATTCTAGTACATCCTCGACAGATATTCAAGAACTGTTGAAATCACCATGTGAAGAAAATTAAACTATATTTTTCTACTTAGGAACGGTTTTATTTACTTTGGGGGAAAAAAAGTGTTCATAAAAACTGCAAAAACAATGTAATTTCCTCGGGCGTTCCTTACATGCCCACCTTAACCCGCATCGATGGTTGGATGGTAAAACGCCGGTGACGTGAGGATCAGGGTTTTAATTCTGGTTGAGTGTATTCCTGATGGTTTTTACTATAATGCTTTCCCCCTCTCTTTCCACGAAAAATTGGGGTACAATTCCTATAAAATTCCACCTTCCTCATCCCTACTCCATTAATGTGATCAATGTTATGCGTATGGTTACAACGGGTAATAAGACGCAGTGAGTTTTTTATGTAACTCTTTTCTTCTTTGAGTCTCACATTTTTTGAGTTGCTAAAAAATTCAACTTGATTTTATCTCCAAGTCAGACATGTAAAATTATTTAATACTTGCTTTTTGTTTTGTATACTGACAGATATAGCGATATTTTTTGACATTAAATAAAATAAAAAATGTCATCTTGGATACGGGATCCAAACCAATGTATTTTTACAAAATAATAAGACTTGAAAATTAATCTACTAGTATTATTTTAATGTAATCAATGGATGAAATCACATTGTAAACAATAACATTTGTGCTTCAGACTCACGTAAGTTTGACTTTTCAAGTTTATATTTATATTCATCTAATTTCATCAACATTCTTAATATTCCAATGTCCTTACTAATTTATTTCACTCAACTTATATAATTTTATTAAATCTAATCCTCCTTTATTTTATCATTTAGTATTCCTGAAGATGATATTTTAAAAACCGAAACATGTCAAATTAAATTGAACAGCTGGTCTTAACCAACCTTGACACCACGCAGCAAGAGTTTACGTATCAAAACAAGACTTTGAAATCACACATAGTTTCACATTAAATTAAGAAAATATATCCTAGTTATTAAAAAACTTTAAATCTCAAGATTAAATATTCTTTACATTTTAATCCTTGAATTTTACATTTATTGTATATTTAAATTAATATATTTTTATTACTGTGACCTTTTTTCAATATTAATTGTTTTTAAGGAATGGCATTTAAATTTTCATGTAACATTCAATATGCCATTTAAATTCTGCTTGTGACATGCCTTAATAATAAGCTTTAACTTGTGGGTAAGTGTACCAACAAGTTAACATCTTTTCCCATATAATTTATCATTTAGTGTTTGGCAAGGATGTTTTCATAAATACATGTAACATTTTGTTTACATATAATGTTGATCATTTTTATTTAAAAATGATTTTTAAATACTTAAAATTTCTTCATGGGTAAATTTTTTTTATTTCACATTTAATCTTAAGTTTATTCAATTTTTTTTGTTTGTTAAAATTGTTTTTAGTCAACATTCTATATCTAAATTAAAAAAAAAGAATTATAACACTGTCCAGTCTTTCATTAACTTTAATCTATTTTTTGGCAAATCTTTTCATAATTGTTAGTAAATTTTCACTAATTTCATCCATTGATTACATTAAAATAATATAAATAGATCGATGTTCAAGTATTACTATTTTGTATTATAACGCTTCTTACTCTATCATTATTTTAGAATGTTTTATAAAATGTCAAGGTATTTGTATTGGAATGATCTACCACTGAGCCATCCAGGTTTATCTCGCATCTAAGGCCAAACTTCATTTTTAATATTTAGGTGTTATAAAGTTAAGTTTATTTGTAAGTTGCAAGACATATTTAAAGGGTCATAAAATAAATTTTAAACTGCCATCGTTTATATTTATTTTTTTATTATTACGCATTTAACATCCCATTTGGAGCATCCAAAGCTTGCATCAATTTAAGGACCTTCGATGAAGTAGGTGCATTGTAAGTAACTATATCAGCACTAGCCTGTAGAGGAGATGGGAAAATCAACACTGCAATATCCTCAGTGAATCCAGTCAAAATTCAAATATAATTCCGATCTTTTGTTTCAGAGCTGAGTATGCCAGTTGATTTCGTTGGCATAGATCCAAATGTGCTGGTATATTCTAGTTTTATTAGAATGGTTTTTAATCAATAGCACCTTTTAAAATAATATTATATATTTGTTGCTTCTTACACAAAGCTAGAGGTCAATGACCCCACCCAACTATAGCTTAACTTTCCCCATTAGAGCATGGATAGAGTCCAGTTTTCTTAGGAAGGGATTTTTAGGAAAATACAAACGTATTTTTTTGAGGCCAACATCGACAAAATTTTACTAGATTATTAATGATATTTTATAGGTATTAGTAATAGCTATCAAAAGTGACAGCTGTAGATAACATGACCCGACAAATTTTATGACATCATTAAAAAGACCTAAGGAAAAACTTTTTTTTATATCGCTTTCGTACACCATTAAACATAGCATATGATCCCACATAATTTTTGTCAGTGCAGTTTTGGCCTTCAAAAAATAAGTTCTGCATGCCAGCTGTCTTAAGGCAGCTCTTGCTCTCTCTCTCTTGCATTTCCTGTTTGCCAAAAAACTGTGGTTTGCTTTGTTACTTTTTTTTAAGGGAAGACATGAGACACCTTTGACGTCCTTGAAGCGGCCAGGTTAACTTCCTGCATCAAACCACAAGACTGGAAAAAAAATAGCGAACGCAAAAAGATTAAATTATTTTGACTTGAATAACAGCAAAAAGACTCTGATCCTAAGGTTGTATGGAATGGTAGCCTACTTGAGGTTAAGGCCAATATATTTGCAGTTTTTTTTAAAGTAATTTTTTTGGACAAAATATATAGATATTTTTTAGCACAGCGGCTTACTACCTGTTTGGGTTACACGCCTATGCACTAGTTAAATTAATGTGTTAGGGATTAGGAAGGTTTGATTCAGATTAAGTGCACCCACATTTGCCAGGAGGGAGAGTGGGAAATCCATTTAGGGAAAACCACCCTCAGTGCACCCAAATGGAATCAATCCCCGATATCTCAGTCTTTGAAATAAAATAAATAGTAATTCAGTAAATATATTATAGTTTAATTTCCTACACATATGAGTAAATTTATTAAGTTTTTTGAATATCTGTCATTCACATAGTGACATTTGATTAAAATCATTTTAAAAGATGGGAAAAAGTTTTCATCATATTCCAGGATGCCCGTGACAAATATTTCAGAGCTATCTAGAAAACTAAACTAAGTGCATTGACAAAAGCATTATTTTATTTATTATGTCCAAAATTAATTTGTATAATGAAAATTCCAAAAAAATAAGGGCTTTAACTCACGTTTATTTCCATCACACCTTAGTGTGTAAAAACGGACGCTTAAAGATCCCTTGTGAAGCTATAAAATCACATTAAATCAAATGTATTGATTTTAGTTCCATTTAGGGACAAAATATGTTTAATATAATATAGATTTAAATTAAACTTTAGTTAGTGATATCTAACAAGTCCTCCAACAAACCGATTGTATCAGCAAAATACTTGAAAACTAAAGTAATTCTAGAACAAACACAACACAGTGCCTGGGGTATCTCTATTCATTAATGTGAAACCGGAAACAGATTATTGATTTTTCCGTCCATGCTGGATTTTGAGCATGAGCCATTTATTAGGGTTGTATTTACAGTCGAGATTCGGACGCAAAACAAACCCGCATTTGACCTCAACAACTGCTTGCTATTATTTTCTATAAATAAGATCTTTGATAAAATAAAATGCACTAATGACTGAACTATTACGACAACACTTAACTCAGTCGGTAGCGTGTCTGTCTACCGAGCTAAGGGTCCCGTGTTTGATTCCCGGCATGGTCAAAAAAATTGATCATTTGTGAAATGTGGTTTTACCCTTTCACAGTGATAAATTAACGGCTGGAGATTGGATGTTGAGCCTGTCCTAGTCTTAAGTTAGAGTATAAAGCATATGAAGCTGGCACAGGCTTAGCAAGTCAGTAGTGAAAAATATATGTCTTCAATAAAAAACTGACCCAGTCCACAGGCTGAAAACAGTAATGGATGTAAAGACTAATGACTGAACTAAAGTGTTGCTAGGGTTAAAATACTAAACGGGACACTTGTATTACTATTATTTTGTTGGTGGGTTTCATCCAATGTGAATGCTATTGCAGTTTCTTTAAAATTATCTTCCTCGTGTAGTATCGTCATTTTGGTAAAGGAAAGTGCGTATATATATATATATATATATGTACAGTAGCCCCATGGCTTCTTTGGTACTGAGTGACAGCTCACAGCTCACAGCTGACGGCTTTGAAAAGTTACCAGACCAAATTATGTATCCCTACGCCGAACCATATGATCTGCAAAAACATGTGTTTAGCAGCTGTCACTTCTGACAGTCAAAATTTAGGTACATACCTAACTGTTGACTATCAGAAGTCAGCTGTGAGCTGTCAGTCAGCACCAAAGAAGCCACAGGGTTACTGTATATACACCTATGTATATATAATTGATACAGTTTGCATGTAATATAGATTTCATACCTTAACTAAATATACAGGAAAGAGAAAGAAAAAATTTAGAGAAGGTGTGTCAGAATTTGTGTGGCAGGAAAATGGAAACCATTTGGAAAGACCAGCTTATTACATACTAAGCCGAATTTTGAATCCTAACCACACTATCACCGTCAAACCAAACAATATAGGAATTACTTTTTAATCCGCTTGACCAGTAGTGTGTTTGTCAAGTTCTGACTAATTTTTTAAGTTTTTTTAATGGACCATTTAGTTTTTATCAAAATTTAAACCAAGCTAGTGATGAGAAAAACTAAATCTTGACCGAAATTAACATATTTTATATGTAATTATAGCTACTTAATCACCAATTTATTATTGTATTTTACAATCAATTATGAATATTATTTTTTAGATTTATAGGTTCATGAAAACGAATCAGATTTTGAAAAAGTAACTCCGAATATTCAGGCAAAGATTCAAACCATATGTTATGCTCATCGGTGGTCACATGGCATGAGTCGTCAGTCTTAAGGCTGGTTCACACTGAATGTTAAACTAAGCTAAGCTAGACTATGTATTGCTTGCTATGCCACGCTATGTATTTTTCAACTGTTGGCCAGGCAATTTTTCCATCTTCCATCTTGAACCATCTTACGTTGCGCATGCGCATAACGCAGCTTGGGCTCAGTGCTGAACAGACTGGATTGTTTAAAATAACTAAAAAAGTGTTAACATTTTTGTTTTCAGTTTGTTTCACGTGTGTTTAAGGAATATTCTTTTTAGTTTTTATATTTAATATATCTTTTTATATTTTACTTTAGAACCGTTAATTGAACAAGACAAACCTCCACCTTTCACATTTTTACTTTCTCTCAAAACCTTGTAGAGAAAGTATTGTGATCGTCAAAAAAATCAAACTCAAGATTTTGATAAATGACTACCTGAGACTAAAAATGTGGTTTTAGAAATGCCCGTCTGTTTGTCTGGCTGTCGTCTGTATGTATGCATGTCTGTCTGTCTGTCTGTCTGTCTGTCTGTCTGTCTGTCTGTCTGTCTGTCTGTCTGTCTGTCTCTATGTATGTATGTATGTATGTATGTATGTATGTATGTATGTATGTATGTCTGTATGTATGTATGTATGTATGTATGTATGTCTATCCGTGTGTCCGTCTGTCTGTACCTTTGGCTAGAGCCGAACTTATTTTATCGATTAGGCTAAAACTTGGTAGGCTTATCTGGGGTTTTCATTAGGTCCCCCGGAGGTGTTTTTGGAATTAGATATTTAATCCTAAATCTAAGGGTAGTTATTTTTACTGAAGAGCACTGTTTATTATTATAAACAAGATGGACTCTCATTTTCTCATGAAAATGACTCAGAGGGTAATTTACGTTACGTAAAGAAACTTTTCCCATTTTCATCATTTTTCCACAACTATTTGAGATAAGAAAAAAAACTAATCGTTGTAAAGTTGTAGTACTATAAAGGATAAACAATCTTTTATTTGAAATATTTTTTATAAAACAATTAATTTCATAGCTATAAGCAAATATATATACAACCCCCTACTTTTTAATTCTGGTCTTTGAAAATGAATTTGATTCTTATGCTCTTTGGTGAACAAAAATGTTTCTCTTTTCTCGATGTTTTTGTAACAATGTTACTAGTTCCTAATGCCATTTAATAAATAAGTAACAGTGTTTATTATTTTATTTATGATCTTTGATGTAATGTTTCTACAAAAATATATAGACCTATTATTTCCTTTGACAAATCTTCCGATTTTTTAATAAATATTTTTTTTAAAGATAGAACCAGGAGAAAGTTTGTGCGGTGCACACCACCATTTATTTTCCTTCTTCCAAAACAGCCGCCAATAACAGCAACTTCTCTTCCTCAGTTCTATCATCAGAACTCAAACAAGATATTTGGGAGGGTGTCCTAACTTAACTTCACTGTAGCAGACCAGAAAGAAACCACGGTGAATTCATGAGGGAAAAGAGGAACCATTAGCTCAGCTTAGCGTTCTGTGTGAACCAGCCTTTACCGTAGTGTCGGTGATGGAGATATTGAGGTTAGAATCTCGGCTGAGTACATTGGGGTTTCCCTATATCCCCTCCAAGCTAACGCTGGAATCTCTTCATCCAAACCACTTCAAACATCTCTACCCTATTAGTGCAATTAATTGAGGATAGCCCGGACGAATAGAAGGACATGGTATTAAGGTGAGGACAAAGACAACGCAAGTTCAGGTCAGGATTACAGATTTTATAGCAAAACACTTTTCTTTTTGACAAAATAAAACAAAATATTGTTTCAGTAGAAACGTTTAGTTTTAATTTTCTATGCATATTAATCTCAGCAATTCTTTATTATTTGTCGTAGGTACGGTGATAATTGACTAAAAATTTTTTAAATGAAAAGGAAAATTACTGTTTACATCTCGCAATGCCCAATTATTGTCCACGACAAATATTTAAGAACTGATGGGATTACTGTGAGTATTATTATTATTATTATTATTATTAGCACCGCGTCTTACTACCCGTTCGGGTTATACGCATTTACGCTAATGTGTAACGGTAGGGTGATTGTGAGATGAAATGGAGGACCTACAGTTTAACGTGGGATCCGAACCACGGTGGAGGCCTGGCATTTCACACGCTCACAAGTTGTGATTAATACACGTCTTGTCAGAGGTGAAGGAAGGGTTTGGTAATCAGGTATATCTGTGCCGAGACCAAGGATTGAACCCCGGACCCCTAGCAAAGAAGTCTGACACCTTACCCCTAGACCGCCAGGTCACCTACTATGTGTAGAAGATTAAACTAAACATGTCTACTGAAGCAAAATTTTGATTCTTTGGGCCATTAAAATGTTTTGTCATATAAACTTTTAAATACAAATCTTGTTCCCGAAATCTCTCTCTTTGTGCTAAAGTCCATCTTACTCGAACTGTCTGAGACATTGATGAAATATTTCTGTATTACTGAAGGAAAATAAGTCGTATTTGAGAAGAGTCTTCGAGAGAAATAACATCAAATTTGGTTTTATCATGTGCATATTAATTTCGCATATTGTAAACTAGCTTTCTGTAAGATCAACCAATCCCATCGTAGGAAAAAAAATTACTATTTATATTTATTTTAAGTTAAACTTATGGTACACAACCCTCTTGCTGATTCTTTGAATACAATTGTAAGTAATTTATTTTACTGTAAAGAGCTTTAATTTAATATATCTTGAACAAATCATAAATATAATTTAATGAAAATATTATTTATTTAATACATATTATATTACTATTTATTGAATTAATTAAAAACTTAATTAGTAACTTAGCTTTGTACAAAATTGGTTGATATATGCATTAAAACAGTATTTTGAAAATCCAAGGTAAAAATCATTAGCGTATCACATTAACAGTCATTTTTGTGTTCTTGTATAGTACATATAACCAACTATATCGCACAGCGTTATTGTGATTTAATAATTAATTTCAACTTGCCAGGTAGACTACGTGACAATAAAATATATTATTTATTTGAGGTATTTAACTAACAGTTTCCAAATCGACTGATTATATCAGCCAAGAGAATTTCTATGATCAAGAACGGAAGGGCCTACCGATTTGTTCGCTAAAGTTTTTTCATGCATTCCAGGGTTCTTTTACATGACACCATCATTCAACTCCGGCTGGGTTTGAACCCACTAACATCGGGTCCTGATGCGAGTACTTTACCTCAAGACCACTTAGGTCGAGGATTTCAAGAAAATATATAGGTTTCTTCGCACCGTATATATTATAGAAAAAGATTGCGGAAAATGTATTTTACTTGTTGGTTTTTAAAATAAGTTGTCACCCACCTCTTTGGTGTAGCTAGCTAACGTGCTAGTCGTGTTAAGCTCGACTGCCGAGGACAGGGAGATCGAGGTTCGAATCTCGGTCGGGTGTACTGGGGGTAGTTTTTCCTAAATGGTTTTCCACTCTCCCTCCACCCAAATTCGGGTTCACTTCCTCTGTATTCAACCATCTTAATTCCTAACCCATTAGCGTAAATAGTACTTAAGCCTATAACCTGCACGGGTAGTAAGACGTGGTGCTAAATAAATAAATAAGTTTCAGAAACACGATTTTTTTTAGCACTCCGTTTTACTATCCGTTCGTTTTATACGCCTATGCACTAATTACAATAATGTGTTATGGATTAAGAAGGTTTAATTTAGATGAAGTACACACGCATTTGCATGGAGTTAAGTGTGGAAAACCATTTAGTAAAAAACCATCTCAATGCACCCAACCATGATCGAACACCTATCTTCCCGTCTTCGGCAGTCTAGGCTACTGCGAGAGTAGCGCAAGCCCATGCGGTCACCGAAGCGGGTCTTTAGTTCTTGAATCGCGAACGAAGCTAACGGTCCACGCACGATTTTGATCAAAAACCTTTCGACATAACTACATTTTGAGTGGGTATACCCCCTTAAAACATACCACTCCAGTTCAATTCAGATGGTTTGCGGTTTCGGATAGTTGAGAATTACCAAATGGGGATCTTGAGGGGCGAAGCACTCGAGGTGCCAATTACGCTACTTAGGAATACGCCTACTTAACTCGCGTCGCGATCTTTTCCATCCAGCGCGCATCACATGCCAATCAACTCTGTGATACAATCGGCTATTTTATTATTATTATTATTATTATTATTATTATTATTATTAGCACCGCGTCTTACTACCCGTTCGGGTTATACACACTTACGCTAATGTGCAATGGTAGGGTGATTGTGAGATGAAATGGAGGACCTACAGTTTAACGTGGAATCCGAACCACGGTGGAGGCCTGGCATTCCTCACATTCACAAGTTGTGATTAATACACATCTTGTCAGAGGTGAAGGAAGGGTTTGGCAATCAGATAAATCTGTGCCGG
>CABFWO010000029.1:210245-222805 GCA_902155825.1 Timema genevievae
AGATTTAGTACGCCTAAAGTGCGAGTCGATACTAAATACAGGACGACACCTACCTAGACCAAAATGGAATGGGCCAGTTTCGCATATGAAACTGGCCCATTCCATTCAATTTCAGGTAGGTGACGTCTTGTATTTAGTATAGCGCCGCACTTGAGGCGTACTAAATCTGACTATGAAACTGGCCCAAAGAGTTAATAAAAGTTCCTAATATTGAACATTGTTGAAATATGTAATGATATTTGGATAAAAACCGCATTGAAAAGGCCGTTTTTTTGACCATTTTAGAATGGCTTCACAGATAAGCACTGTGTACAAATATTTATTCTGTATTTAAAAGGACACAATGTAGTTATTAACAAGAAACTTTGTCGCTTTGTCCCCCATCGTCACCTCGGGAAATTTCTAGTAATCATTCAAATACAAATACACTGCACACGCTCTTAAATGTTAAATAAAAAATAAAAAACTGGAGTAACATTATACAGCGGTCAAATCTTAGCGTGCAGCTGTATGGCTACCAACACGTCTTGATACATTTAATTGCATCACATAGCTTTTTTTTTTCAAAGTTCTTTGTTTATGTTGGAGTGTGCCCTCCACCCAAGACCAGCCTGTTATGGGTGATGTGGGCTTGTAATGAGGTCACTCGTGTTTAGGTTACAGTTAAACCCAGCATGGCGCCAAACCTAACCTCAACAAAATACACTCCCATCACATCAAGACTGTGATGGCCACTGATGTAGGGAGGGAGACTAAAATAATTTACTACTCTGAAATTTTTTTATGTCCTGCAGAGGTCATAGAAGTTCATAGGGCATCACTGGTGTTAAGAGTTGTTAAATCAGGTTAAAGGTCAGTCCACAATCAAACAATTATTGAACAACATTAATAAGTGTACAGTTATAATCAATACATATTGATTCAATGATTTCATATCAGTAAACGATCTATAAAGGGCCAAACTTGCTACTTAATGCTTTTCATGTAACATTTTTAAGGTAAAGTAACTAATGAATGGGGATCAAATTCAGTATTTAAATTGACATTCATATGAGGGGTACACAATGAAATATTTATAATATACTAAAAAAATGTAAACAGTTTGAAAGTGGAAAAATTTCATAAATTTTAATCACATACAAATACTTTTCTTTTTACATCACAAAAATTTGATATTTTTCCAGATTGTAAAATAAGAAGACGTTATTTAAAATTAATTTTTTTAAAACCTAACGTTACCTGTTAGTTTATTAATGTGTCTGAATCGATTATTGCAAACATAAATTTGAAATGTATATTTCCTGACATTTCTTGTTTTGAATGTAGGCCTACTAATTGTAGAGACAACACAGACAAGCAGAACATAATACGCCAGGCCAAGGCAGGGGGTCAGATAATCCCAATTAAAGAAGTACCAAGGTAAAGTGGAGGTCAGCTTCCTTACATGAGCGGTGTTGGTGGAGTGGGCTGAGACATTGATATTTTTAAAATAATTTTGTTAGCACCGCGTCTTATTACTAGTTCAAGCTATACGCATATTATGAACTAATTAAGTTGATGGATTAGTTATGAAGAAGGTGTAATTTAAAGAAGTTGTACCCTCCTTTGCGGGGAGAAATGGTGGAAAACCATTTAGAAAAACCACCCTCAGTATAACCAACTAGGATTCAAGTTCAGACCTTTCTGTCATCGGAAGGCTAATCTGCTGCGAGAGTGGCGTCTTAGACCATGCAGCCACCGAGACAGGTCATTACTTGCTATCTTTTTTAAAATAAGTTCCCCCCAACCCAATATACTGTATGTTAAATTCCCTGTCAAGATGTTATGTACACAAATATTTATAGTTATTATCATCATTGTCGAATGATCTTGTCGTCAAGAACATATCACCAAGGGGTGTAAGTATCATTGGTGATTCGTCATCGAATGATGGTTCAGTGATATCATGAAAAAAAAAACATTTATGCAAGTTAATGAAATGTCGTAATGCCATCAAGGGACCTCAATGATAGTTAACTATCCTGATTTGTGGTAAATAAAACAATTGGCTTCGGACAAGATGAAATAAATGGTGCAGAGCAGTTCTAGGAACGAGCAATAGTTGTGATGGGCAAGCGCTGATGGGGAGGGGGGTGTCAAAGGGTCAGTTTTGACCCCCTCTCTCTGTGAAAATTAGAAAATTAATACAAAAAAATCAAAATGAAAGTTCAAATTTTAGAAAGAAAATACAATATAGATAAATTATACAATTTTTTTGTCTTTTAACGCGCAGAAACCTCTTAAGCCGGGTCCACACGTGCGTTATTCGTCCACGTTTATTCAATTTTTGATATGACTCACGCAAGTGTGGAAAAAATATTAGTTTTCGTGTACGAATATTTGTCGTGCAAAGCGAGTAACGAGCATTGTTCCACATAGAGACGGTAAACTACTAAACATTAAAGAAGACTAATAATCGCCTAAGAGCAGTTCATCCACGAATACCGAATATAGATTATGTGGTGACAGAAGAGCGATGAAGCTATAGGGGACTCTGCCCCCCTGGAAATAATTTGCCCCCCCTGGAATAAATTCCTCCCCTAGGTATATCAAATCCTCTGATATTATCAAATATGTAGCTGAAAGATGGCCTTAAATCAAACTCCAAATTACTTCTAGATGCATTCTATTGTCAAAAATTTGCCGGAGAAGACCTTTTTAAATAACTACTAGACTAGAGGCATCTAACTGGCAGAAAAGATCAGGGGAGTAAAGCTCTAAATAACTTCCAAGGTCATCCAAATTTAAAAAAGTCTAGGGAAGGACAACGCCAAATAGCTTCTAGATGCATGTTATTTTGAAGAATTTTCAGGCGAGAACACCCCAAATAGCCTAGTTTTGGAGATAATTCAATTTTCAAAATTTTGTCGGTGGAAGACCACTTCAAAGATTATCTTCTAGAGGTATCTTACTATCCTAAAAAATTAAGTTGCCGATCATTCTAAATAGTTTCGAGGGGTATCCAAATTTCCAAAATGTCGAGGTGAGGAACACTTTAAACAGTAGTTTATAATTTATAAAAGAATCTAATTTAAAAAAAATCAAGGCAAAGACTACTCATAGCTTCTATAGTGAACCATTTTTCAAAAAATTGTCGAAGGAGGGCCAATCCAAATAGTTTATAAAAACTATCTGATTATAAAAAAATTGAAGAGGATGATCCCGATTTAAAACATACATAAGATCAAATATGAATGAGAAATTATTTAATGGCTTTAAATAGAAATCTAACATTGTAAGTAACTATGTTATTTATACTTATGACCCCCCCCTATGAAAATGTTCTGGATCCGCCCCTGGTGTTGGGGGATTCCTAACTCTTCAATTTCTGAAGGGTCTTCTTTCTTAGCCATCACGATGGCCCCAGGTGCTCCGTTTTTATCGAGGTTACTCCCAACTGTCGTCACGAGACCAACTTAAGTTAAACTATAAACTGTGTCACGTGACGACCGCGGGGACTACGCCACCCGGTGTCCCCCAAGGATTTCTAGTTGGGCTTCTCTCGATGCTAACTGGGATCGACAGAAGTACGCTCTTCAGCGATCTGAAGGGACTATCACTACACCCACTTCGGTGGCCGCATGGTCTAAGGCGCTACTCTAGTAGTGGACTAGATTGCTGATGACGGGGATATTGAGGTTCAAATCTCGGTCGGGTGTACTGAGGGTGGTTTTGCCTAAATGGTTTTCTACTCTATCTCTATCCACCCAAATGCGGGTACACTTTCTCTAAATTCAACCTTCCTCATCCTTAACCCAATATGGTAATTAGTAGGTAAGTATATACTAATAATAATATTTAGCACCGCGTCTTACTACCCGCTCGAGTTATACGCTTAAGTACTAATTACACTAATGAGCTAGGAATTGGGAGGTTGAATTTAGAAGAAGTGAACCCACATTAGCGTGGAGCTAGAGTGGAAAACAATTTAGGAAAAACCACCTCAGTTCACCCAAGTAAGATTCGAACCTCGATCCTCCCGTCCTCGGCAGTCTAGCTCAACACGAAACTAGCCCGTTAGCTAACTACGCGTAAGAATAGAAACCGAATGAGCGGTAAAAGAAAGTATTTTAAAAAAATTCTGTACAATTGGTTGCTAGTGATCGCCCTTCGCAAACCTCTAATCACAACAATCACTGTACTCTGCTGTAACATTCAAAACTTTCATTGTATACTATTATGTAATAATGTATTATTATTGATAAAGAACCCCCTCTTATTAGATACTTTAATTTTATGTTAACTCTATAGGTTTATTTTGAAATAAAGCTCTTTAAATTCTGTTTTATTCAAATATTTGGTATAATTACACTGGCACTATATTTATCTTTTTTTTCTCCCATAGTAATTTATTATTTAATAATTTTTTATTTGTAATTTTGTTTTATTTGTTCGGTGTTGACCTGTTCTATATCCTTGTTGACCGTTGGCTTACATTTTAATAAAGGAGAGTGAAATTGAAATTAAAATCATCATTCGTACGCTCCGATGCGATATATATATAAATTTTTTTTCCCGGAATTCTCAGTATAGAATTTTACTCGGAAGGACAAGGTTTGAATAAGGATTAACTTGATTGAATGTTTTTATTTTATATTCTAGTTCTATGGGTTTTATTTACACGTACGACGAAAATAAGAAAGTACAATATTCTTGTCGATTTCAGGGGTCTTAAGGTGAAGTATTCACCTCAGGACCCGATGTTCGTGAGTTCAAACCCAACCGGAATCGATGGATATTCCTTGAACGATAAAAATCCGTAGCACAACCTCCTTCGGAGAAAGAGCCCTGGAAGGTGTGTGAAAAAACCTTTTCCGGCAAAATTGGTTGACACTTTTGCTCTCGCTCATAGATATTCTCGTGTGCTGATATAATCAGCCGGTTGAATACCTAAAATAAAAAATATACAGGATGTCCCTACTTTGCAACTTAAACTAGGAATACCTGATTTATATATTTTTTTAGTGGATAAGCATACATTTTTAATATTTGTATTAACAATTACGCTAGAGATTTTAGGGATTGGGAAGGTTATATTTAGAGGAAGTGTATCAACATTTGCGTGGAAAACCATTTTGTGAATACCACACATCAGTACACCCAACCAAGATTAGAACCTTGATCTCCCAGTCATCGGCAGTCTCGTCTAATGCGAGAGAAGCGCGTTAGACCATGTGGCCACCGAAGCGGGTATAGTTCACCATTAAAAGTATGTTTCACTTGACAGCTTGTAAACGGAAAAAATAATTTACCAGTAACCACAAACAACTAACCAACACGGATAAAAGGTTAACAAAAATTACTCGTCGTAGCCGTCTGAGATTCGAAATAATTTCAATCACATTACCTCTCAAGTCAAGATAAAGACCTGAAAACCATTATACAATCGTGTTGTTACAACAGCTTACAGGGGGATAAATCGGTGGTTGAATGGTCTAAGGCGTCACAATCGCAATAGATTTGACTAGTGATGACGGGGACCACTTGGGTGACCGCATGGTTTAACGCGCTGGGCTCGTATTAGACTAGACTGCTCAAAACGGGGATATCGGGGTTAGATCCTGGTCGGGTGCACCTAAGATAGTTTTCCAAAATGGTTTTCCACTCTGCCTCCACGCAAATGCGGTTAGACTTTCTTGAAATTTAGCCTTCCTAATTCCTTAAAACCATTAGCGTAATTAGTACATAAGCGTATAACCTTAACGGGTAGTAAGACGCGATGCTTAGAAAAAACTAATGACGGGAAGATATAGTACTTGTCGAATATACTGACGGTGGTTATACTGAAACAACCCTCCAGCATATGCTGGTACATTTCCTGTAAATCCAATTTTTATAGGAGGAACCTTATCTGGACATTTAAAAAATTTACTAAGACTTAGTTATACTTTCACGTATCCATGCATGAGGTCATGTGACCCGCAGCTGCGTCTTTTAACAGATCGTGTCATTACTTATAAAATTACACTAATAATATAGTAGTTTTTTTAAATCTATTTAGGCCATAATAAAATATATTTGTATTTGATAAAAGGATCATATCTAAATTGTACTTTATATCATCCCTATAACACCAATGTTTTAATATTCATATAGCCCAAAAGATTAGAACTGTATAGCACGGTTCACAAAAAGAGCTCTAGCAAGAGCTCAGGGGTAACATGAACAGTCCCGCAAGGCACTGGTGTTGTATGGTAAGTCTAACACCCACGGCGCTTTTACAAAAAGTAATAGAAAATATCAAATATACTCTAGATTTGACTTAAATACTGGTTGTGTGAAATTAAATTTCTATTACAGGTTAGCTTTATCACACCAGATAGGGTAGTTAGGGTTCCCAACCCTGGGGGGGAGGATCACTTCCAAGTTCCAATGGGGGGTAAGGGATCACTTCCAAGTTCCAGTGAGGGGTGGGGGGAAGCAGGAACAATTTAGGAAATAAACGTTCAAAATAAGCTAAAAATTGAAGACAATTCCTTTTCCAAATTAAGATAATTTTTTCTTGTGGTATCGGCAACATTGCCTACCAGTTGTAATAAATCTATTATTTGACCAGACCAAATGTGAGCATGCAGGTGCTTATTTTCAAGCCCTCAAGTCTTGGACTCGCTACCTCCTTCAACCCTTAATAATTTACCTATTTAACCTTCCACTCAGCAAACATTAAACCACGTGCAGCAACACCGAATCTTATAAAAAACTAGACATCTTCTTTGTTAACCTGCCTCGGTGGCGTAGTTAGCTAACACGCTAGTAGTGTTGAGCTCGACTGCCAAGGACGGGGAGATTGAGGTTCGAATCTCGGTCGGGTGAACTGGGGCTGGGTTTCCCTAAATGGGTATCCACTCTCCCTCATCGCAAATGTGGGTTCACTTCCCCTATATTCAACCTTCCCAATTCCTAAACCATTAGCGTAATTAGTATTTAAGAGTATAGCCCGAACGAGTAGTAAGACGAGGAGCTAAATAAAAAAAAAAAACAGCTTTGTTGACTTGGGTTGAAGTGAAAAGTGATTTGCGGTGTGCTTTGTAAAACATAAAGCCCAATATTCAAGAAGTGATGAAAACAAAGACAGTTAAAACAATCATACGAATTTGGTCATTTTTCTTACCATTACAGAGTTGGCTAGAGATCCAAAGGTCCCAGGTTTGATTCCCAGCGGGGTCAACTCAGCATCGTGAGGACGTGTGAGGAGCTCCTTGAATAAATAATTACCAGCTTTAGTCTAGAAAACTGAGCAAAACACCGTAGTGTTTGTTGTGACGACCACTTGATACCCTTTATCCTCAAATGTTGGCATTATCTTGTCCGTCGGTATATCTCGCTTTCGGGGTGACGCTATAAAGTTTTTTTTTATGCCATTACGCTGCCAGTGGTACATTTATATTTGTATAAAATAAATAAGTTAATAGAAAACAAAACTTTTTTAACATTTTTTATAGACATCTCAAAAAATGGAGTGGAAATGGTTTGATCTACCAAGGGACAAGAGGCGTCAGCTGAAAAATGTTGGGAAACATTGACTTAGAACATGAACATAGAGCTAGGCCCAGAGGGTAGAGCCCAGAGGGTAGAGCCCAGAGGGTAGAGGATGGCTTACTAAATTTTTTTCAAAAATGGCTCAAAAGATTTGGCTAAAAATGAATATCTGGGTATTGTTTTACCAGATAAATAACATTTTATTAGTTGTATTTTTCTCAAAGACAAGTTGATTAAAGTGTAATTTACAGTTAATTTTTTTTCCAAAAATGAATTATTTTAAAAATTTGGTTCAAAATTCGTATTTGAAAAGTGGTTTATATGATCATCAACAGGATGGGTATTCTATGAGTGAAACAAAATTACTTTCAATGTAATTTTGAAAATGCTGTAAGAATTATACTAAACTTTATGAGGAAGTATATAAGATTGTGTCGTGCCATTTATTTCCAGTTGAAAAGTTGCTTAAAAACTGTTCCGTACTCATCCGTCTTGAAAATACATTTTGTTCACTTTGAGAAGTGGAGTCAATTTGCATAACCTGTCAAAGTTAACTAAACTTATTTTCAACCTGGATGAATATGATAATGTTTAGTTAATACATTTTCACACCCATCCATGAGCACGCAGACTAAACGTCAGGTTTATTTAGTCTGATTTTCTGATGACGGAGAGGTCTGGTTGCGAATTCAAGTTCACTGTACTGAGGATATATTTTCTTAAATTATTTACCATTCACCATCCTCCATGCAAATATAGTTACCTTACATTTATAAATTAACGTCCTCATTTTTAACATATTAGCATTATTTTTTTATTTTTTTATTTAGCACCGCGTCTTACTAACCGTTCGGGTTATACGCTTAAGTAATAATTACGCTAATGGGTTAGGAATTGGGAAGGTTGAATATAGGGGAAGTGAACCCACATTTGCGTGGAGGGAGAGTGGAAAACTATTTAGGGAAAACCACCCCCAGTTCACCCGACCGAGATTCGAACCTAGATCTCCCCGTCCTCGTCGGTCGAGCTCAACACGACTAGCGCGTTAGCTAACTACGCCACCGAGGCGGGTATTAGCATTATTAAAACGCTTATATCCCGAACTTTCAATAGTTAAAAAAAAGCTCAAACTACCGTAATACAACCATGTAGATTTAATTTATAACTGATGAAAGCCAACAGGATCGTATGTACCTGAGTATTTGAACCATCACAGGGGAAGATAAAGATAGTTAGTGTCCAATTTATGTAGTCACGTAACGTCTAGTTTTGTAGTAAAAAAATATGTCTTGTTTTTATTCTCACTCTCAAATGGTTAACCCTCTAGAAGTGATAATTTTACTATATTTTCCTTCGTGCTCACATTTTTTACCATTTGATGATGATGATGATGATAATACTATTTCCATTCACACTCACACTATTTACCATCTAATAGTAATAGTTATATTTGATTCCCATTCCTCACTCACATTATATTTCATCTAATCGTATTTGTTCTTTTCGATTCCTACTCACACTTTTTAACATCTAGTATTAATAATTAAATTAAATATACACTAACGCTTACATAGTCTACCGTTAAGCAGTAATAACTATTTGATTTTTAACTCACTCTCACACTGGTTACCATATTGTAGTAAATATTGTACCCAATTTTCACTCACGTTCAAATTTAATACTGTCTAGTAGTAATAATAATAATTATATTTTCACTCTTACCCTCACATATTTGATCTATCCGTACGGATGGGTGTGTGGATCGTGTACGGTTAGTGGCCGTAACACTATAAAAGGGACGAAGCGTCTCTAGCGTCGATTGCGGTGTTGCGGTCAGAAGGTTTTTGGCCAGGCGTGCGGTTAGTTCGGCCAGGTCTTGTGATGATGCGTTCAATCCCTGTGGCGACCTCCAATCAAAATTGACAACGATCACAAAGTGAAGCCTGTTTCACCGGCAGCGTGGCTACCACCGGCATGTTGCTGTTGTCAGGATTACGATTTTGACAGGCTACCTACCCCCCCTTCATCCCCTCATCAAGGCATATCACATAAATAAACAATGATGTTAATTGTTTGGGATGGAAGAGAATTCAGGCTGTTCCTGTGATGTATTTCTATTCATTAGTGATTGTCTGATATTACATAGGCCGCCACCGGTAGTCTCGTATTCAGACGATTTAGAATTTAGACCTAGGAAACAGTTTCATCTTTTTAAAAGGAACATTAACAAATAACAATTTATTTATCAAGTATACAGGGTGGTCCTTTAAAGGATAACATATTCCTTGTTAACCTTAGCAGGATTTATGATTTATAGTGAAGAATATACTGGAGTGTCACATGTTCTCACTTCCAAAAACAAGTGTACGATACATATTCTGTTTTTTTTAAATTTACTATCCCTACATAAAAAAACCTAGCAGTTGCAAACATGACGATTCTTAAACGATTTCCTTCCCTGACACATGATTCAGTATTTTTAAGTGACAGTAAAAATGACCTTGGCCGATTTTGTTTGAAAAATGGAAACCAACTAAGAGGAGTAGATTTTTGAAAAAACATTTGAATTGTTTAGTAAGGAACGTTTAATATTTATAAATAAAATTCAAATTTTAGCGAAATTAGGTCGTACAAGTTGTATTAAATTAACATGAAAGACATAAATTTGTAATATAATATAATAATGCACAATATTTGATTGAAATAAATTGGTAATATTAATTACAAGTTATGATACTTTATAATTATGAATGTCTTGAAATTATAACAAACATTTAAAAATCCAGTACTTATTAATATGGTAGACATTTGAGTCAAAGTTTTACTTAGAACTATGTTTTAAAAAACAAAGGATGATGTGATCATGCATATTTCGTATTTCTGTAATATTTTTAGAATTGACAGGAAAAATTATTTAATTTGAAAAAATATAAAAATGGAATTTCTTTCTTATCTGTATTTCCCCGTTCCTTGTTTATTGCTGCAAGTACTTCAACGTGATTTATACGACATGTTTCGATGCTACGACGGCGTCATCCTCAGGTTGGTGTGTTTCTTCATTTTCATTAGAACTGTAGACGTGAAGAAAATTAAACTCCACGTTTCTAATAGAGAAATATTTGATTTATTTTGGCAAAAAAAAGGTTTAGCTATACAAACAGCAAAATACACCTTAACTCACGTCTACATTCCCACCTTAAGCTCAAAAAGTTATCTTTTCAACAACAGGGGGCTCATCTTGAAGGTATTTTCAAAAGAATCCCCTTCGTTTTGAGTGAAAGCTAAGACAAACTTTGGCAAGAAAACTTTCTCTCCCCCCCCCTTTTTTTTTCTTCGAAGTCCAAAAGAGCAAGAGAAGATCTGAAGGAGATCATTTGGCATGAAGGAAAGAGATTTGGAAGTGACGAATGACCCGGCCATATTATAAAATGCTATCAACCGAGTTCGTAACGTTGATTGATTCTAGCGCTCAAATACACATTTACTTCTAACATTCAACACTTGGGAATCATAAAATAGTATTCTCTTTATGATATGACCTGAGGTAATGCAAAAATACCTTAGGAAAAAATACTTTCTCCAAGATATCTTATTTTAATTTTTTAACACGAATCCAATTACCTTTTGAGACACTACTTGAGGGTCTCCCCTCCAACAGCTTCTAGAATACCAGTGGTTCACAACTCGGTGGCGTGGTTGGCTAACGCGCTAGTTTCATGTTGAGATAGACTGCCAAGTACGGGGAGTTCGAGGTTCGAATCTCACTCGGGTGAAACTGGGGGTGGGTTTTCCTAAATGGTTTTCCACTCTCCCTCCACGCTAATACGGGTTCACTTCCTCTATATTCAACCTACCAATTTCTTAACCCATTAGCGTAATTAATACTTAAGCTATAACCCGAACGGGTAGTAAGATGCGGTGCTAAGTTTATAAAAAAAAATCTTAAATGCTTTCTAATCACGTCTTTATTTTATACAAACATCACCGTAACATTGGAAGAATAATTGTAGAATTTTTTTTAAATTATCGTGATGGTTTATACGGTTTTTTTAGTCAGCTCTTGAATATTGGGTTTGATATTTGACAAATCACACCATAAATCGCTTTCCACTTCAAGTTGACAAAGCTGTTTAGTTTTTTTATGAGATTCAGGGTTGAAGATTTGTGCTATTGCACGTGGCCGCAATGGTAGCTTAGGGTAGCGTTTTTCAAACTGTGCTCTGCGGAATTTTTGGGCTTCGCCATTTATCTCATGCGGCCGCTAAAGTGAGTATCTATAGTATTAATTTGATAATAAACTAATTAAATGTTTGTAATAAAGTTAAAGCTTACTATATTTCAAACATAATTTTATACGCAACTAGCTTTGCCTTTAATACAATTTTTTTTTTCATTATCAATAAAGTTCTCTCTCCTTACAAAAATTTACCAGCATCGGTGATTGAATGGTCAAAGGCGTCATTCTCGCAATAAACTGGACTGCCTATGACGAGGAAATATGGGTTCGAGTCCCGGTCAAGCATAACAAGGGTAGTTTTTTCCTAAATGGTGTTACACTCTCTTTACAGACACATGCGGGTACACTTACACTTTAATTCAACCTTCCTCATCTCTAACACATTGGTGTAATTAGTACATATGCGTAACGTGTATTAAGACGTGGTACTAACAAATAAAGACAATAATAAAAAACCATAAAAATTCAAATTATTATTATCGCCGCTTCTTACTACCCGTTCGGGTTATACGCACTTACGCTAATGTGTAATGGTAGGGTGATTGTGAGATGAAATGGATGACCTACAGTTTAACGTGGAATCCGAACCACGGTGGAAGCCTGGCATTCCTCACATTCACAAGTTGTGATTAATACACGTCTTGTTAGAGGTGAAAGAAGGGTTTGGCAATCAAATAAATCTGTGCCAGGACCGAGGATTGAACCCCGGACCCCAGAACAGAAGTCCGACAACTTACCCCTAGACCACCATGTCACAAAAAAAAAAATTTGCCCGTCTACTTAATTTATAAAAATAAATAAAATG
>CABFWO010000029.1:225223-278586 GCA_902155825.1 Timema genevievae
TGAACTGACACCACCTCTCTACAGGGTGGCTCAGAAGTTCTTTGAACTGACACCACCTCTCTACAGGGAGGTTCAGAAGTTCCTTGAACTGACACCACCTTTCTACAGGGAGGCTCAGAAGTTCCTGAACTGACACCACCTTTCTACAGGGAGGCTCAGAAGTTCCTGAACTGACACCACCTCTCTACAGGGTGGCTCAGAAGTTCTTTGAACTGACACCACCTCTCTACAGGGAGGCTAAGAAGTTCCTTGAACTGACAACACCTCTCTACATGGAGGCTCAGAAGTTCCTGAACTGACACCATCTCTCTACAGGGAGGCTCAGAAGATCCTGAACTGACACCACCTCACTACAGGGAGGCTCAGAAGTTCCTTGAACTGACACCAGCTATGTTTAGATAGTTTCAAGCATCACGTATTACTAACCGTTCGTGTTATACACCTATTTACTAATTACAATAATGGTTTAGGGATGAGGAAGATTTAATTGAAAGGAAGTGCACCAGCATTTACGCAGAAGGAGAGTTGAAAACCATTTAGGAAAATACACCCTCAGTGCACCCGATCGAGATAAAATCCCGATCTCCCTGTCTTCGGCAGTATAGTCCAACACAAGAGTAGCGCACTAAACCACGCGTCCACTGAAGTGGGTCAGTATAGCTTTAAGTTTATAAGTCAGTATATTTAGATCATACGTCATACGTCATACGTTTATTATTATTTTATTAACTGCACCGGGTCTTAACACCCATCCGGGCTTTCTTAATGGATAAAAGGTATGAAAAATGTATAGCCTATAATTAATATTACCTATAAATATTCCATTGTTGAAAGTTCAAATGACTGTCTAGTTATACTAAATTTCAGGCACATATGTTAAATTAAGTTTTTACCTCAACAATGATATATGAGAAGCATAAAATGGCAAATTTTGCCCCTTTTTAACTCGTGAGTTATGATTTTAAAGCATTGCATCACCATTTATATCGTATAGTTAATTATGTTACACTTTTTAAGATTGTGCATTAACATTGTTTATAGTAAAATGGCCTTAAATTAGTGGTTAAGCTGTGTTCTTATATTATATATTACTGTATATATAAATTTTACCCTGAATGTATTGTTACCATTGTTTTGTTATTAATTAGAGATGAAAGAAGTCACTTTTTCAATTCTATGCAAATTCGTATTTATGAAATATTCTCGAAGGCAAATTGATGTTGGAATATTTTTTAATTGTTTCATGCACGAAAAATTTTTTATAGGGCTAATATGTTAAGATATACACATTTATATATTAAAAACATTCATAAAATGTTTTATTTTGTACAATTATTTTTAATTTTTCATTCTAAGCTAGTAGGTATCTATCAAAACATGCCATTCAACTAGCCCTACCTCAGATATTTTCAAATTAATATTAATTATTAATGTACTTAGCAGCTCAGAATGGCAATAGTTGAATATAAATGTGTATTTTAGCCATCAATATTTTTAATGGTGATTATTCGTAGTTGTCAAAGAAGGCTGGGTTATTTTCAAAGCAAAATCGGCATTGATATATTTTTTTAAACAAATTCAAAGTTTTCAAGGCTTCACACCTCATTATTATTAATATTATATTGTGTTTTATTTTACAGTTGCATAAAATCAATCTTAACTCGTTTGCCAAAAGTACTTGTAATGGTACTGTGAAAACTTTCTATTATATACATTATAACTCGCTTTGCTCGTTGGGGGCTCCGCTACCAAACCCCCGATGAGTTTTCTTTGCAAGTGGATGTAAACTAATGTAATTCCAGCGTTGTTTTGAACGTAGCAACTTATTATTATTATTATTAATATTATTATTATTATTATTATTATTATTATTAGCACCGCGTCTTACTACCCGTTCGGGTTATACGCACGTAGCAACTTAAAGTTACCGGTATTGTATTGTATTTTTCACACATTATTTTAGTTTCGCCATACTTATAGGGCAGAGAGAATCAGCAAATTTGGCACACTTATGGCAATTGGATGTGTCAATATGCCTGCCAAATTTTATGATTCTATCTGTCCCATAAGTGTGTCATAAAATTTAAAAATGTGTGGAAAATGTGAAAAATTTATCTAAAATCAAAAAGTCTGGCTCTATCTCATCAAATCCGTGGCTGCTGGTGCAATCCGTTTTTTGATAGGTCTTACCGTTTATCCACAAGAGACCTCCAAAGAAAGGTTCGCACCGACTTTAAAGTTGCTCCACCGTTTTGAAATTTTTTGGGGGGTTAACAATTAAAATCTTTAACTTTTTGGAATTTTCCCGTCGGTTACAGTCTAGAAGCTATAATTTTGCCAAATTTCAAGTTTCTAGCTCACCTGGAAGTGGGTAAATATTAATTTCAGTGAGTGAGTGAGTCAGCCATGTGGCTTTATTGTAGTATAATTTACTACATGTATAATATACATTTACATGTTTCAGATGTTTTTATATTTTTATATAATAATAAGACCATCGTGTAATACACAAGATCTTTATGAGCCATCCTGTAGTGTAAGAAAGTTCGCTTTACGTTGAGGAATTACTGTGTTTTAACAATGCAATTAGCAGCTTGTATTTAATGTTAAGTTAACCTCTCAAACACAGAAAGGAGGTTGGATGTGTGTATTCAAATAGTTTCCAGTGCGATATAACTGGTGAACCAGTGAACTCTGGGATTTGAGATTTACAGGAAGTTTTTGATAGTACGTTAGTCGGAGTTAACTAGATTTCAAAAACGTTCGTAAGCAAATAAATACATACATACATACTTGACATTGTATTACTGTTAATGTGACATCGGAACACATCATTTACGCTTTTCAGAAGCAGTTCGTGGACACGTGAGCTAAATATCACAAACACCTGGGGGTCTGGCTGACCAGTGACAAAAAGATCGGGATTCGAATTGTAGTTGTAGTTATTCTTACATGGTTTTCCTCCATTCCATTCCAGTACATTAGTGTATAGTCTATTAACGAATTTTTAATTTATTTAATTAGTTAAAACTGGTATATTTGAGAATAAAAAAAATTATTTGAGATATTTAAACTGCAGTTTTTGAACCGACACGCGAAAATTTCTACAAGCAAGCTTACCAATTTTGCTGGTAAAGGTATTTTCAAATACTTTTCAGGGTTTGTGTACATATCACAATCAACATGGGACCGATGGCCTTACTTCCCATCCGAAGGAAGTTGTGCTACGGATTTTAATATTTCCAGGAAAATCCGTCGACCTCGGCTGGGCTTGAACCCAAGAACGTTTGGTCCTGAGGCGAGCACTTTACCCCAAGACCATATGATCTAGCAAGTACCAATACCGCTATATAGTTGTAATATTATATATATATATATATACCTGCCAGTAAATGTTCAATCAAGTTTATCATATAAATACTAAAAAGAAAACAGTTTCTTTACTACCCGATCAATCTGCCCGTCTTTAAGCCCACTTTTGAGGTTGGGATGAATAAGGTAGGACCCAGAGAAAATGTACCCGTATTTACTTGGAAGAAAAGCAGGAAACCACGCATGCGCAGCACAAAACGTAGCGCAAGTGAGATGTAAAAATCGCCCGATCCGCAATTTTGCTCCCATAGCGTAGCTTAGCATGGCATAGCATAGCACGGCATAGCATAGCACGGCATAGCATAGTGTGAAGTGTGAACGTGTTCGTTTAAATACTTGGCTAGCGATCTTAAAACATAGTATAGCGCAGCAAAGCATAGCATAGAGTAGCGTAGCTTCATGTGTGAATCCAGCACTAGACCATGCGGCCACCGAAGCTGGTAACTCAAGAGTAGATCTTGTAACCTTTCTATTTGTCAGATAATGTTCTTCCTAAAAGAATCGGACCGTATCTTGTGAGGGTGTAAAACAGCCGCGCGCCGTATCGGTAGGTTATAACGTCCGTTCTTCGCTTCCGACCAATAACTCCGAGCGTTGGAGCACCATTTGTATCCATTGGCAAGCCATCAACGAGCCAAAGAGAGGGCTTTCTAACTTCTAACAACGCAACTAAAAGTAAATTACCGAAGTCAAGGAGATTACCTCATTACGGGCCGACGTCTTGGGACTTACTGCAGAAGAGGGGAATCATAGGTCTACAACAAAGATTGCTCGTGCGCAGATAATTGCTCTTGTTATGACTTGAGGCTCAAAGGAACTTTGATCTGAATATTTCATTTACGACATTCTAGGTCTCACTATATATTATTTTACTAACCCTCTCTAAGTATAAGTTAAGATTTAGATAGTATTATTTTGAAATTATAAAGATATGAGTTCAGATTAAAGAATTAAAAAAAATTTATTACTGATGATAAAATTTCACTGTAACATAAAGACACCAAATATTATTTATGCTCTTGGAAACATTCTTTAAACAAAGTTTTCATAACATTGAAAATATTCCATTGACACAATAATTAGATATCTACATGAGTCAAATAATCAAATAATCATCCATTCCATATTAAAATTTGACTACAATATTAGTTGAATACAAGAGTGAAAAAATTAAAAAGTGTAAAACTTATTTAAAATAACTAGTTAAAACAAAGTTGACACTATTAGTCAAAATCTTTGTTTACAATGTGTATGGATTGAAACTTAATTATATTTATGAAAAAGTTTAATCATGTCTAAATCTTGTCTGCAATAACGTCTCATTACTCCTTTAGGCATTCCAGATTAGATGGAGAAATCTGGAGCCTTAATTGTCCGAAATGTTTCGGTACTCATACACGTACCTTGTTCATGAAAACTTTACCGACATTTTGTTTTAACTTGTTATTTTAAATAAGATATTGCATTTAACTAATATTGTACTCAAATTTTAATATGGTATGAATTATTATTTAACCATTTGATTCATGTAAATATCTAGTTATCGAGTCAATGGAATATTTTAAATGTTATGAAAACTTTGTTTAAGGAAATTGTGTTTCCAAGATTATAAATAATATTTGGTGTCTTTACGCTATAGTGAAATTTTATCATCAGTAATCATTTTAAAAAAAATTCTTTAATCTGAGCTCATATCTTTATAATTTCAAAATAATACTATTTAAGTCTTAATTTATATTTATAATCTACTCCTTACTTAAGATTTATTTAGAATTTTTTCTAAAATGTTGTTAACCCTCTTTATCTTATATGACATAATAATTTATATAAAAAAAGAGTAAATGTTTAACGACTCAAGTAAAACATTGAAAGGGGGAAAAAAAATTACATTTGCTCAAGAACCAATCCCAACCTTTAGGGTTAGAGATGGGAGTTCTAACAACTCAACGTTGTCCGCATCTATGGGCACGTGTACGAAACGTCAATATCATGTTTACATATTTATTTAAGGTGTTTTTTTTACCCTAAATTATCTCACGTTATTCTTTTATGCAAATTCGGGTACCTATGGTCTATATTTTACCTTACTTGTCTCTGTCACACTAGTTCAAAAAAATGTGAGTAGTCTTGATGGGAAGAAAGTAGACCGCTTTGGAAAAAAAAACTATATTTAAAATTGCCATTTTTCCTTCAGTTAATCAAATAATAATAATAATAATAATAATGTGTTTGGGCTTCATCAATCTGTAGTTCAATACTGGAAAGATTAGCCTGTACTAATGTACCATAGCCCAGGGGAGGCCCGACCGTACTAATCGTACATACTTTTCCGTGGAGACTCTTTCCGTGTCCCGATGTGATGAGGTGATGGTTATAGTAAGTATGAAGGGGTAGAGCCAATGAATGTATTAACATAACTTAAGCCTAGTAACCAATTACGGGTAGCCATGAGAATTATTCCATTTTAGAGAAAAATCTCCCAGTACCAATCGGAAATCGAACCCGGGAACTATAGGTCAGCAGCCAGGGGATATCTGACCACTATGCCATGAGGCCAGTTAGTTCATAAAATTATTTTATATCTTTGGTAATCTAAAATGTGTATAAATTTAAAATTCCATATATACATATTTTCCTTCCTTATCTACCGCAGTTAAAAACATGAGTAAAGATAACATAGATCATGTAAACAGTCTAATTACAGTCCCATTTTCATAAGAATGGCCTTTTAGAAAATACAAATTTTTATTTGTGTGATCAACGTTGATAACCTTTTAATATATTATTAGTGTAATCTGATAGATATTGCTAATATATAAAAAAAACTTCAGTACATTCGAATGAGATTCAAACCTTGATCTCCTCATCATCGGTATTCTAGTCTAATGTGAGAGTGGCGCCTTAGACCATGCGGTCACTAAAGTGGGTTTTTATAATGAAAATGATACTGTATCTAAATTAACACCAGCTGATATCTGAGCCTCACAAAGCCTGAAGCTTGATTTACGCGTTCGCCGAAAAGAGAGCAGAATATGATTGCGTGACACCCATGATGCATTGTAACGATGGATTTTTTCAAATTATAATACTGTGTCGTGGCACAATAAAATAAATCTATAAACGCGCTTTCTAAGTATAATTTCAAATCATAAAAGCCAACGAAGATTTGTGATTATTTCTAGCTCTACAGCACATGCGCACTGATTTAAGATTGTTGTTTTTTGATATTTGATTCGTCCTTCCGGGAAAAGCGGACGAAGAAGAGATGGTGTTGAATTTTAGCAGAATATCTCGAGGCCGATGAGGAGGAAATCTTGTGATTGGCTTAAAGCCCGTCACGTGATCACATTTCTGTTGTGAGCTTATTTTTCGGCGAACGTGTGAATCCACAGAAAAAAAAAAGCTTCACTCTAGCAGGAGATAAAGGTTTTATGGCGAGGATAATGTTAAAGCTCTAATCACGGCCAGAGTCCATACGAGGTGATTTCACACATGTGTTTCTCACTGTGGCTAATTTCCACCAAACAAACTCTTTTAACCGCACCCATTAAATTAACACACTAATAACCCTCGTGTAAACGTAATATTTTTGTTGATATACAAATATATATCACCTGTTTAGTTCAGATCTAGGTCTAAGTAACTAACGCGCCGCCGGTTCAGGGAAAACAGTCTCCTAGCACCATTTACACTTTATCAGTCTTTAATTCCACGTGGTAGCTCGCACTCTTGGAACAAAAAAAAACCTTCTACGATCGCTATATCGTACGGTGCAATTTGAAACCAAGGGCGTGACTCAGCCTTCTCTGCGCTCGGATCATTAGCATCGTCTCATGCAAGGAAACTAGGACAGGGGGGAGGGGGACTCATTTACAAGTTAATTCGGCTCGCCACGGTAAAAAAAAGTGCCCCCCCTTCCACTCTTCAACTCCATCCAGTAAAAGAAGACGCGAGGAATGAGACGGATATTAATTGGATTATGTTGTTCTGGACTCTATGACAAGCCCCGTTACAAGATACATACGGGGGCTTCCCTTGGCTGACGATGGTTTTAACTGAATTTGGGAAATTAGGGAGCGGGGGTAAGACGGGGGAGATTGGTATATCGGCTTACAGCTCTATTCGTAGCTTACGAATTTTCTAAAAGGAAAGTGAGGCGCCCTTTGTTAATTAATAAATGCTCCCAGTCTTAGAAGGTAGAGTGTGCTCTTTACACGTCAAAGTGATTATGAGGATGGGATCAATTATATCGTTATAATCTTCATTATCACTCTGGAGATGTTTTGAGATCTCGTAACCACCATGGTAATGAAGATGCTTACTGCAAACATAACATAAAAAAACATAACAAAACATAACAAAATTTAAATGGTATTTCACTTCGCTCACCTTAATTGTTGGCTGAGTAGTGTCTCATACCTCCTCCTCCTCCGAAGATTCTGCTTCTTCAGTTACACTGGCGACAATTTCTTCTTCAGTCACACAACGATCGATGTTTAATCACTTGCCTGTAAATGTAAAACTCGTCAGATAAGCATACTTTATTTATTATTATTACAATTTTTTTTAACTGTCCGTTATAATGAGGTTCTACTATATTATTCTTGTTATTGTTACATTAATGTGGACCCCAGTTATAGAAAAACATCCACAACTATAAGAAAATTGTTAATACTTGTGCCTTCTATATAATAATAAAAGGAAATGTTTGTTTGTTTGTGTGCGATGCCCAGCCAAATTTACGACACGCAGAGATCTGAAATTTTTAACATAGGTGGACGGAAGGGGGTCCGAATGTACCTCAAAGCCGGATTTTTAAATTTTTTACTAACTTTTTGATTAGGCAAGTTTTAACAAATTTTTGAAGAACATATTTTTAATCTGGTTTAGAATTACGTTTCAGAGATAGCTTTTCGATTTGAAATCAGGCATCATGAAAAAGGGAGGAGGGGGGTCTTATATAATTCTTATATCACAGTGGGTCACGGGCAACGCCGTGCGGGATTGCGTATCATGTTCAAACCCGTCAATCTCAATTTAGACTGGATTTCTGATTATGTAACGATCGGGGCTTAAATCCCGGTTGGGTGTATTGAGAGTTATTTTTACTAAATTGTTTATTATTATCCCTCAAAGTAAATGTTGGTGCATTGTCACTAGCTTTAAATGGTTATGATTGTCACAACATGGTTAGAGCTGCTACTTTGATGGTATACTCGTCACAGCATGGCTAGAGCTGCTACTTTGATGGTATACTCGTTACAACATGGCTAGAGCTGCTACTTTGATGGTATACTCGTCATAACATGGCTAGAGCTGCTACTTTGATGGTATACTCGTCATAACATGGCTAGAGCTGCTACTTTGATGGTATACTCGTCACAACATGACTAGAGCTACTACCAGGCTGGTATACTCGTCACAACATGGCCAGAGCTGCTACTTTGATGGTATAGTTGTCACAACATGACTAGAGCTACTACCAGGCTGGTATACTCGTCACAACCTGGCTAGAGTAGTCGATCATCAGTCTTGCAGGTTCCAGCTGTCACTCTGTGGTCAAGCTACACCGGGGAATACTGGGAATGTCGGCATGAAAAGAGGGGGTTGAAAAATAGGTGTTCTATTCACCACGTACTGTATAAATGCAGGATTACCACTGCTAGGGATATGTTAACATGGCAGCCAACACTTTTCATGATGACATCAGGTAAATCATGATAACTGATCCATCTGTCACTAGAGTCGAGTGACATCTATTCTTGATGTCATCTGGACCCATTTGTGACATGGGTTTATGATACATTTGAGTTGACCTAATAAATTGTATTTTTATTTATACGTTCAAAGCAAAGTTTTTTTAAGGTGGGAGGGTAGGGATCTTAAGTTAAGGGCAGTGTTTTTGCAATTTTTATGGCAAATTTTTTGTCTCAACTAAATAATACATGCATAGCTTTGGTTTCAGTTTTCTTCATATGTTTGTATTCGTCTATTCTCCCGACCAAAGAGCAACGTGGAAATGAGATAATCATATCCAAGAATTAATGTTTTTACAACTCGTTGACTTGTGTTTACAAACTGACACGCCTCGCGATAGACGTGCTGCTGAGGCAACACCGCATTCTCGCATTCTCTTCCCTTTACAGCACGGTAAGCGACAGACACAAAGTTACGTTACGGCTACTGTAATCCTCTCTCTAAAGCCATCATACCTGTCTTGGACGTTGCTTTCTGCCATTCCTTCACTGAATATATTCCTTTATGAAGGTACAGGTTGCCTGAAAATTATTAATATATAGTTTAGAGGTATTATCCAAAAAAAGAGGCATACAAATAATACTACGATAAAATAACACGCAAAATATTTAGTTTTGTGTGAAAGCTTTGAAAATGTGTATAATTCAGTAAAATATGCAGAAATATGTAAAACTAAAACTGAAAATACAGTCCCAAACAACCTAATTCTATGACATTTCGCTTCACATTTCTAACTGGTAGGATTAAAATATGTAGCTATATAAAACTCTGGGCTCTAGTCATGAGTATAGCGGCATTAGATGATTCACTTTTTAAATTAAGAGAAAAAGTTGTCATAAGATTACAGGAAAATCTTGACAGACACATGTGTAGAAAATTAAACGGCGAGTCAGTTTCATGGTCAAACTAAGTACGCCTCAAGTGCGGCGGTGCTATACTAAAAACAGGACGACACCTACCTAGACCAGAATGAACGGGCCAGTTTCACATATGAACATACTTGATTGAAAAGAGTTTCGCACATGAAAACGGCCCACTCCATTCTGGTCAGGGTAGGTGCCATCCTGTATTTAGTATAGTACCGCACTTGAGAGGTACTAAGTCTTGACTATGAAACTGCTCCTATGTTCCTACTGAAGAATTACTTCATTTATTTTGTACAAAAAATGTTTTGACATAAAAACTACAAAAATACTATTTTTGAAGCGCGTTCTCTACACTATACGTAACTAATTAATATTATATGGAGCATTGTTTTACAGGCTATGTTACTTTAAGGATTTTATGGGTAGAGTTTTGCAGAGTTAACTGATAAAAACTCAATTTTAGAGACAAGGATTTTAATAATCTCAACTAATACCTCAGAAAAACACCTCCCTCCCCTAAAAAACAAACAAATAAAACACCCTTTGGTAGTCAAATAGTTCAAGGTGTCATTCATAACTATCGTAATGGACTGGACTGCATATTACGGGGATATCAGGTTTCGATTACCAGTCGAGTGTACTAAGGGGGTATTTATTCCTAGAAGGATTTCTACTCTCCCTCCAAAAATAACATTACAATATATTTTCCTGTGATGAGTCAGTTTTTAAGTAATGTACAAAAAAGAAGTATGTTTGCTTATAAAGTGCAGGTTAAATATATAGAAACACAATTATTTTAGGAAAGAGTGTGTACTGTGTATGTGTGGAAGGATATCAAAGCAGTAAAATTACACCAATGGGATCCCCCGCTGCCATACACAAAACAAGAGCTAAAGGCTCTTCCTCCCCTCTCCCCCCCCCCTCATTTCATGATCTCGCCCGAGGCCGAGGCCACGGGTGACAGAAGCGTCTCCAGTTTCATCGGCAACAATGGAACTAAAACCCCGCCTGGTTGGATATTAAATATCCACACCTCAACCCTCTAGGAGAGGCAGAGAATCAGAGTTAGTCAGGTACGTTACACGCGTGGTTAGGGACGCGATCTTGCAGCCCCCTCCTGCCCCCTTCCCATTCCACACGCGCGTCCTAACAATGCCTGCCCTAATTACGACCCTGATTGTTCCTCTTCCCTTCCGCAACAATGAGATGGTCACACAGATTAATCCTATTGTCACGTGTTTTTTGTTTTTTTTTAAGTATAGGATTTTTTTTTTCTTTTTAAATTGTATCCGTTCCATCGGTAGGGAAACTTGCGCACAGGTACCGACTGTAATTATGGTCCATACAACGAGATACTTTATTACGTGGCGCGTAGTTTATACTAAAGGTCATCCATAAAACACGTAGCGCTTTTATTTTTACCCTATTTTGACCGCCACACCTCCTTCTACCCCATGTAACACCAAGTAATCATTTAGATTGACACCTCACCTCCCACAAACCAGTGTTACGTAACTTTTCACATCAGTCGTGAATGTAATTACTTCATTCGTAACGCTTTTGTGACACTAAAAGATGGACTCAGATTTAACACTACTCAGAATCAATTTTAAATCCTTGAATATAAATGATTATTTCAATACTATAATATAAGTATAAGAGCTGTGTTACGTAACAATGTGATTTAGGCCTACCTATTCCCCCCTCCCCCATGTAACACCATGTATACATCATACCTCCCCCTTTCCCTGTCTCTCAAAAAGTGTGTTATTTTTCCTTAAACCTCTTAGGAGAAATGTTTGTACAACAATGATCTATCTCCTTCATTTTAGACTCAATAGTCAATATTTACATTTTTTATTTATCAAAGTTTATAAATTAAGAATTGAATAGCAATGCGATGTCCTGAAGCTGTGCAACACCTTATAAAATGTTAAAATTTTAACCAAAAGTCGAAATTTTAATTCGAAATGCCCTGTGGACCCTAAATCGATCTTTTTTATTGGTACAAACATAAAAATGAGGACATTAATTCTTTAAAAATTGAAATTATATAATTTAAAACCGGGATTCAAAAATGTTTTACATTAGTATAGTGCAATTTATGCTTGGATTTGCTAGTGTATATTATTTAGTTTCACATATATCACGAGTTTTGAGTAAAAATCTCCATTTTTAAACAATAGAGCGAGAAAGTCCATGCGAAGTTCCGTACCATTTATTTATTTTGAAATAATAATTTTTCAATTTTGTTGTAAATTTTAAAATATAGAGTAAAACAGTTTCCCTGGCTTCAATTACACTGTGTTTAAAAATTATTTAACATAAAACATCACCCCGATGTAACGAATGGTCCAAAACTTTTTTTTTACCTGCAGTCCAATTTTCATTCGGAAAAACATCTTAAAAACTACAAACTATTTTGCTGTCAACATAAATACAATTTTACTATATTATTAGTATAATTTTATAGTTATTAATAATATTAATCAAAAGTGACATCTGCGTATAACATGACTTGACGTACGAACACGTGAAAGTGGATATAACTTTTGTAACTGCCATATGAGAAAGGCTCTTTTTATGAAAATGTGTACTCTAAGTAAGGTGTTTTCCAGTCTGTATGACACAAGCTTTAGGTCACTTATACGAGTAAATTAAATGCTAGTTCAACCATAAATAGTAGTAGCGACTGAAAACACGGAGTATAATCTAAACAGGCAGTAAGACGCGGTGATAAAAAAAACAACTATAGAAACAATTGAAAACACGAACAAACCAGACCACATGTTCATTAAACACTTCCAGATACCTTCTAGAATCGAACTACAACCCCTGGGGCCCTTAGATTAGCCTTCAAATCTCTTAATCACTAGGAATAGAGTTTCCCTCTGTTCTATTTCTGGTAAAATCACCAATAAACTAAAGACATGACACTTCTACGTGTATTCTGTTTGGTTTATGTATTTTTAATGAGGCACGAGAAGGAGATTGTTGGGGGATGGTGGGGTCAGGGGGAATAACAATACCCGCCTGATAACTGCGAAGCTATTCTAATAATTACCTCGCCTTAGAACGTCCTTGTATCCTCCGGCATTAAACTATTTGGAATCTTTTGGGCTCTAAGGAGTAACTCAAGAACAGGTTACCTCTATTAGAACAGGGGTGGTCAAATTGGGAGCTTTAGTAGCTTAAGGACAGATAGCATAGTTTTATTAGAATAGAGGTGATGAAATTGTGAGCTTTTACCAAGTCACTCATCGACCTCTGTAGTCTTGGGGTAAAGTTCTCGCCTCAGGACCCGATGTTTGTGGGTTTAAACCCAGTTAGGGTTGACGGAATTTTCTTTAGCGATAAAAATACTTAGCACAACTTCCTTTGGAGGGAAAGTAATGCCATCAGTCCCATGTCAATTGTGACATGTTAAAAAAACCTTGGGAGTTATGTGAGAATACCTTTAACGGAAAAATTGGTAGTCCATTTTAATTTCGCTCATAGAAATTATCATGTGCTGATCAGTCGCTTCAGAAAGTGCACATTAAATACCCCAAATAAATAATAATAATAAACTAAATTAACTTACTAACAGACAATTTTAGAACAGGGAAGGTGACCTGGTGGTCTAGGCGTAAGGTGTCAGACTTCTGTGCTGAGGGTCCGGGGTTCAATCCTCGGTTACAGGCACAGATTTATCTGATTGCCAAACCCTTCCTTCACCTCTGACAAGATGTGTATTAATCACAACTTGTGAATGTGAGGAATGCCAGGCCTCCACCGTGGTTCGGATTCCACATTAAACTGTAGGTCCTCCATTTCATCTCACAATCACCCTACACATTAAAGTAAGTACGTATAACCCGAACGGATAGTAAGACGTGATGCTAATAATAATAATAATAATAATAATAATAATAATAATAGACCAGGCACGGCACTTTTTTTAGTAACTCAAGAACGCATTACTTCTATTACACATTGGTTGACAAAAATATTTGATGGGTTTAACGACATCCTCGTGCTGATGATAAACGCTACAGCAATTGGAATTATATATTTAATGTACACTTTGTCAAAATAAAAAAAATATTAGCTCTTTTATATTTCACGAGGCATAAGACTTGATGGTTTCATGCACTTAGGGGTGTATGCAAGAACTTTGACTAAGTGGATGCTTTGTGGACACTAGCGTGGGTTTGCCTGCGTCATCATAGGTTAAAAGGTGGATCGATAGTTTGCTCGGGACCAAACTATCGGTCCACTAAGGCCTAAGCATTCACTAAAGTTCTTGCATACCGCCCTATGACTTACCTGACGTTAAGCCATAATCTGCACCCTTAGATATATTAGTTAAGTACACGCCATTTACCATGAAAGGTAGCAGACTTACCTTGACAGATTACACTATGGGTGGTATGCAAGAACGTATAGTGAATGCTTAGTGGACCGATAGTTTGGTTCCAAGCACACTATCACTCCACCTTTTAACCTATGATGACTGATGCCGCAAGCAAACCCATGCGAGTGTCAACAAGGCATCCACTTAGTCAAGTTCTTGCATTAGGCCCTATGATCCCCCCCTCTATCTATCTCTATCTCTCTCTCTCTCTCTCTCTCTCTCTCTATATATATATATATATATATATATATATATATTTTTTTTTACACGTATAAAATATAAAATTCCTCATCCCTAAAACCATTAATGTAATCAGTATATATAGGTGTGTAGCCTGCCTGAACAGGTATTAAGACGTGATATATATATAGTATAGTATAAGACGTGATACTATATATATATATAGTATCACGTCTTATTACCTGTTCAGGCAGTCTACACAGGTATATATATATATATAGTATCACGTCTTTATACCTGTTCAGGCAGGCTACGCACCTATATATACTAATTACAATAATGGTTTTAGGGATGAGGAATTTTATATTTTATAGGTGTAATACCCGGATTTGCGTGGAACAATTTTGGATAAACCACTCTCAGTACACCCACTTCGCGATTAATGACTTAGACCGTGTGGCCACCGAAGTGGGTCTCTCATACTTAATCAACTAGAGTGACTATTATATGTTTACAACACAAATGGATACTAGGACGCAATTAAACAAAATATCATCAATGATATTAGTATTAAACTAGTTTATGGCCAAATGTTCGTTAATGTATAAGGCTTCCATTCGAAGGGGCTTTTATGTTGAGTAGGCCTCTAAGTGGTTAAGTTTTTGCTTATTATAAGTAAGTATTGCTGTAAATATCCTACAACTCTATTCAATAGTAAGCTTACCGAGATAGCTACAGTCCAATTTTCATAAAAAGAGCCTTTTAGAAAATACAAACTTTTTTTTGCTGTCAAAATTGATAACATTTTACTCGTTATTTTAGAGATATTGATATTTTCTATCAAAAGTTACATCTAAAGATGTCATGGCTTGATGTATAAATACGGAAAAGTAGGACTAGTAGATTTTATAGCTATCAGATAAGAGACCTTTCCTATGAAAATTGGACTATACCTCCAAAATACCGAGAACGACAAATCGTACGGGTCTAAAGATTCCACTGTTGTTTCAAAATATAAGGCAGGACAATTTACACAAGGGAAAATGTGAGGGGAGGTGGGGGTTAGATACTGAATACTTCACATAAATTAAACCAGATTTTCATATTCAGCTATAAATTTCTGTTAGATAAAGAGATGGTTCCATTGTAATAAAATTTAGCACCCGTAAAAAAACTCCTATTTCGCAGTAATAAAGATTGAATCTGCAAACAGAGGGGTTAAGGCGGACAAGTAAGGGGGGGGCATTACCCTATACTATATACTCAAGTTTCCCTGACATTTTTTTAAGGCGATTGTAGTAAACAAACTAGTTAAATAACAAAGTTTTAACAGACTGTGTTCACAGTTATTATAATCTAAAAAAAAAAAAAAAAATCAATTAGCTCACATCAGTGTGTTGACAGAATAAGTGTCAACTCCAAATAGTCTGGATTTCTGGCTATGGCAAGGCTGGGGTTTGAATCTTGACTGGGTGCAGGGAAAGTGATTTTATCATAAATGTTTTCCCACTATTCCTTCCCACGAATTCAGGTACATTTCCTCTAAACGATAACATAATATTATCTAACATAGTTTGAGGATTGCTTTAGTGGTTTTTAAACTTCAGAACTGCCATTCCCAGAAGAAATCACACCGTGCTAGAATATTTCCTTTCAAGTAGGCGGTAATCATAACTGAACTGTGAGTTAGCCTTCGATTAATAGGAATATAAAGTCCGAGTGGGTAGTGAGAGGTGATGAAATATATATATATATTATGTTTAGGCCTATATATATATATGTGGCCTTGGGGTAAAGTTCTCGCCTCAGGACCCAATGTTCGTAGGTTCAAATCCAGCTGAGGTCAACGGATTTTTCTTGAGCGATAAAAATCCGTAGCACAACTTACTTCAGAGGGGAAGTAAAGCCGTCAGTTCTATGTCAGTTGTGGTATGTAAAACAACCTTGGAAGTTATGTGAAAATACCTTTCTAGGTAAAATTGGTAGGTTGTTTCGCGCTCACTCATAGAAATTCAGTGTGGACGACAGTGGGGAACCGCCACCATTTCTGAACTCCATAGTCCATGGGATTTCTACCAGATGGTGTGGGCAAAGTTCATGCCCAGTGCCGGACATTCTTGGATAGTTAATTTTAAGGATGTTTGCACAACTACAAACACTGCTTACAGGTCACATTAAAGATACAAATTGTAAGTACAGCCCTTCATACTCTATTTATATGAATACAAGACTCGCAAACGAATTAAACCTAGGACAGTACACATAATCCAACCCTAGCCCCTAGATATCTACTTACCAGTTGGCCTAACCCACCCATACACACAGGGAAAATATCTCCATCAGTGCGTAACCTGGAATCGAAGCGGGATCACCTATACCTGTGGCCGATCAGTTTAACCATTTTGTTGCACTGGGGAGGGAGGAGTGGTATTTATCTCTCCCACCCGCTGCTACCGCCTTAAAGCCCGATCGCACGGTGAATCTCACGGCCTAGAGACCATAATAAAAGTGTAATTAACCCCCATAATGCTCGCTCAGAGAGAGAGAGAGAGAGAGAGAGAGGACACCCTGTATAAATGATGAGAGAACATTAACAGAGAACTACACCCCTGAAGTTGTAAAACATGGTGGGCCGCGGGTTTACTACCGCCGCATTGCCTCGGAGGCATTCCTTGCGTGTGGAGGGCTCCATTGCGGCCGAAAATATCTCCACAATAAGTCGAGACAGTTCAAATCAACTCACATGATAATTGATCAACAGAAGCGCTGAGCTAGACAAACTGGTTCTCACAAAATAATCAAGTTTTTAAGTTAAAAAAAAAAGAATCTTCTAAAGTTAAAATTAAATATAAAAAAAATTGTTAGTGGTATCGGTCGGTTTTAAGGACGCTGTCTACCTGTTACGTCACGGAAAGTAGCAAATTCCAGCAAAATAGCTTCAAAATCACCAAGAAATCGTTAAATTGTAGTGTTTAATAAATAGCACACGGACTAAGGTGTGAGTCTGGTCTTTGCTAATTTTACTGCTGATAGGGAGGTTGGGGTTTCAATCCTTGCTGGGATTGTATTTCCCACGCGTATGTAAGGAATGCCAGGCCTCCACCGTGGTTCGGATTCCACGTTAAACTGTAGGTCCTCCATTTCATCTCACAATCACCCTACCATATACACATTAGCGTAAGTGCGTATAACTCGAACGGATAGTAAGACGCGGTGCTAATAATAATATTTCCCACGCAAACGTGGATACACGTCCTCTAAATTCTAGCTTCGTAATCCCTAACCCTGTTAATGTATAAATGCGGATAGCCCGGATGTGTTGTGGGACATTAAGCAAGTAATTGTTTGTAATCGTGCGCTCTAATTTCAGTGAGGTTGAACGGTTGAAAGACCAACAGCGTAGAGATAGGATTAGGAGGAAGACAGGGAGGCTGTTTGTCATCCTGTCTGGTCAACTCGTATGGAGAGTGGCTGGTCAAGGAAGACATGGAGGAACGTGGTAATTTCAGGATAGAAGGACGCGTCATCAAAACAGTAAAATTATGCTGATGATTTAGCATTGCTGGCCAAAAACGAGGAAGAGTTGCAGGAAGTGATAGACTAACTGGTGAAGACGTGGCATGAATATCAACATTGAGAAGTCAAAAGGGATGGGGATTTAAAAAATAAAATAAATGATGATACACTGCTGAAAATCAAAATTGGAAACCAGGAGTTGGAAAATATGGAGCAATTCAAGAATCTGGGAAGTCTGCCATGGATGAAAGGATGCCATGACCAGGGAAGCTTTAAGCAAGAAGTGGTTACTGCTGACCAGAAGTTTAGTTTGGAACTGAGAAAGAAACTGATGAAATGCTACATTTGGAACATCACGCTGTATGGAGCTAGAAACTTTGATTCTTAGAAATACGGAAAAGAAATACTTGGAGAGCTTTGAAATGTGGTGCTGGAGAAGACTTTAGAAGATCAGGTTAACAGACAGAATGACAAAAGAAGTAGTCATAAGAAAAGTGGGTGAGAAGAGATCCATTTTGGATGTGATTCTTCGGCGCAAAGCAAACTGGATCGGACACATCCTTAGGAGGAACTGTCTTCTGTAAGACCTCATAGAAGGAAAGGTTGAGGGAAAGAAGAGCTTAGGAAGAAGGAAAATTCAAACAATGAATTACTTGAAGGTAAGAAGAAAATTCTGGGAGGTGAAGGACGAGAAAAAGGACAAGGCTCACTGACCAAAGGAATGGACCTGTCATATGACAGACAACCTAACAATAATAATAATAATTATTTATATTTATTATTATTTAATAATAATAATTATTATTATTATTTCAGTACAAAAGTCTCCATAGCTCAAGGTTCCGTATAGATCGAGGTAGAGATAGACCTGCTAGACGTCCTTTTACATAGGATGAATGCGTGGCTACGTAGCAAAACAATGATCACCAGTGAAAAAAACCCAAATATATATGGTATTTTTCAAATTGTAATACATGTTTGGTTTACAGAATTATGTTAATTATGTATTTTTTAAATATAAGTTATATTAAGTACTTTTTGCTGTTAACACACTTTTTATATATAAGTATAAAACTAGTTTAATTACTTTTTTTACACTTAAAAACACTTAAGTCATTTTTACAAATCATTCAACATTAAAAATGTAAATCTAATATAATATTAAACTAATAAAAATCAATAATAAACAATTACAACATATTCAATTATAATGACTAATTTCAAGTTCCCTTTAAATGAATAAACAGTCAATGATAAGTTTAAAAATAAAATTATTAAGATCTAGTTTACGAAATTAAACTTTCTAAAAAAAACGAAACATTAAAAATCGAATAATATATTACTTCTAATAAAAAATTTATATTAATGGTTCAACACTATTTTTTATTATTTAATAACACTTTTTAAATCGGGATGAAGAATTTCTAGATAAAAACAAAGGGACATGTAATCATTCAAGCTCAGTCAGATCATTTTTTCCAGATATTTCATATAATTCAAGTTTTCGATAGATCGAGATGGTCATCCTGTCCAACCCGTTATATCGATCAGCTTAATGTACATGAAATTGAGGACGTATTATTTCTAAAAATAAAAATAAAATAAGAGGAAGAGGATGATGAGGGTTAAATCTGAAGACTATTTATAACAAAATTCCCGTGGAGGGTGGATAAAAAAAACTCACTAGGGTTTTGTTTGGAACCCAATCCCGTCGGGTTAGTCAGACGCTCTGACCCCTCACCTAACCTTGTCAGTCCTTCTACTCCTAGCTATTTCTCTCTTTATCAGCTACTTTAGATGCACTTTAGATGCAGCCCCTAAATTACCCCCTTCTACCCCGCTTCCATTCTACTTACATCCAACCCTTCCCCTTGTTAATGTGCGAGGGGATATTTACGAGGGTAATCAGCCAAAGGAGCGGGTTCAAGTCCCGGCTAATGGCTTCCTCTGATAAGTGAGGAGAAAACAGCCTCGTCTAAAGCTTGCGATGCCAAAACTACGGTAACACAACCGCATCGGTGGTCACAGGGTCTAAGGCGTCACTCTTGAAGCAGACTGGTGACTGGAAAAAATTCTACTTCTAATTCTACTGAAGGTAGTTTTCCCATCCCACTCTATCTTTCCATGTAAATGCCGGTATATTTCTTCTAAATTCTATCTTATACATCTTTACCCTAGTGGTGTGAATACGTTGATACCCTGATCGGTGAAGTGATGAACACAAAAAGAACCGTTTACCTTTAGGTTAGGAGAGTGGTGAGAGTATCCGACTCCAATTACACCGCACTTAGGCTTGTCCACAATACAGTGGCATTTTGTTTTTCCTCCAGGTGATTGTTGACTGTCTATCAAGTCAACTTTTTAATTACCCGCCCCGGAAACCACGTGGTCTAACACGCTACTTTCTTTTTATACTAGACTGTCGATGACGCGTAGATCAAGGTTCGAATCTCGGTCGGGTGTACTGAGGGTGGTTCTTTCAAAATGGTTTTACACTATCCACGCAAATTTGGGTAAACTTCCTCTAAACCTTCCTAATCTCTAGAACCATTATCCTAATTGGTAGTACCTACATAAGCACATAACCCGAACGGGTAGTAAGACGTGGTGCTAAAAAAAAAGTGAACATGTTTCTACCATAGCACTGAGTTTTCGTAAGCATTCCGTATATCCTTATTTTTTAATTTTTTTTATAGGTATTGTATTTTTTTTAATCCGGACAAATACGGACTGTATCGATCCCTAATTAGATCGAGCTATCGACATTCTACTGTATTAAGTTTTGTGTGTATAGGATACCTATAAGATTGAAGGACGGATAGCAAAGGTAATTTAAAAATACTTAAAACAAGTGGGCCAGTCAGACATGTCTCGCGGGTCAGATGTGGTTCGAATCCCGGTCGGATGTACTGAAGTTATTTTTATTAGGCGATTTATCGCTCTCACTCCACGCAAATGCGTGCACACTCAGATTTTTTAAACACCGTGTCTTGCTACCCATTAGGGCTATAAGCTTATGTAAGTACTACTAATTATACTTTTGGTTTTAGAGATTAGGAAGGTTATTTTAAGAGGAAGTGTACCTGCATTTGCGTAGAGGTTGACTGGAAAACCACTTTGGGGAAAAAACTCAGTACACCTGACCATAACTCCACTCATTAGACGAGCTTGAAGCTTAGTCCTCGTGCCCACTGATTTGGAGTTTCCTATCTGGTTTATTTTTTTATTTATTATTTATCACCGTGTCTTGCTACCCGTCCAGGTTATAAGCATATTTGATAATTTACTCTAATGGGGTAGGGATGAGTAATAAGGCATTATAGAGGTAATCTACGCGAATTTGAGTGTAAAACTATTTTAGGAAAAATTACCTTCAGTAGAACCGACAGGCTAATCAAATACAATAGTGACACCTTAGACCATTTGACCAATGAAGCGAGTTAATCAGTCAATGAAATCTGTAGTTTATAAACTAGTATTTTGGTAGGAAGAAGCTTTTAAAAAATACAAACATATTTTTTTGGTCAACATTGATAACATTTTAATTTTTCCATCAGTATTATTTTATATATATTGATCATATCTATCAAAAGTGACAACTGTATATCATATGATCTACGAATACATGAAAGTAGATCTAGTATAGTTTTTAACTGTCAAATAAGGCTCTTCCTATGGGCATTTGACTGTAGCTACGGCGGTGCGGTGTACGTGTGGGAGAGAATGACAAAGTAAAGGCAATGCAACTAACAGAAGAGTAAACCTGTCATGGAAGGAAAGGTAGGTAAAAGGACGCTGAAAAATGCGCTAAATGAGTGGCGTAGCTCGGGGTCCATCAGGAGTAATAGGCTCCAGAATTATCCTATTAGTAGCCCGCCTCCAATACTACTCCCCCTCCCCCTTTTTTTTCACTAGTAGCTCTCTCTTTTCACCCCTACAGCTCTATAGCAGTTGGACATACTGAGAGTAAGACAAGACTATATCCACCAATATGAAAACGAAGGCGAATGATCTTTACCAAAATGCTATGTTAAAATGATACGACCAAAATCTGACTCTTTAGCTCAGTCGGTAGCGCTTCTATTTGTTGAATTAAGGGTCTTTGGTTCGATTACCAACATTACTGGACTGTTTATGCACATTAAAATGTATGGGTTGCATCTGTTATAGAACTGAGTCGATTTGTAATAAGAAGAATATAACCATTTTTAATATGATTCTTCAGTATAAATCAAACTGGATTGGACATATCCTTAGAAACTGTTTTTCCTGCATGACAGGGCACATTGGCGGTCTAAGCTCACTGACAAAAGTAAAGGACCTGTCGTAAGACAGAACACCTTATACTAATAATACTCGCACATAATCAACCCATTCAAATAAATTCTAAATAAATCAAATTAATAAAAAAAAGTGATCAACAGATGCGTTGAGAACATGATATTATTTCACAGTGATTCTGTTTGACTAAGATTAAATACCTAAGCCTTTGGAAATTCCAAAATATTCTGGTTCTTAGAGGATTGTTGGATATAACTAATCAAAAAACATATTAACTTCTTGACTAAGTTGGTTAGTACATGAGGTGGACCTGATTGGTCTTGGAAACATCTCCAATCTATATTTTTATTTCTATTTTCTAAACAAATTTACTGTACTGTTTGAAAATGAAACATTAACAATATGGATATATAAAGTGTCAGTCATGTTTTTCCTTGGGTAGTTATATAAATAAATATTAAAAGACGTAAGAATGTAAAATTACTTAATATATGACGAGGAAAAACTAAATTTGATCAAATTATGAAAGAAAATTGAACAAAATGGATCTAACATACTCTCTCTCTCTATATGATTTGAAATTATATGTTTTTCCTCCTCTGACACTATTGTAATGACAAAATATTATTTAACCCTCCTAAAATAGAGGTCAGAAATGAATTGCCTCAAATGACGCCACGATTATGTTGGTCACATCTGGCACAGGGCGATGGATCATGCTTATGCTGTCTAGTAATAATAAGTCTGTCTAGGTGCGGTCTCTTATATGACACCATGATCACATTAATATCTTGTTCATGTACAGTACAGGAATAATGGCTAAGTGGGTGTCTATGAATAACATCTTTATTAAAAAATCTACAACCATAAAATTAAAAACTAAATCTCGTAACTTCAGAAAAAGTGAGTAAAATGACTAATAACCTTGAACAATCAAAAAAGTAAAACAATAATATTGGTTGAAGTAATCTAATTTATCTAGTCCCAAAACTGACCACGTAAATAAAGAGAGCGCTGATGTAGCAATGTTGGCTAACATGGACGTCACGTCGGTCGAAGATCTGTACTGTCCAAAGCTTTCTGCATCGCTGAAGCCCAAAGAAACTAGGCATCTTCACCCAAACTTCTGTTACAAGCGCGGGTAAAGTGTTTGGTAATAAAACAAGAAGATCGTCACACAGTAATCTTAATCATCATAACACCAAAAAAAAAAAAACACTTAACAACGGTGAGTAAACTTCACTTTGCGCATCGTTGTTCGAAGCTTGTTAAAAATATGGAAGGCACTCTGTTTTGTCCAATAAGACATCACAATCTCTCGTAATGTAATCACAAAATAACACGCATGCCACTAAAAAAAAAGTATTCTCTGGTGTTAAATTTACAAGAAGAAACATCAGGTTTATTTCCTACTTACTAAAATTCAAACTGGTCTTGTAGTAAGAGTAAGCAACAGGGTTTGAAGTCGAGTAAGGCCATTATATAGGCATACTTTAATTTTAGAACAACGTCCTACTACCCATTTGGGTTATACGCATAAGTACTTTTTATTTAACACCATGTCTTACTAACCGTTCGAGTTATTCGCCTAAGTACTAATTACACTAATGGGTTAAGGATTAGGAAGGCTTAATTTAGATGAAGTACACCAACATTTTCGTGGAGGGAGAGTGGAAAATATTTGGGAAAAACCACCCCCGGTTCACCCGACTGAGATTTGAACCTTGATCTCCCCGTCCTCAGATGTCTAGCTCAACACGAAACAAGCGCGTTAGCTAACTACGCCACCGAGGCGGGTTTCGCGTAAGTACTAACTACGCTAGCATGTTAGGGGTGAGGAAGGTTGAATTTTGGGAAAGTGTACCCACATAGGCATGGAGGGAAAATGGGAAATAATTTTAGAAAAAACTCTTAGTAAACCCAACTAAGATTCTCCCCGTCATCGGCAATATAGTATAGCGTTAGCGTGACGCCTTAGACCATGAAACCACTGATTATTCAAGAACTGTTGAGAACTTTGTAGAAAATTAATCTAAATGTAACTACTGAAGCTGTATTTTATTTACTTTGGCTAAAAAAAAATTTCCTTCATAAAATCTACAAAAATACGGACTATGAAGAGGTAGCTAAGATATTTCCACTTAGGTTAAACATTGGCAAAACTGTTAGTAATACACGAGTTTGGTGTTTATTGTAATGAATACAACACTAATTTCTTTGACATTATACATACAGCTATCGACTTAAACATATAATTTAAAAGTTGGAATATTCCACGCTGAAAAGTTAAAAAATTCACATATTTTGGTTGATTGTTAAGATCTAATTGAACGGTAACATTTATTGGCGTATAGAATGGATATCTGTGAATAAAATAATGTAATTTAATAGAAGGGTCACAACACAAATTGTATTGGCACTTTTGTTTTCCTCCTCTTATGTTTATTTATCTACTGCCGGACAACTCCGCCCATGAAAGAAATAAATCCATTTCTATTCTGGCTTTTTTGAATTTAAGTTTCACTATTATAACGCCTTAAGTGAGGTTCCATTCCATCCCACCTTAATTTCATGATATTCGGGGACCTTATATACCATTGAAAATTGATGTGTCGATGCTACCGCCTGTTAAGCTTTCATTATATACCATTAAATAATAATAATTTTATCCACTTTGGTGACCACGTTGTCTAAGGCGTCACTTTTGCAATATCTATACTGCCAATGACGGGGAGATCGAGTTTAAAATTTGGGTCCGGTATACAAAAATTCGGGTACAATTGTTCTAAATTAAACCTTCCTCATCCTAACACACTAGCGTAATTATTTCATATTCATATAATCCAACGTAGTGCTAAAAATAATTGAAAAATCTTATTATGAGTTTCGGTTTTCATATTTTAATAATTACACTAAACACATATCTAAGGCTTGGACCTAGGAGGTTGCAGGAATATTTTGGAATTTTAAAATTAAGTTTACATCTCCTTTAGTTGTGTAATAAACTTGAAGTTTCCAAAATAATGATTATTTTCAAATGTTCGCGCCGTGAGAAAGATACAATACTACTCTTCATACACCTGTGCAATGCGGTGTGTATCATCTTCAAAGATAAGGTAGAGAAAAAGGGAAGTTTTGTTATGTATTTACTCAGAGTAATTGTTATTTTTTACCTTGTCAACTACATTTTTGGCTTACACAAATATATAAATAATAGTATCCTTTGTATCAATGACAAAAATTAATGCGTAGGCTGTATAGAATTAATTTTTTAAAATCAATTATTCATGCTGTAATTCTCTTCTAAAATCAATTCACGTATAAATGTTTTATATTGTATAGTATATACAAACACAAATATATATGTATATATACATATAAAAACATATATATATAAACCTGTTGGTGTTAGTAAATCAAAATTGCCTGTAATTAACTTCACGTATTTAATTTCAGAATCAAAAGCTATGGCTTAAACTATATTTTCATAGATACACTATCAAAAACTCTTGCAAGTAATTATGGTAGTGACAATTAGTTGATGATATTATTATCATTATTATTATCATTATTATTATTATTATTATTATTAGCATAGCGTCTTACTACCCATTCGGGCTATACGCACTTACGCTAAGGTGTAATGGTAGGGTGATTGTGAGATGAAATGGAGGACCTACAGTTTAACGTGGGATCCGAACCACGGTAGAGGCCTGGCAATCCACACATTCACAAGTTGTGATTAATACACGTCTTGTCAGAGGTGAAGGAAGGGTTTGGCAATAAGATAAATCTGTGCCGGGACCAAGGATTGAGCCCTGGACCCTCAACACAGAAGTCTAACACCTTACCCCTAGACAATCAGGTCACCAAGTTTGATATAAAAACTACAAAAAAAACCTTTTCTTGGGTCCCCTACATCTCCACCTTAATTGTAAACCGTGAAGATTCTCAAATCACCCACAATCATCATAAAGAAACAAATGTATTCAAGGATGTATAAATCCTACACCGTTATCACATTCTCATTAATTGAGGCCGTGCTGGAATGACAATCCGCAACAAGTGCTAACATTCCCTACAATCTCGCATCAACCCTACAGTTCTGCAAGATATTAATCCGCGTCAATTGGTTGTGACCCCACCACAGCTATCCAATCATGAAACACACCTGTACAGATATCTTAACAGATCGAGGTAACTATTACATTCTGACTCTGGGTAATGAAATGCTATTATTACACCACCAATTTAACTTAAGGTGGGGTGGAAAAGGAGAGTTTAGGGCAGTATTTTTTATAGTTTTTAAAGCAAAACAAATTTTTGGTCAAAAGAAATCAAATAATTCTCCACATTACATGCTCAATTTTATATACATAGTACCACTTACCACCTGTTCGGATTATACGCATATGTTCTAATTACGCTCATGAGCTAGGGATGAGAAAGGTTGAATTTAGAGGAGGGGTACCTGCATTTGCATAGAGGGATAGTCGAAAACCATTAAATAAAAGCCACCTTCAGTAAACGTGACCGGGATTCTTCCTGTTATCGGCAGTCTAGTCTATTGTGAGAGGGGTGCCTTATACCATGTGGCCACCCCCCAAGCAGGTTTCTCCAGTAGATACATAGAGTTTATTTTCTTCACATGGTGATATCAACAGTTGTCTGTCAAAGGTCCTTAGACTATACCATACTAAAATATTACTTCTGTCTGTCTATCTGTCTGTCAGTCCCGTGATTATTGCAAATGCGTAGAACAATTTTAATGTAATTTGGCAAGGACATTCTTTGAATCTAGGATAAACAATTTTTTAATAGTTGTTCTATTAATAATTACATCTATTACGAGATTGACTTCCTAAAAAACGTGAAACATTGTTATTCTCTATTGATATAAAATACTTTTTAATATAGTATTAATTTATTTTCGCTGTAACTTGACCACCAAGGGAAAATATTAATTTAGAATACAAATAGAAATTATTATTGTTATAAAAGAAATTTCAACTTTAGATCCAAAGATAAAGGTTAAGATTGTAGTAACTAAAAGAACATAACATATTTATTTTTAACATAAAGTAATTCATATTTTTTGATCGGAGGGAGTGAGGATTATTGCTCTCAGAATTACAAGTATGAATTGCTATAGTAAGGGATAAAAGAAATCGAGGATTGCAAAGGACAAGGAAGCTTTCAACAAGAAGAGGTTACTGCTGACCAGCAAGATGAGTTTGGAGCTGATGAAGAAACTGATGAAATTCTACATTTGGAGTAACGTACTGTATGGAGCAGAAACTTGGGCTCTAAGGAAGATGAAAAAGACTTGAGAAGATCCGGTGGACCGACAGGGTGACAAATGATGACGTCCTAAGAGGAATGGGTGAGAAGAGAACCATTTTGGATGTTATTCTTCGGTGCAAAGCAAACTGGATCGGACACATTCTTAGGAGGAACTGTCTTCTGCACGACGTCATAGAAGAAAAAGTTGAGGGAAAGAGGAACTTAGGAAGAAGGAGGATTCAAATATTGAATGACTTGAAGGAAATAATAAAATTATGGGAGCTGAAGGAGGATAAAGAGGGTGCATTATTTGTCTAAGTTCACTATCATAAGGAATGGACAGTCGTAAGACAGAACACCTATAAGAATTAAATAAATGTGGAATTGTGGTGGTTACGAATAAGGGAAAGGCATTTGCCTTAACTTCACCTCTAATAATTACGATATCGCTACCATTGTCATTGAGCCCGTACTACCTATTCATATTCACCTACCGCACCAGCCTGTACTTCCCCATTCGTGTACCTATGCACTCGTCCCATCAAACCGGCCCCATCTAACCCTCCATCCTCTAGGCCTGCCGTTCAATCACTCCATATTAAACCATATAGCAATCCTCCCTGGCCCTCAGTAATCTAATCAGAGGTAGGAGCCCTAACTATGCTGAGCCGGGCTCTTAACGACGGTTAGAGGTAAACCCTTGTGATCCCTCAGCTGGAGTTAAAGGGGGTGGAGGTGATGAAAAGGGGGAGAGGGGTCAATCAGACCTTCGTCACATTCCTGCAATATATACATGTGAGAAGTAGGAAAGGGGGGGCTTAACGTTCGTATTAATTATTATATATGATTGCGTAATACACGTGTGAAATAGCGCGGTATAGAGAACCCCCCCTCCCCCTTTCCTACACTGGAGCTATAAACACTGTAGCTATCTCTCTACCACACACATACACACGTCCCTTCTCTCATACACATTACTACGTATGGCGATACAATTTGATTTGATTCACAGAGTACAGCTTTGCAGTCCCAGAATGGAATAATGCTATCATGTACAGTCAAGAACTGGAGCCAAATTATTTGTCAATATGGGGGGCAGCTTGCTTTCTTGTCTTTTGTGCGCCGCGTCGTACTGCCCGTTTAGACTAACCAGATGTTAACGATAACTGTGGGATAAGAATGAGAAGGCAAGAATCTGGAGGAAATACACCCGCACTTGCGGTGGGAAACCGTTTATGAAAAACCACCCTCAATAAATCTCGACCAGTACTCGAACCCCGATATCCTAGCCATGAGCAGAGTGTAACGCCTTAGAACGCTCAACCACTGAAACGAGTCTGATAATTAAAAAAAAAAATTTAGCACTATATATTACTACCCATTTAGGTTATACGCTTATGTACTAATTACGCTAATGATTTTAGTAGTCAGGAAGGTTATATTTAAAGAAAGTGTACCCTCATTTGCGTGGATGGGGCGTTAAATAAATCTGTAAAAAACCATCCTCAGTACACCCGAGTGAGATTCGAACCTCAATATCCCCGTCATAGGCAGTCTAGTCTACTGCGAGAGTAGCGCGTTAGGCCATGCGGCCACCGAAGTGGGTTTTATCATTATTAATTAGCTAGTCATATTATCAACACAATTTTTGTTGCTATACTCTTTACTTGCAACGGTGGACACGCAGACTGAATGTAAAGTTAGCCTAGTTTGGTTAGCTATTGACAGGGAGGTTGGGGCTCGAATTCTCACGGAATGTATTGAGGATTTTTTTCCTAGATTATATTCCTATTTACTTACACACAATTGCGGGTACATTTACTTTAAATTTTATCTAACTCTTCTCTACCCTATTCTAGTATTCAAATAGGGAGAGTCCAATCGGGTAGTTAGGCGCGACGAAAAAAATATTGACTCTTTAGTCTAAGTATTGACTATTAGCTAACTAATCAATCTAGCGTATGAAGACATCAAATTTCAAGTAAATACACAAGTTATCACATTGGTAAAGAATGTAAACGAACCCTTAGTGTACCTAGATTGGTATCGAACCGCTGTCTCTCTGTCTTAGGGCCCAACACACTATTCTTGCGGCCAACTCGACCGTTATTTGTCCTCGAGTCGAGATATTTTATTTATAGGGCTAGGTTGGGTGTTCTCGATCAAGTGGAATGTTTTGGGTGAAGCTAGTTTGTAAGTTGAATGCTCTGTTAAGTAAAACACACGTAAGGCTTCCAAAATTAACCTTCGAAATGGTAAAGATCGTAGAGGTATCTCTATTTAGAACATTGAGAGACTGGTTCAAACCTCGCTGGCGATAAAATAAGGAAATAATATTTACAAAAAAATTCACAAATAAAAATTATCCACTTCGTAAGTAGAGGGTGCGGAAAATTTCATTTTGAATTAATTAAATGTATTATCATTTTAACGTCCGTACACATTTATTTCATTATCACACAATTATTTTGTTATACAGCGAGATCTCTTGGTAGTGAACACTTTCTGGGGGGGGGAAAAAGGTTGGTTTTTATGAGGTGGCCATTATTTAAAAAAAATTAATCATTCTTCTTGAAAACAGCTTAATCTATATGAACTTATTATATACTGTTAATATTAACTACAACATTATAATTACTACACTGTACAGTATTGTATGCATAATAATAATTATGACTAATGAATAAATATTGTACTTAGCTTAGTGTAGAGATTGCAGAATACACAGAACAATATGCAAATGAAATGATAGTAGGTCTTCTAAACTGTACATACAACTACGAAACATCCCCCAGCTGATTGATCAAGAGGTGTGGGTTGTATGACCTTGAAAAACTGTAGTTAATTCTACGTAGGATATTTTAGAAACTTTCACTAGAAGGAGAAGGCGGGACTGCTCACACTTCAAACGAGACGATGACGTTCCTTACATTCCTAAAGTCAAATAGGCCTATTATAAATAGACCAATGTTTTCAATTTTTGTCCGCTTTTTAGAGATTGCTATGCATACATATGCTTCTTTAAAATTGTCCGTGTTTGTTATTGAGAAAATCCATTATTGGGAGGTTTTATTTACCGTAAGGACCCCTGTTATTTTGATGGTGAAATTTAAGCCATCCGTTCTAAAGAAGAATCCACCATTCAGAGGTACAAGGAAGAGGAATATAAAACGTACCTAATAAAGTTAAATGAGAGTTTCCTTACAGAGATTTTATCACACTAGAAATTAATTTAAATTTGAACCATATCGATGGGTAGATGGACTAAACCTCCACAGAGATAGAACTTCAAGCTTGTCTAGTCTGGTTTGCTGTCGATGGGAAGGTATTGGTTTGCTGTCGATGGGAAGGTATTGGTTTGAATCCCGGGAGGGTGTACTGATGGTGTTAGATTTTCTAGAAAGTTTTTTCACATTTTCTCCACGAGAGTAAATATATTATTATTATTTTACCCTCCTCAGCCCTACCTAATTAGTGTAGTTTAATTTATACAGCCTGAACAAATAATAATAATAATAATAATAATAATAATAATAAGTAGTAGTACAACATGCTTAAATGCTCACATGGTCTAAGGCATCACTTTCACAATAGACTAGCTATCCGATGACAGGGAGATCGGGGTTCAACTCACGGTTGGGTGTACTTAGAGTGGTTTTCCATAGTTAGTTTTCCAATCTCCATCCACGCAAATGCATGTACACTTCCTCTCAAATCAACCTTCCTCATCCCTAACACATTAGCGTAACTAGTAAATATGGGTACAAACCAAACGGGTATTAAGACGTGGTGCTAAAAAAAAAAGACTACACAAAATAAATTACATTTGGATGTAACCAAACTCTCTTTAACATAAATTTGCTTTGATTTTAAGTTTTCTGATAATATTATCTCAATATATTCATTAGCTACGAAGTGTTTGCAACTCAACAGATGCACTTTTGGGACAAAAAGCGCATTAGCTTTATTCAGAATGACTTTGAGAAATTCTAAACTTAAGAAATTTGATTGAGACTCTCAAGTTTTTAAATAATTTAGTCATTTATAAAAGCGATTTAGTTTTCACATATATTAATTTCATACTTTTTTTATACATATTCAACAACTTAAGTGGTTAATTTAATATCGTTTGGTTTGTTCTAAACTCAAAGAGACATTGAATTGCCATTTTCAAATTACGATTCACTTAATCAGTTTTATGAGCACAGAAATGCAACTTCTTTATAAAATAATATCGGATACCTAAGTTAAGTGAATGCAACGTGGAAGATATTTTTCTGTGCATGTTTTATTAATCATGATAAAGTGTCACAAACTTTTAATATAAATATTGATGACGACTGATAACTAATTATTTGGTTTAATAACCTATTAAAATCTAACGTCATCATATTATTTGCCTTGTATTTTTTTAGAATAATACCTTTTTATACAAACTATTCATGAAATATTAGGCCTAATTTTGTGTGCGTATGCTAAAAATGACTAAAACAATTGGCCTAAAAAATAATTAAACATCCAAAATGACCCAAAAAAAAAATCTATATTTCGGTGACCAGGATATCTATCATAAACATATTTTGTGCGCATATAAGCATTGTCTGTAATGTACAACCCCCCTCCCCCCAAAAAAAGACATTTTATCAACATTCTAGCCCTGATAGTTACTCTTCTCAATAAAGGTATATTTTCTATGGATACTATAGTAGTACTAATTGCGAGGATGTAAAATTACAAAATCTGTTAATTTTAGCACCATGTCTTATTACCTTGTCAGGCTACACGCATTAATCACTCTAATGAGTTATGGATGAGGAAGGTTTAATTTAGAGGAGGTGTGCCCAAATTTCCGTGGAAGAAGAGTGGGAAAATAATGTTGAATTAAAACCTCGGTACACCCAACCGGGATTCGAACTCAATTTCTCTTGCCACTGGCAGTCTCTTATTTATTTGTTAAGTATCAAAGTTAGTGACAAAATTGTATGTTGCTGTTAAGAAAATATTATAAAATCTAATCCTTAGTTTACACTCAACGAAATCATTGCTAGCATTAGCCTAATATAAATTAGTTCAACTAATAAATAGAGCTACTATGATTTTCAAATATAATTTTCATTTTCAAATTATATTGCCTTTACTAGCCACACGTAATTTTTTGTAATGAAAAAAAAAGTTCATACATTTTGTCTGCTAACTCCAATTTTATTGTACACGTATAAATCTTTATTGTTAATTTTTAATGAAAATAAGTGATATTATTAATAGCAGCGTTTAAAATTTGCAGCTGTGATCATTTTAAGTTCGCTACAATAAATCAGACTTACACGGAGGTTTTATTTAGTTCATTTTTTCGGGCTGCAGCAAACAATCGTTTCTATATTCAACCCCCCCTCCCCCCAAAAAAACCCGTTGCAATATTACAATGTTGAACTGGTAACAGTATTATATTTTCGAATGATTTTTATGTTGGTATTTGTAAAGTTGGCAGAATAAGCGTATAATCCAATTGACATGGGTACTTTTTAAGTTCCCTTTTATTTTTTCCACCTTCTCAATTTTACTAAATATCACGAAGATGTCTTAAAAATGCTACCAACATTTTTTATCAAATCCATTTATTTTATAAAGAAATAGAAATTAAATCTTTCCAAAATCCATAAAATGATTCCTTCTTTACTGGCCAAATATTCCTCTTGACCAGTATTCCCAAACGTTTTTACCAGGAGCATCATGTTAAGAATTATCGTTACTACAGTCTTAAGATTTATCTTAAATTTCCATTTGAAATATCTAATATATATTTTTTAAATTTATTTAGCACTGCGTCTTACTACCCCATCGTGTTATACGCTTAATTCCAAATTACGATAATGGCTTAGGAATTGGGAAGGTTGAATTTAGAGGAGATGAGCCCGCATTTGCGTGGAGGAAGAGTGGAAAACCATTTAGGTAAAACCACACCCAGTTCACCCTAGTGAGATTCGAACCTTGATCTCCCCGTCCTCGGCAGTCTAGCTCAACATAAAATTTGCGCTTTAGCCAACTATGCCACTGAGGCGGGTACCAGCTCCTATAATTTCTCCTTGGATTTGAAGTTGATATTTCTCCTTGGTGATCAAGTTAAATGGAATACAAATTAATACTATATTCATTAGTACATTATATTATTTGAAAATAGCCATTGTTCACGTGGTTTAAGAGGTCAAAATATACGTTGAAAAAACCCATATGAATACGTCGTTTGACCTAGGTTCAAGGAATGTTTCTGTCAAATGTCCTTAAAATTTGTCAGCACATTTGGCAGTAATCACGGCACAAACAGCCAGATGGAATAAATTTCAAACGGTCGAGTTAAAACAGGACTCTCGAGCCCTTTGAACAATTAAAATGAGAATTTTTTGGTTGCAATACTTGTGGACTTAATTAATTAATAACTTCTCCTTATCTTCGCGACACCTCTTAAATAACCATCGGGGCACCCCCTAAAGAGCTATCGTGGTAACTCCTAAATAACCATCGTGTCACCGCCAACAGAACCATCATGGCAGCTCCTCAATAACCATTGTGACATATGCTTAGAAACCAAAGAACCATCGTGGCGTCTCCCGAAGATCCATCGTGGCGTCTCCCGAAGATCCATCGTGGAGTCTCCCAAAGATCCATCGTGGAGTCTCCCAAAGATCCATCGTGGAGTCTCCCAAAGATCCATCATGGAGTCTCCCGAAGATCCATCATGGAGTCTCCCGAAGATCCATCGTGGAGTCTCCCGAAGATCCATCGTGGAGTCTCCCGAAGATCCATCGTGGAGTCTCCCGAAGATCCATCGTGGCGTCTCCCGAAGATCCATCGTGGCGTCTCCCGAAGATCCATCGTGGCGTCTCCCGAAGATCCATCGTGGCGTCTCCCGAAGATCCATCGTGGCGTCTCCCGAAGATCCATCGTGGCGTCTCCCGAAGATCCATCGTGGCGTCTCCCGAAGATCCATCGTGGCGTCTCCCGAAGATCCATCGTGGCGTCTCCCGAAGATCCATCGTGGCGTCTCCCGAAGATCCATCGTGGCGTCTCCCGAAGATCCATCGTGGCGTCTCCCGAAGATCCATCGTGGCGTCTCCCGAAGATCCATCGTGGCGTCTCCCGAAGATCCATCGTGGCGTCTCCCGAAGATCCATCGTGGCGTCTCCCGAAGATCCATCGTGGCGTCTCCCGAAGATCCATCGTGGCGTCTCCCGAAGATCCATCGTGGCGTCTCCCGAAGATCCATCGTGGCGTCTCCCGAAGATCCATCGTGGCGTCTCCCGAAGATCCATCGTGGCGTCTCCCGAAGATCCATCGTGGCGTCTCCCGAAGATCCATCGTGGCGTCTCCCGAAGATCCATCGTGGCGTCTCCCGAAGATCCATCGTGGCGTCTCCCGAAGATCCATCGTGGCGTCTCCCGAAGATCCATCGTGGCGTCTCCCGAAGATCCATCGTGGCGTCTCCCGAAGATCCATCGTGGCGTCTCCCGAAGATCCATCGTGGCGTCTCCCGAAGATCCATCGTGGCGTCTCCCGAAGATCCATCGTGGCGTCTCCCGAAGATCCATCGTGGCGTCTCCCGAAGATCCATCGTGGCGTCTCCCGAAGATCCATCGTGGCGTCTCCCGAAGATCCATCGTGGCGTCTCCCGAAGATCCATCGTGGCGTCTCCCGAAGATCCATCGTGGCGTCTCCCGAAGATCCATCGTGGCGTCTCCCGAAGATCCATCGTGGCGTCTCCCGAAGATCCATCGTGGCGTCTCCCGAAGATCCATCGTGGCGTCTCCCGAAGATCCATCGTGGCGTCTCCCGAAGATCCATCGTGGCGTCTCCCGAAGATCCATCGTGGCGTCTCCCGAAGATCCATCGTGGCGTCTCCCGAAGATCCATCGTGGCGTCTCCCGAAGATCCATCGTGGCGTCTCCCGAAGATCCATCGTGGCGTCTCCCGAAGATCCATCGTGGCGTCTCCCGAAGATGCATCGTGGCGTCTCCCGAAGATCCATCGTGGCGTCTCCCGAAGATCCATCGTGGCGTCTCCCGAAGATCCACCGTGGCGTCTCCCGAAAAGCCATCGTGGCATTTCCCGAAGAACCATCGTGGAGTCTCCCAAAGATCCATCGTGGCGTCTCCCGAAGAGCGATTGTGGCGTCTGCCGAAGAACCTTCGTGGCGTATTTCGAAGAACCAATGCGTAGTCACCCAAATAACCATTGTGGTATCTCCCTAAGAAACATCGTGGCGTCTCCCGAAGAATATAGTGGCGTCTCTCAAAGAACCACCATGACATCGTCTGAATAACCATCGGGGTACCTGCCAAATAACCATAGTGGCACTTCCTAAAGAACCATCGTGCCAGCTCTCAAACAATCAGTATTACATCTGCTTAAGAGCCCTTGTGGTATATTCCGAATAACCAAAGTGACATCTCCTAAACACCGATTGTGGAATTTCCCGAAGAACCATCGCACCACCTCCTAAATAACCATTGTCACAACTGTTTGAGAACCATTGTGGCAGCTCCCAAAGAACCATCGTAGCGTTTTTAAAAAGAACCACCTTAGCAGCTTCCAAATAACCAGTGCGTGGTCACTAGAAGAACCATTGCGGCATCTATCGAAGAACCATAATGGCAACTGCCAAAGAATCATAGTGGTAAACCCTGAACAACCATCACGGCAACTCCTAAAGAACCATTATGTCATCTCTTAAAGAACAATAAAAGTGCGTCCTAGTTGAGAACCATTGTGGTATCTTCAGAAGAACCATTGCAGCATCGTCCAAAGAAGAACCACTGTGGCATCTCCCGAAGAACCATCGTAGAATCCCCCAAACAACCATAACGGCAACTCCTAAGGAACCATCGTGGCATCTCCTGGAACAACTATTGTAGTATATCTCAAAGAACCATTCAGACATCTCCTAGAGAACCTTCTTGGCACCTCATAATCATCACGGTAACCCTTTGGAGTACAACTTCTCTAGCGTGGTTTGAGGGTGTGCAAGTTTGAAACATTTTCAACAATAAAGTTAGTTGTAAAACCATTTGTTCTCCCTTGAGTAACAAACTTTTATTCTAACAAAAGCATTGTTGTGGACCTCCGCTGATATTTCCTTTGTTATATTAAATATATATCGTCATTTTTATTAAAGTTTTAATTATTTTTGATTAAAATCTCAATAACCACCCCCCAAAAAAAGTTAAAGTGGTTTTAATAGCAATTAAAACGTTCGTGGGGGGGGGGGAGGGGGGGGTCCCAAAATATATTTGTTTCCGAACAAAAGTTTGCTACTCAAGAGAGTACAAAAGTTTTCTAACAAATAATAAAATTTAAAAAAAACTGTACCAGACTAGTTTGAACACATGACACTATTAATCTTTTGAGATATTGAAACAAATTAAAAAGCTGAGTAATCTTATTACTGGTACAAAGTAAAGAGATATATATATATATTGTACCATTGGGTAGCTTAAGGGGTTGACTAGTAAACATTATTATAATCGAATACTTTCGAAGTAAAACTTGCTAATGACCTGCGTATCATGAAATTGAGGAGAGTGAAAGTTGTGTGATACTTTTTGGTGTGTGTGTGGAGGGGTAGAGGGGGTCGCTTTACTTTAGGATAAACTAAAAAAATAACTTTTTTATAATTATTTAGCACCGCGACTTACTACCCGTTCGGGCTATAAGCTTAAGTACTAATTACGCTAAAGGGTTAGGAATAAGGAAGGTTGAATCTAAAGGAAGTGAACACGCATTTGCGTGGAGGGACATTGGGAAGCCGTTTAGGACAAACCACCCCCAGGTCACTCGACCGAGATTCGAATCTCGATCTCCCCGTCCTCAGCAGTCTAGCTAATCACGACTGACGCGTTAGCTAACTACGCCACCAAGGCGGGTTAAACAATTACTATCATCACACAGGCTTTAACAATATTTTTATGTTACGCTGTATTTGTATTCAGCTATAGTTCTTGCCATGTCTCTATATTTACAATTTTATTAATATAATTTGTTTAGGTGCAATCTTAAAATATTTTGACAATAAATTCTAGACAAGTGTTAGAGAAGAGTTGGCCATCTAAGCCGTAATATTCGACACAGAATTTTAAATTGAAATGTTTTATTTATTTTTCTAGTTTAGAATTAAAAAAATGCACAAAATAATTTGTATTAGTAAAAGGCCGAAACAGGTTTCTATCGACCAACTAAAAGTGTCAATGGCATTGATAAGTTCTATAATATTTTAATGTTGTCTGATATTTTGAGTTGTTATAAGGGTTGAAATATTACCATACCCAGGGGAGGTTCAGTATTGTTAGTAGTCCTTCATAAAGTACATCAACTATTGGTCAAACCTCCAACCCTCCTCAAACTCTTTGCAAATTAGAAGGGTTATCTCAGGGGTTCCAAAAGTGTGCTTCGTGACGCCCTCGGGCGTCGCTGGTCCTGGTTCGGGACGTCGTGGCTATAAGGAAAAACTAAAACTTATAATGTATTGTGAAATATGACACGAAAATTTTAAATACATATACTCGTACGTATTTTAAAGAATGGAATAAGTCATAAAAGAAAAACAATTATTTTCTTCTTTTTCATATGAGTTCCGGATTCTAATGTTTCTGGAAAAAAATCTGGCGTGACGTCTAGCGCAACTTTCTCCCCTACAGTCTGAAAAATGGACTGAGCCAAGGTAAGCAATATTTTGTTCTTAAATATTGTGTTCAGGGGTGTCTCACGGAAAATCTGACATGGGAAGCGTGTGGCGCGGTCTCAAAAAAAAGTTTGATAGCCCCTGGTTTAGCTCGCCAGTTTGAATAGCCACACGCTTGACAACCTATCAATATTAGTTTCGAAATAAAAATGTATGTTACCTAGACACACCATTTACATGATATATGAATAAAGTGACTTATTTTCAAATAATAAATAAAGAAAATGTGTTCATACTAGCATAGATCGTTTAGAAACAATTTATTTTATTTAAAAAAATATATTTTAGCAATGCAACTTTACTAATCGTTCGTGCTGTAAACATTAGTACTAACAATGTAAACGTGTCAGGGATAAGATAGGTTTAATATTTAAGGAAGTGTAACCGTATTTGCGTATAGGGAGAATGAAAAAAAATATCTAGGAATAACTATTTAGGAAAAAAATATTCAGAACACCTGACTAGGCTTCTAGCTCTGATATCCCAATCTTAGGCAGTCCGATCTATTGCGAGTGGGACGCCTTAGACTATTTAACCACCGAAACGGAATAACCTTGTTTTTAAGCACCGCGTCTTAAAAACAGTTCGTGTTATTGAGGTCGGTGATCAAATTCCGAAAAAGGTGTAAATAATGGTTTTTTCCTCTCTTATTGGTTTCCCGCTCATCTTACACGCAAATGTGTATACATTTCGTCTTTCCGCTGCTTTCTTCATTCCTACTTCACTCCTACGATTAAAATGAGTGTAAGGACCATCTAGGAAACCATTAGGGTAAAAATCGCCCTAGTTCACCTGGTTGGGATTCGAACCCCCCGATCTTCCATTAACAAGTAAGCCAGACCTAACGAGACGGACACTTTTTCCAATGGACCTACTGGTAGGGGGGGGGGTAGGTGAATTATATAAATATATCTTCCACTTGATTCGGTGGCCGCATGGTCTGAAGAGCTACTCACATAGTAGACTAGACTGCCGAGGTCGGGGAAATCAAGGTTAGATTCTCGATCGGGTGTAATGTTTGTGATTTTTTCCACTCTCCCTCCCAGCAAATGTGGGTTACATTTCCTATAAACATAGCCTTCCTAATTTATATGACCATTAGCGTAATTAGTACATTTTAAGTGTATAACCCAAACAGGCAGTGAGACGTGGTGCTATATATCTTTGATATATATTAATAATTATGACCTTCTCTGTGGTCTATTTGTCAGACTTCCTGGCTATACAGATACAGAGGTTCCAGGTTCAATTCTCGGCATTTACAGTTATTCTGTGAAGCAATAGGTCTAGAACCGGGCCAACTAAGCCTCGTGAGGACAAATAAGGAACTACTTGAATGGAAAAGTAGCGGTTCCGGTCTAGAAAACTGAGATTTGCTGCCCAAGGATGTGTTGTGGTAACCACATGACACCCTCTACTCCCAGAAATTGGCAATACATTCTCCAACAGACGGCGGCCGCTCGGTTAGTATGGTTCGATTACGTGCTCATGCCATGAAGTTTTGTTTTATTATGATAATAATAATAATAATAATAATACAATTATTATTATTATAATACAATTATTATTATTATTATTATCTAGCACCGCGTCTTACTATCCGTTCGGGTTATACGCTTAAGTACTAATTACGCTAATGAATTAGGAATTGGGAAGGTTGAATTTAGAGGAAGTGAACCCGCATTTGCTTGGATGGAGAGTGGAAAACAATTTAGGGAAACCATCCCCAGTTCACCCGACCGAGATTCGAACCTCGATCTCCCCGTCCTCGGCAGTCGAGCTCAACACGACTAGCGCGTTAGCCAACTACGCCACCGAGGCAGGTAGTAATAATAATAATAATAATAATAATAATTATTCATTTCCGGGAGATATATTCAATCGAGTTGGATGCAGGCTATAAAATACATAATATGTTTTCTAAAGAGTGCAGAATTCGAACTTTTTGGGAAAGGGCAGTCTAAGCGACGATAACTCAAGGTACTTCCTGTGGTAACAGGAAGTACGTAAAAAAAAAGGCGAAACCAAACCAACTGTCCCCACAACAATCTAACCCACCAAAAGGTGGGAGAGCGAAATTCAAATCCAGATGCTTGTCTGTATTTTATTATTTATTATTTATTCCCTCTTAATATACAGGAAGACGCAAGGGTCAATGACCTCCCAACTTACCTTTGATGAAAGAGTTTAGCGCATGTGGTACTTCTTTCCTGGTTCATTGTGAGGTCCTACTTCGTACAAAAAGAGATGGGGAATATTAAATTACAGGGCAACTAGAAATATGGAACAGAGGAACAGGAAAGTAATTAAAAAAAAACTAGTAAAATAAATCCCGTATGGAAACAAAGCAATAAATATACAGGATGGTGCATTAAAAACTAATATATTATTTTTAGAAGTGTCTGCATTATATAGGTTAATTCCCACTCCGAGTTTCACAAGCTATCAAAACTAGATTAAAACCTGATACCGTACCTTCTCCAATAGTCACACAGTCTAAGGCATCAGGTTCATAGCAGGCTAGATTGGCAATGACGAGGAAGTCATTACTCGAATATCACACAAATGAGTTATCACTTATCATCCCCTCCCTCTCTAATGACCTGCAACATTTGATTAGAAACTTTTTTTCCGACAAATGAATTATGCTAATGGAGTAAGTATGAGGTAGATAGATTCAAGAAGAAATGTATTCTGCACTATTATAATTTGGGAGTCTATACGGTTTTCCACTCTCCCTCCACGCCAATGCGGGTGCACTTCTCCTAAATTAAACCCTCATAATTGACAACCTAAGTGGGTTGGGGTAACACAATGAATACTCTCCAAAGGTAAAATGAGGCAGCCATTCCATTATCGCCCTCGCATTGCTACTCATCGGAAGTCTCCATCTAACATTCCCTTCCTTACAAAGCCTGATACATTTTTTTATAAGAGAGGCAAAACTACCCATTACCATAATCGGCATAGAATTTGATGTCCACCAATAGGGAACAAGCACCCTAGACCTTGAGACCAGTGGTTTTCCACCTGGGCTACTGTGGATTAATTATGATCTTTTTGGGTGACCTGGTGGTCTAGGGGTAAGGTGTCAGACTTTTGTACTGAGGGTCCAGGGTTCAATCCTCGGTCCCGGCACAGATTTATCTGATTGCCAAACCCTTCCTTCATCTCTGACAAGACTTGTATTAATCACAACTTGTGAATGTAAGGAATGCCAGGCCTCCACCGTGGTTCGGATCCCACGTTAAACTGTAGGTCCTCCATTTCATCTCACAATCACCCTACCATTAGCGTTAGTGCGTATAACCCGGATGGGTAGTAAGACGCGGTGCTAGTAATAATAGTAATAATTATGATCTTTGACAAACAAGAGCAGGGCAGAAATGTGGTCACGTGGATAGATTTAACCCAATCACAATAAATAAGCGCGAATTACGTAGGATTATTTGCGCTAATAGGAACAACGTAAGCTTTGGCCGCGCTTCTCCATAGACATTTCACATCTAAAGTAAATTAAGTCTAAAATAATGTTTTAGCTAATAAATTTAAAATGAGAACTATATACTGTATATTATTATTAGGTGTTCTGTCTTACGGCATGTCAATTTCTTTTGTCAGTGAACTTAGACAACCAATTCACCCTTCTTCTCCTCCTTCAGCTCCAAGAATTTTCTTATTTCCTTCAAATCATCCATTATTTGAATCCTCCTTCTTCCTAAGCTCCTCTTCCCCTCAACCTTTTCTTCTATGACGTCGTGCAGAGGACAGTTCCTCCGAAGGATGTGTCCGATCCAGTTTGCTTTGCCCTTAAGAATCGCTTCCAAAATAGTTTTATTCTCACCCACTTTTCTTAGTACGTCTTCATTTGTCACCCTGTCTGTCTGTCTACCTGATCTTCTCAAGTTTTCTCCAGCACCACATTTCAAAGCTTTCCAATATATATCATGTATGTTTAAATTACATTTTACGTACTCCCTAAGATGTCTTCATGTATCCCCGGTTGAATATCACTGGTCTATAGCGAACTTGTGGTGACTGTACTGTGTGAGCTGAATACCCGCCTGATCCACACATTTTGAACTAATAAATGGATTTGAACGAAACTTTGTTATAAACCTATTGTCTGAAGTCTATATTGTTCTAAACAAATTATATATAATTCTATTTTTTTAAACTAAAAAACCAATGCTCTATTTCATTCACTTCTCGCTCTATGAATACTTATTTGGAAGTTACAAAATTTACTAGATATATTTTAATGTAATTTATTTATTGTGCTAGAATTATTAAAAGTGTTCTCCAACGATCCCTTTTGACAAACTGTGTTAGTTTTTTGCAGACGTAATATGAAATATACCCAAATTACGAATGGACATTTCTGACAGTTATAATAATAATAATAATTATAATTATAATTATTATTATTATTATAACTGTAATTAATAATAATTATAATTATAATTATAATAATAATTATTATTATTATTATAACTGTCAGAAATGTCCATTCGTAATTTGGGTATATTTCATATTACGTCTGCAATTAATAATTATAATTATAATTATTATTATTATTATTATTAGCACCGCGTCTTACTACCCGTTCGGGTTATACGCACTTACGCTCATGTGTAATGGTAGGGTGATTATGGGATGAAATGGAGGACCTACAGTTTAACGTGGAATCCGAACCATGGTAGAGGCCTGGCATTCCTCACATTCACAAGTTGTGATTAATACACGTCTTGTCAGAGGATGAAGGAAGTGTTTGGCAATCAGATAAATCTGTGCCGGGACCGAGGATTGAACCCCGGACCCCCAGCACATATAAATAGTTTATAGATCTACTTTAACTTGAAGTCATGTAATTTGCAGCTGTCACTTTTGACAGATAATAATAATACTTATAAAATAACACTAAGAATATGGTAAGATTGTATCAATGTTTATCGCAGAAAATATATTCATAGGCTGTATCTAGCTACCTATGGTTGACTACTATACATTTATTTTGATATATGTTAAAAGTATCATTATAGTAGGGTACCTACAACCATATACAAAAAGATAATTATATGGGGACAAAGATCTTAAAAATATATCTTAATGTTTTAAAATAATAATAAAAAATACTTTAGCTACGTAATGTAAATAAAAGGTTTGCTGCGTTTTAAAGGATAAATAAATTTTTTAAGAGTTAATTTTTCAAACTATTGTTTAGGCTCCAAGTTGAACACTCAACAATCGATAGCTTCGGAATAAATTATGTTAATGTATCAAGAACAACAAGTAGTTTAATATATTTGAATAAAAAATCTATGTAGTCCGCAATAAATTATTCATTTACCTGAAACTGTGCTCACAAATTCTAACGGGTCACACTCTCAAGACTAGATTGCCATTGACAGAAAGGTATGGGTTCAAATACCAATTGGCTGTATTATTATTTTTTCACTTTTAATACGCATAAAATATAGATACATTTCTTCTAAATTCTACCTTCCTCATCCCTACTATATTAGTATAACAATGAAGACACCCCAGATAGCTAGTAAGACTCGATGCACACACATAAAAAGCCATTTTATATAAAGTGAAATAGTAAAACAAAAAATGAGTAAAACAAATATACAAATTCAATTTAATAAATAAATGTTCCAGCTTATGTTTACAATATAGAGAGCGAAGAAGGCAAATACATGTGCGAGTATAAAAAAAATCATTTCATGTTTCAAAAAATTAAAAAAAAAATCCCTTGTCAAATGTATTAAAATAAAGAGTTGAATAGTAAAACTCCAAACCTAAAAAAAATTCCACTTAACGAGCTTTTATTAATGTCTGAACACATTTTCGTTTGTGCAACTGAGATGTAAAAAAAATAGAGCAAAAGAATTTATTATTTCCAGCAGTAAAAATGCACACACAAGACGCGAGCTCTGTCAAAAACCGTGGGAAAATAACTGGGAACATTATTCCATACAGTTTTTTTTCTTTCAGGAGTTCGTTTTAATAATATCTGTGGAAGCGGAAAAGAGTTACGTTCATATTGATAAGACTGAAAAGAAGGCCTTAAAGAGCTCGTCTCATCCACACAGTTAACGCCAAACTTATTTAGGTAATACAGCCTGAATCAGGCGTCGCATAGTGGTACGGTTTTCTGTGTTCTACTTTAGAAAATAGTGAGATTAAGTAAGACCAGTTAAACCATTTTAAAACCTACAATGAAATTAAAAAAAATTTTTTTATTGTATAAACTATTAAACTGATCCTAATTTCATTTTTGCCAAGTTTGGAATGCAGAAAAATGGACCTCAAATACGTTTTTTTGTTCAAACTAAATTGGACTTTACACTGCTTCCAATGGGTAAAAATTAAGACATTTAACACTTACAATTGGACAGAGAGGAAGATATTACACACTTTACACCCCTTTCATTTACCAAAGAGGAAAATAGTTCATCCTTTACAACATTTCCTAGAGAGGAGCCCTCTTAACACTGCTGCCACTGGAGGAAGACATTTCACAACTATCCCTGGACCAAGAGGAAAATAGTTCACACTTTACACCACTGCCATTGACCAAAGAGGAACCTAATTTACACTTCACACAACTGTCACTGGACAAAGAGGAATATCGTTAGTACTTTACACCACTGACTAAAGAGGAACACACATTACACTGCTTCACCTGGACATAAAAGAGGACATTTAAGGCTTACCACTGGACAAAGATAAACATATTCACACTTTACATTGATGTCGTTGATCAAAGAAGAACACAGTTAATAAATTTACACTTGCTACCACTGGACGTAGATGAAGACAGTTCAAATTTACCTTTTTGGTTGCCTCTAGAAAAAAATAAACAAAAAAAATCCTCCCAATCCTTCAATCTAAGTTTCATTCTATCGGAACTCTTCAGGAGGGGGTACAAAAGTGTAACGCGACTAACTAAACAAAACAAAATCCCAATTAGTGTGCTAAATATTTTATCCACCTGTCTCTGGAATTGAATCAAGACCAAAAATAAACCTTTCTAAATTATAACCCCTTGACCTTGGAAATCATGGCCCATGGATAAGTTTAGATCACTGAAAACAACCACAATAAAAGGAAACTTTCAATTTATTTCTCCCGCGTGTTTAACCGGAGTTACGGCCGTCTCCATAGCACTGTTATAACGTGTTAGATAAGATAAGGCGGTACACAAGTGATATCTTGGTCCCCTTGGCTTTTAGCTCAGAACTAATACAGTCCTCCTTCCATGGTATTACGATAACATCCCTTTCAGTGTTAATTCAGACTCAACAATTATTTGTACAGGTATAGTCAGGTATAGTTAGTTAGGCGTGATTAGGGATGTGAAAAAGTAGGAACTAATATCGATATTTTCCTTTCGATGTTAGTACTTTTTAACTCGATACTTTTTTCCGATACTTTTACTGATATTAGTACTCACATTCCGGTACCTGATCGATATAGAAAGAAACGACACTTTTTGCTATCTTCACGCATGCTGGGCATTCAATGTTAACAAGAGAGGACTGTGGAGGGAAAAACAAACGACACTATTTCTCAGTTCTCACTCATTTTCTGCAAGACAAGCAAGAGGAAACTCAAGCATTCAATCTCTTTTAGCTCAACATAATTCATAGCTGTTCTTTCATATTTGTTTATCAATTCAGCCTGATATCTTATTGGTCAAGTGGCCTCGACCAATCTACTTACTACCCCTTCCTTTATCAATGAGCACGGTCACTACAAACTAAACAAAAGAATCTTTTGTTAGAACTCAATGAACTCATTCAACATAAGGGTGCCACATGACACCTCCCAGAAGATAATTATGGAGGGTTTTTTTTAAAGAATTTTTATAGTGAAAAAGCATTTTTTAAAATTTGTTTTATGGTATTACATACAAACCATTATAATTTTCAATGTTTAAATAAATATGAAAATAAAATTATGATGCAAAAGTTGAAATTATTATTACTAGATCAAAAAAACATTTTTCCAGATTAAAATCTCGATATTAATACTTAATGTTATCGATACTTTTCTTTCGATACTAGTACGGTATCGATATTTTTCTTCCGATTCTGGGGTGGGCGTACACCTGGGGGTACCCAAAGCCATCTTAGAGGATACGTAAAATTTAATATACATATATCTCATTTAAAACTTATTATTTAATACATTATTTTAGATGTAATTAATATTTTCTTTTTTTATATTAATTATAGAATATGAATATGTGTAGCTTGCATTATGCATCAACAAATTTGGGGGTATAAAGTTGAAGATAAACTATATCTGGGAGTACACGAACAAAAATGCTTGACTACCACTGATTTAGAAGGCTTGGTTTCGAACAGTTAGGCCGGGATTCAATTCCCAACAAAGTTGAAAGTTTATTTTTAAATAATTATGGTTTAACATCTCTTACACAGGATAATGCTGAACCCTTTTTTTTAGTTTTACCTACTAGCATTGTCCTCTAATGCTAGATGTGTGTATATATATATATATATATATATTTATATATATATATATTTATATATATATATATATATATTTGTTTGTTACCGTATCTTACTACCCGTTTGGGTTGGACACATACAAACGAATTAAGTTAACATGTTTGGGATGATGTTGGTTGAATTTAGAGGAAGTTCACCCACATTTGCGTGGAGTAAAGGAAGATTTAAAAACCAGTTAATAAAAATAATTCGCAGTAAGCCTGACCAAGATTCGTAAGAGTGACGCCTTAGACCATACAGCCATCAAAGTGGGTTATAAATATATTTAAATAGGCCTATTGAAATATTTTATTAGATGTCAACAATAAAACAAATTAAAAGCAGTGCCTTTATCTTAAAATGTAATTATTGGTAAATATTTGGTTTAAAACGTTTTTATTATTATTTGAAGTATTTAACATGAACTTTCTTAACCAACTTGTTATATAATCACACGACTTATAATCTAGCTTAAACCTAGAATGGACACAACATCCAGCCCCCGACCGTTAATTCATCAATGTGAAAGGGGAAACCCACATTTCACTAATGACAAATCTTTTGGCCATGCCTGGAATAAAACCTAGAACTCTTAGCTCATTAGGCAGACTCGCTAACAATTTTATTTTACTTTCAAAAAAAGTGACTCGTTGTAAAATATTAATTAAGTCTAAAATAACAAGTTTTAATCTTGACTCTGTTCGTAAAAAAGAAATAATTCAAACACAGATGTGGTTTCAGAAACTAAAGCAAAAGAAAAAAAAGAAAAGAAACAGTTGAAGATCGTAGTGACTGACGACCGTCTTGAACCACAAGGAAAGGACAAAATGAACGGAGAAAAACAAAACAAAAAAAGAATCAAAGAAGATAAAATGTAATAATGAAAAAGTGGGAGAAGGGTAAAAACTGTGAGGATGAGTTGGGGACCAAGCAAAGCTCGTTTTAAGGGTGCTTGGACATAATTGGAGAGGTTTTCACCTTATTGAGACAACTGGAGGAGTGAGGGGGGAATAGCCCGTTATGGTCATCGCAGCTTTTGAAGAGCGTCAAATCGAACAGAATGGCTCGTCGCGGGTCTTAAGAACCACGCGCCTTCTTTCTCTTACTATTACTGGGAAACTATGTCATTGAAAAGCAAGTCCGTGTGTGAATGTGAGATCTTAAGGGGCTGTTCAAAGAAGGAAATAACCAATTTTAAAACCACTTCCTTCTTTTTGCCCCTCCACATAAAAAAATATGGTATTGGAAGTGCGCATTAAAAATAACAGTCCCCATTGAAGCACTCACAGTATGTGCGCACCATTTGTGAGACATGTGGTTATTAAATGTATTTATTATTATTATTATTATTTAGCACCGCTTCTTACTAACCGTTCGGGCTATACGCTAAAGTACTAATTACACTAATGGGTTAGGAATCGGGAAGATTGAATTTAGAGGAAGTGAACCCGCATTTGCGTGAAGGGAGAGTGTAAAATAATCTAGGAAAATACCTAGTTCACCCGACCGAGATTCGAACCTCGATCTTCCCGTCCTCGGAAATCTGGCATAGCTGAAAAATTTGTGATTAGTGAAATGTGAGTTTACCCTTTCACAGTGATGAATTAACGGTTGGGGGCTGGTTGTTGTGTCCATTATAGGTTTAAGCTAGTTTATAAGTCGTGTGCTTATACAACAAGCTGGTTAAGAAAGTTCACGTCAAATACTTCAAATAATAATAAAAACGTTTTAAACCAAATATTTATCAATCATTACATTTTAAGATAAAGGCACTGCTTTTAATTTATTTTACTGTTGACATCTAATAAAATATTTCAATAGGCCTATTTAAATACATTTATAACCAACTTTGGTGGTTGTATGGTGTAAGGCGTCATCTCACGAATCTTGGTCAGGTTTACTGAGCATTATTTTTAAGAGTGTGTTGGTTTTTCTAGCAAATAGTCTAAAATATAATTTTCTTTGAAGAGGGCAGCTATTGTTTTGGTCAAATTTCTTTTTGTGATACGAGAGCTTACCCTTGCTATGTTAACTTACTATCTCTAATTAAAAAAAAAGTAAACCGCTTCGGTAGCCGCGTGGTCTAGTGCGCTAATTTCGTGTTGGGCTAGACTCGCTCGTGGTCACCGGGCCTAACACGAGAGTGACGCCTTTGATTTTTAGGTCACAGAAGCGGGTCCCGTGTATGTTAATTATTCTAATGAAGGATGAGCTAGATAGGATCTTACAGGAAATGTATCCGCCTTTGTGTAGGGGGAGAGTGGGAAACAATTTTATGAAAAACACACCCTCAACACAGCCAACCATACTTTTAACCCTGACCTCATAAACCGGTACAACAGATTAAGTGAGCGTGACATTTATAACACGTGGCCATAAGTGCGGTCTCTTGATTTACGAAATTTTGTTCTAAGACAAACTTATCTCTTAACATTTTCTTTTCTGTGATAACACTTTAAACGTATTCATTGTAGTTTATTGATGTTTTATTAATAAATCATTAAAACTTCAATAAAGATGGTAGATTTTTTGCATAGTAATGAAAATACTAAAAAAAGATCCCTCAAAATTGTTCATCTCATAAGAAAAGTTCGCTAATCAAGATAACACAAATGTTTTCCCTACAAAAATATTAAATTTTACAAGTAATTCAAAGTTTAGAAAAACTTACTAGATCTGCTTTCATGTATTCATACATCAATTCACGTGATCTGCAGCTGTAGCTTTTGATAGACAATAACTTTGAAATAATACTAATAATATTGTAAAATGTTATCAATGCTAGCTGCAAAAAATATGTTTTTATTTTCTTAAATGTGCTCCAAATATCCATTCTTAAGAAAATCAAGTTATATTTTAAGTGGGCTATATATATTTATATACAAGAAGAAGGTGATTAAGTTAAAGTGTTATCAGTATCCACGAAACTATTGGAAAAAATCGAATTGAGCTAAGTTTAGTATTCATTGGGCGAAGGTGCATCAGATGTTATGAAACAGAAAACCTTCTCGGACCTTCCAAAGTGAGAAACCAAACCTAAAATCTTATATACATGGCCAATTGTTGGTTATTGTTGAATATTTTGAATCTCTACACGATACTAAAATATCTCTTGTTATCGTGTTAGTGTTGAGGTTTGATTTTGTTGGTTTGTTACGTCGGCAGGGGGGAGGGCGTTTAGTTTTAAAGGTCACCTTTTTCTCCCCCCCGTTTCGATGACTTTTTATTACAGCGTTTATGTCTTTAACAGGCCAGCACTGGAAAATACATAAAAAAAACTACCGCATTTATAATAATTATAAACAATGATATGTTTAGTTAAAATAAATTCTTAACCCACTTCAGTGGCCGCATGGCCTAAGACGCTACTCTCGCAATAGACTGGATGATGATGAGGAGATAAAGGTAAGATTCTCGGTTGAATGTACCGAGAATGGTTTTTCCAACATAGTTTTCCACGCAAATGTGGGTACACTTCCTCTAAATATAAACTTCAACATCCCTAAAATCATTGGCGCAATTAGTAAATAAGCGTATAATCCAAAAGGGTAGTAAAACGCGGTGCTAATAAGAATCATATTTTTTTTAAATAATCAAAATGTAATTCATGACAATCTTATCAAAAACTAGAAGGAAAAGGTGACAAGTTTAAAATAAATCAAGCTTATGTTTGGTAGCTAGGATTCTGGTAAAGAAGACCGCCTATAAAATGCAAACAGACTTGTTTTTGTAGTTAATATTGATATAACTTCACTTGATTATTAGTATTATTTCATAACGCAGGGTTGGTCAGTAAGTTACCAACATCTTATTATTAACATATTATTTATCACCGCATCTTACCACCCGTTCGGGTTATAGCTTAAGTACTAACTACACTAATGGATTAGGAATTGGGAAGGTTGATTTAGAGGAAGTTAACCCGCATTAGTGTGGAGTGAGAGTGGAAAACCATTTAGGGGGAGGGGGGGAACCTCCAGTTCACCCGACCGAGATTCGAGCCTCGATATCCCCGTCCTCGGTGGTCTAGCTCAACACGACTGGCATGTTAGCCAACTACGCCACCGAGCCGGGTTGTTAACAAGTTGCCTACTTTCAAGGAATATAAAACTCAGAATATACAAAACAATAATTTTACCGATTTTTCTCCGTGTGTGTGAAACGTGGTCTCTTAACTTACATGACGAGAAAAAAAATAATTAAGGGTGCTCGAAGCGAGAAATTTACACACAGATTTTCAGTTCTAACGCAATATTTTATTCTACGATGCGTTATTTCAAAATGTGGTTCACACCGAAACAATGATGAAAACATTCCAAAAGGGCTATTTTTTCCTTAACAAGCCTATAAGTTAGTATGAATTTTATCGATAGAAAAAAGTGTTTTGGAAAATGTGACATTAGCTAATTTTCTACTACTTTTGAACCATATTTTCGGAGCTATGAGACTAAACTTTATAAAAAAAAGGGCTCTAAATTTAGCCTTCCTCTAATAAATACAGTAATTATTTGATAAGCTCACAACAGACGATCTTAAGGCTATTTGAAAACTAGCAGCGAACTTTCCTCTTTACCTTGAGATAAGAAGGCTTGTAAGTTTTCTTTCCCCTATTTCTTATTGACATGAAAAAAAGGGTGGTTGTAGGCGAGGTGAGAAAAGGTAGTATCGGCTCAGACAGAATAGAGAAGTAATTCTGAACGAGGCGGTTTCCTTTATCTCTTGTTTCCTTTCATCACACTTTAACCTCCCCCCATAAGTCGCTTGTTTGGTTCCTCCACGGGAGTGGAGGAAGTAATGTTACGGGTAAACATCTCGGGGAAGTGTGAAGTTGAAGACTGCGTTATAGTCTCCCGGGAGTGAAAGTAGGTGAAAGCTGGGAGGGGAAAATGAAGGAAGGGTGGACTTGATTTGACGATAACGAGAAAAATCAACACAACCCGCTCACAGTTAAAGATGGACGGGCCAAGGTCAGAGAGAAGAGGGGGTAAGGGGGGGGGCCTCTCCCTAAGGATAGATAAAAGTCAAAAAACCGCTACAAACATTCGTCTTGGGATAACCAACTCTGTGTTGGTTCTTTATTTGAAGTAAAAGTGTACTTGTGTGGTTTTTTTAGCACCGCGTCTTACTACCCGTTCTGGGTTATACGCTTATGTACTAGCTATGCTAATGATTTTAGAGACTAGGAAGGTTATATTTATAGGAAGTGTGTCCACATTTTCGTGGGGGGAGAGCGGAAAACCATTTTGGAAAAAGTATCCTCAGTACACCCGATGGAGATTCGAACCTTGATCTCCACGTCATTGGTAGTCTAGTTTACTGCAAGAGTCGCACGTTAGACCGTGCGTCCACCAACGTGGGTTGTATCTGATTTGCTTTTCTTTGCCCTCTCTATATAATCAACTATTTTGATATTATTATTATTATTATTATTATTATTATTATTATTTAGCACCGCGTCTTACTACCCGTTCGGGTTATACGCTTAAGTACTAATAGTGGAGGGAGAGTGGAAAACCATTTAGGAAAAACTACCCCCAGTTCACCCGACCGAGATTCGAACCTCGATCTCCCCGTCCTCAGCAGTCAGGCTTAACACGACTAGCGCGTTAGCCAACTACGCCACCGAGGCGGGTTATTTTTATATTATTTGTGTTATTTAACGTGCACTTTCTGAATAAACTTGTTTTACAAGCACAATACTTTAATAGCTTAAAACATACAATATTAGGAAATATTACTTTTTCATATCAAGAGACACATAAAAAAACACATTAAACGAAAAGAAGGATGGAACAACATGCTAGAAGAATTTTAAATATTACTGAACGCTCGCAGTGTTGCCAAATTGGACCAACAGAATGGCGGTTTGAATAAAGATAGATAGCTTTCCAAAAAATTAGTAATTAAAAATCTATATAAGACGAATAAAGACTATAATTGAAATAATGAATAATTAAAAATAGAATATAAATTTAGGATTACTTGCTATACCAGTTAATAGGGATGATGAATTTAGAGAAAATGTAACCTCATTTTAATGAAGGGTATGTGGGAAATATTTGAGATAAAACCACCCTCTGTCAATCTGGCTGTGATTTAAACCCTGACCTCTTGACACTGGCAAACTAGACCATAAGAACTTAACATTTATTTCATGTGACCACCGATGTAGGTCTATTCTAGATCTACCACTATGTATTTAAAATCATTAATGTATATTTAATTAGAACAAATAATATTTTCTCATCTGTTCGTGGGGGTTATCGAAATACTCGAAGCAGTATTTATTAAATTATGTAAATATAAATTCCCCCAATCAAGTTTTTCAAGTGTTAGAAAACATTTTAGCACAGTTTTAAATAGCTATAAATGTTAACACTAAAATTGAATTATTTCTTGTGTGTGTGTGTGTGTGTGTGTGTGTGTGTGTGTGTGTGTGTGTGTGTGTGTGTGTGTGTGTG